>CM035430.1:6043416-6370916 GCA_020310875.1 Ceratopteris richardii | reverse complement strand
TACAGCCTTCACAAACATGTTTTCCAGGTGCCTCAAGTTTGGGCAAAGAGGACACCATTTTAGATTTCTACAGGCGTAGCAAACTAGCAAAATTCAGATGACCAAAGCGTGCATGCCAAAGCTTTGCATCTGACATAGCCTGAGAATCATTTACTGCACATGCCAAATCATTTATAGATCTTTCATAGTCTATGAGCTTATACAGCCCACGACATAGAATGCCAGAAGCAATAATCACATCGCCATTTGACAGATCATGAACTGTATACATGTCATCAACAAATTTCATAACCAAGCCAATTTTGGCTGATGCAGAAACTGATAACAGGTTCTTCTTGATCCCTGGCACAAGTAAGGCATCTGAGAAAGTGAAAGAACTACCATCAGCAGTAGTCAAAATGATCTTACCAACTCCCATAACAGGATAAGAGGAGTTGTTGGCGCATGTAACAGTATTCCCTGTAGGGGAGGCATGAGTGAAGAGAAGAAACTGCGCTGCGAGGTAATATGTTTGGTCGCCCCACTGTCAAAATACCAAACATCTGAGTCTACTACAGACATGCACTGCTCATGAGAAGATGGGTCAAAACTACATACAGTAGTAAACGCCCATTCTTCTTCCTGCACAAGATTAGCAGACTCTGTTTTTGGTGTAGAGGCCTCTTCAACAACCATTCTAGCCTCTTTCTTCTTTGCCTCTTTAGCAGCCAGTTTTGGACAGTTCTTTATGATATGATCATTCCCTTTACAGTACTTACAAAACAATTTCTGCTTTTCTGATTTCTTCTCATCTTTATCTTCCTTCTTCGAATATGCAGAATTAGCAGATTTTTGCTTACTAGCTGAAGAGCTCCATTTTCCTTTGCCCTTCTGACTAGCCAGGAAAGCTTGATCTGCAACTCGCATAATGGACCTGTTCTGCCTGGATTGATCTTCCTGCAACAGAACAGAGACTAACTCCTCAAATGATAAGGCATTCGGATTGCCTTTCATCATCAACTGAAGAGTAGAAGCAAAACTCTGATATGAATCAAGAAGACCATTCAGAACGGTCTGCACAAGTGAGCTATATGGTATAACCTCCTCAGTAGAAATCAATTGTTCCTTAAAATCTTTGATCTTCGTTAGGAAACTATCCATAGAATCACCTTCATTCATGTGCTCACTCTCCAACTGTTTCCGGAGGTAAGCAACACGAGCCTCATTCATAGCTTGGTACAATGTGGTAAGTGTATCCAAGAATCCTTAGCTGTTCTGCAAGAGCGAATGTGAGGAATAATGGCATGTTTGACGGACAAAGCTATCAATGCATGTGCCTGGGCATCTTTGCCATCCAAATGAATCTGCTCTGCAGTAGGTGCAGCAGAAACCGCAGCACGAACAGGAATATGCAGAATATCATCATCTTCGACAACTATGCATCAGCTTTAGTACCTGTAGTTGTAACAGTTGCAGGTGTGATAGGACGTTTTTCAACACCCTGCACAATGTTCCACAGTCCTTTTGCAACCAATACATGTCGCATCATATAAGCCCACAATGGGTAGTTGGTACAATCCAACTTATCCTCAACAGCCAACATACGGAATACATCACTGCTTTCAGCCATGGCCGGTGACTAAAATACCTTGATGCAGAAAATTGACTGTATCTCAAAAAGTTGAATAGAACTTTCTAGACGAATTCCGCTAGACCTATAGTAGACTTCGAGACGCTTACATTGGCGAACAGAAATTGGTATATACCTTTGGCACAAAAAGACGAAATATCCTGCATAAGCGCTGCGATAGTGCATTCGGAGGCCGAAACGAGCTCAGATCGCGATTTCGGCACCTCAAAGCGAAGGTGTTTTGATCTCGGAAACACGCTGATTATGCTCACCAAAATTCGTGCGATTATGAGACTGCAAACGGAGGGGTGTCGACGGCGCCCTAGATGAAGCGACGACCTGCTCTGATACCAATTGTTGGAGATAGACGTCTGCGGAAGCATGTGAACAACACAAGGAAGGAGAAGAAGCTTGGAACACAACACACAATACTGAATGTATTACTAGAGAATTTACAAAGACAAGTAGCCCATTAGGGCAATAGGCATATATATAAGCCAGGGAAAGAAAACCTCCTAAAGAGGGAAAAAAGTGCCCCGGCGGTCCTAGAGTGTTCACACACATCACTACCTAAATATATCAACAAGAAAGAAAGTGTTTTTAAGTCTATTAGGAGGCCGAACTCGGCCTATGAGACAAATCGATGTACATGGGTGTATCTTGTGTCAATCAAAAAAGATAAAAGTGTTGAAAAAAAACTGGTAAAGCTGATATAGATCTCCGTAGTATGCATGTGGAGATACCCATGAAAATGGGGGGGAGGGGGGTTGTGGGATTTGAACTCATGACCTACCAGCTAGGAGTATGATGGGCTAACCACTTGCCCCAAAAGCCATGGTTGAGGATTACTTGCTAATCTTCCCTCTGAGGGTGTGGTTCAACCATCTCCTTCCGGTTATATCTTGAGTCTAACACTCTCTTCCCCTTCTAGAGATCATTGTCCTCAATGATCAATCCTTGCTCTCCCCTTGGATTGATGTCCTCACCCTCGCACAGTCTCTTGAACCATCTTGTCCTCAACCTTGGTCTCTTGAGCCTTGCCTTTCCGCTTCTTGGCCAGTTTGCCTACAGACTTGCCTTGCTCTCAACCTTGGTGTCTTGAGCCTTGCCTTTCTACTTCTTGGCCACTTACCTTCGGACTTGCCTTGCTCTCAACCTTGGTATCTTGAACCTTGCCTTTCCGCTTCTTGGCAACTAGCCTATGGACTTGCCTTGCTCTCAACCTCGGTCTCTTGAACCTGGTTCTCACCCATGCTAGGTATCTTGGATCCCCAATCTAGTGACTCCATTGGAATGCTTGTTCTGAGAGCTTTCCAACGGTATATTACACGTCGAAATCCGACCTACGGATTGGGAGATATACTCAAATCTTTGTTAAGCTTACCTTTGAAATCGACGCGCGCGCCTTCCATCCGTCTTGCCCAAGTCTATTTCCTTAGCTCTGATACCAATTGTGGGATTTGAACTCATGACCTACCAGCTTGGAGTATGATGGGCTAACCACTTGCCCCAAAAGCCATGGTTGAGGATTACTTGTTAATCCTCCCTCTTAGGGTGTGGTTCAACCATCTCCTGCCGGTTATATCTTGAGTCTAACAGGGGTGTATGGAGTGCGATATCTATGATAGTCTATATGCAAAAGGGTAGTACAACAAGCATGAGAATGCATCTGAAACGACTAACTAGCTCCATCCTATGCTAGTGGGTGGGTGTAAGATGCGATACATAGGTGGAGGTGGAGTCACGGCCACCCCGATGGCTGCAGCGAGATCAACCATCATCTGAGATCGTCTCTCCTCCATGGCGCGATGGTCACGAGCTTGGATCTCCGCAATCTGGTGTCGGTGAAGTCTCGGGGCCCGATATCCTATAGCACGGGGTCATCTCTTAGCTCGAGAAGTCTGAGCCTACTGAAGAGTCACCCCTCTCGGTGTGTGGGCTGAAGGGGGGAGGGCTGCAGCACGTCGTGGAATAAAGAAGTCGGTGAGCTGACTGTATCTACCTCCTATATGTGCTCCTATAGGAGGCTTGAGTAGGGAATTTTTGTGACTCTGTATCTCTAGTAAGAATCGCCCGAGCTGTCGCTTGTCTCTAGAGTCCATGATCTCTCGGAGGGTGGGCTGCCCTGTAAACAAAGTCTCATATCTGCCTTTGATACCATCATATGCGCTACATCTTCATACAAAGTGCTCCTCATCCTCCATCTCTACTCTGCATACCCTGCATATCCGCTCCTCTCTGGGAATGTCTGCAGCTCTTCCCGTCTCAATCTCTAGTCGGTGTGATGAGACTCTCAACTGGCCAATTGCTACTCTCAAGCTATGAGGCATGTAAGTATCCATGTAGCGTGGTCGTTGGATGAAACCGTTCGCTAGTATGTCTAAGAACTGGTTTCGGTAGTGCGATAGTCTCGATCCCATGTGTGGTGTGTGCCATGTTTGACTAATGTAGAGCTTCCATAGATCGTGTCTGAGCACAACATTCCTCTCACGACGAGAGAGGTGGATGTGAGGTGAGTCTGGGCCATACTGAAAAGGTGGCAATCTGTCCATATCAAGTCCATGACTATCAAACAAGACTCTAACCTGAGTGTACCAAGCTCTCTCATATCCTGACTCTGATATCTGTATAGATGCAACAAAAGCTCTGTGTGTGAGTCTATCTGTAGGGAGCTCGCTCATCCTCTGAATAAAGCAAATAGTCTGGAATAGTGCATCTACTGCCATGGGTGGTGCAGCTAGTTCTTCCCTGATGATGTCATGTGGTATTGACTGTTTCCCGCGAAATAATTGTGAGATCATACGTACTTGTGGCCATAGTACAAGAAGAGGTTTAAAAACGAGATTTAAATCGGGATTTAAATCGTTTAAATCGTAGAGGTTTATAAAATCCAAAATAAAAATCGGGGTTTTTATTCACTATGAGAGATTTTTATTTTTTGTGAAACAAAAAGCTATGTTGATATACATGACATGAATGACATATAAAATCACTTAATAGTTTATAATCACCATGCTAATTTCAACAGTTTTCAAATGCATATTAAATAAAGGTATTTTTTTGAAATCGATTTTTTTCAAAAAAAACCTCAATAAAAATCGTAAAAAATTGTTTAGAATGTTTTCACGATTTAAAAAATGATTTTTATTTAAAAATCGACGATTTAAATGTACTATGCCTGTGGCCTCTCAATCGCACTACACCCCTTCGTGCGGGGCTCCTGGAAGTGTGCCCGGTGACATCTCCGCTTTAGCATGGCTAAAGCTGCATATCCTCGTGTGAGTCTATCGGTGGCTGCCTATCTCATGCCGAAGGGGCCAGGCAAGCTCGTGAATGTGACTCTGAGATAGACATAGGAAGTGACCACCTCAATCTGTCCACCGCCGGCTCTGAATCCTGCTCCATTCCTCACCATGGGGGAGGTGTGGAAGATCATGCCCTTGGTCTTGCCAAGGTTTACTGTCAAGCCCCTCTGTGTACAAAACTCATCCAGGGAATCTAGGTGACGTTGTAATCCCTCGGGTGACTCTGAAATCAAGACAATGTCATGAGGCATATAATAAAATGTGGACATGTTTACCTGCAAAGTTTTCACCCTCTCCTCCAGCTCGGAGAATGTAGTCCTCAATCTCGTCGATATAGAGACCAAATAGAGTGGCCGAGAGTGGGCAGCCATGCTTAACACCGATGGTGCTAGCAATGGCCTTAGACATACCTCCTGGACACTGTACCCTCCCAGCTCATAGAGTGCATAGATGGCCCAAATCATCCCTGGTGCTAGCAATGGCCTCAGACATACCTCCTAGACACTGTACCCTCCCAGTCACCCGCTCATAGAGTGCATAGATGGCCCAAATCATCCCCAATGGTACTCCCAAGCTCTGGAGGCGTTGGAAGAGCCTCTCTCGTGGCACTGTATCAAAAGCTTTGCGGAAGTCCACAAAGCAACAATATGGTCTCTTCTTCCGTACCCTTGCTCATCAATGAGGAAGCACAAAATGAAGATGTGATCAATGGTAGAGAACGCTCGTTGAAAACCTGCTTGGCCTCGTGCTCGTAGGCCCTAAGTCTCTGCATACGAGCTGAGCTTTGCCTCAAGTATGGCACCGTATAGTTTGGCCATGGTGTGGCCAGTCATGATGGTCCTGGAGTTCCTTGGATCCAGGGTGTCGCCAGATTTATGGATAGGCACAATGGTGTGCCTAGTCCACTCCTCTTGGAAGCCCTCCCCTATAGCCCGGTTGAAAACATGTGCAATCAACGGGGCGATATTGGAGGCTGCATATATGAGATGCTCGCTTTGCAATCCCGTGTGGTCTGTCGAATGTCCATGTCGCAGTCGTCCTGTGGCCCTCTCAACCATCTTTGCTGTGAAGAGAGAAGAACTAGTAGGGCGAGGCTCAAGTGGTTGGGGAATGGGAGGCTGCCAAGGTACCTCATATAATCTCTCAGCATAATCATGCCATGTGTGTAGGTCCCCAATAGGTGTGGTCGGGCGTGGCTCTCATAGGGTGCGCCATGCTGCAGCACTGTCCATGCTCATAAAGAGATGCGCCATGCTGTAGCACTCTCTCATAGAGAGAGAGAGAGAGAGAGAGAGAGAGAGAGAGAGAGAGAGAGAGAGAGAGAGAGAGAGAGAGAGAGAGAGAGAGAGAGAGAGAGAGAGAGAGAGAGAGAGAGAGAGAGAGAGAGAGAGAGAGAGAGAGAGAGAGAGAGAGAGAGAGGGGGGGGGGGAGGGGGAGGGGGAGGGGGAGGGGGAGGGGGGAGGGGGAGGGGGGGGGGGGGGGGGGGGGGGGAGGGGGAGGGGGAGGGGGAGGGGGAGGGGGAGAGAGAGAGAGAGAGAGAGAGAGAGAGAGAGAGAGAGAGAGAGAGAGAGAGAGAGAGAGAGAGAGAGAGAGAGAGAGAGAGAGAGAGAGAGAGAGAGAGAGAGAGAGAGGGGGGTGACGGTTTGCTCCAAGGGCTTTGCCTAACCCACAAGAAGACAGATGGCCACGAAGCTAAAGGGGCAATCCCTTTAAGTAACCTGAGAGCATGCGGACTAAGTATAAGTGCGGACGCTGGTTGCATAGCAGAGGCGAGACTTAACTATTGGAAATCAATGTCACGTCAGGCCAAAATCCTATTAGGGCAAAAACTCTATTTTGGTACTTAGTCATTTTTGGCACAAAATTTGGGTAAAATATTTATGATCCTATCTTGAAGAGCTTGCTGAGAGCTTTCTAGTGGTATAGGACATTCAGTCATCAGAGATCAGATTTGGGAGAAAACCCTAACCCTAATTTTTTGCTGATTTAAGGTTTTTTACCTCATTTAAGAGCTCTCAGCTTATAGGTCATGAAAATATGATCAAGTCATTCATCAAGTGGTCAAATGGTTGGAAAAGCTTGTTAAAAGCTATCTTTAGAGATGATTAAAAATAAAGCAATGATCAATAAAAAATTAGCGATCAATATTTAAAAAACAAGGATCAGATTTATTTTCTAGCGATTAGCTTTTCATGATGGATTTCTTCGCAAGAACTTCAAACTCTATAAGAGAGCCTATGGTCACTTGTTGAACCATCCAATACTATCGTTTGTGGTGATTTTGACGATGGATGTGCTGATGCACACATGGGGCAGCCATGGTGCACATATAACAGCTATGGAGCAGCTTTTGAAGCACATTAGGAGCAGCCATGGAGTTCTTCTTGGAGAAGAGTGTGCTCACACTCTTGCTTATGGAGAAGACTTACTTATGAGCAGATTGGTGGTGTAGATCATCCATCTACATGATGTATTTGGAGATTGTCTTCTACATGAAGATTATGGAGTACTTCAAAGACATTGGATGGAGCTTAACATAAGACTTCATCTTATGTTAACTATTCAGGTACATATTCTCTTTATGCACACAGGTACTACTTGGAGCTTATGGAGGCGGTGGCATCCATATCTGGAGGAGTCCTATTTGGCATACATGGTGGCAGTGGCATCCATAAAGGAGAATCAATACATGCATGCTACATGCATCAGATGAGGTGTTAGAGAAGGTGTTTCCACATGAGTATGAGGATTTCTGTGAGCAACATGTTAGCATTCTATGCTAATTCTGTAAGTATATGATCTTTCACACACACATCTGATTTAGGGTCTTCCATAGCCTAAATTCAGATTAGGGTTTGCTGAATATCAGTTTCAAACTGATCTTTCCTCTTTCAGTGACTCGTATTCACTCTTCTACAACCTATGAGGTCCTACACCTCATACATATTCAGATTTCTGTTTCTACATCTAAATATTCTCGTAAATTTTGAACATACACTCTTCCATCTATTTTTGTTCACATAGAGTGGTTGAGGTTTTGACTTCCACATTGTAAATTGACATTTGTATATATGATGGTGTGAGTAAGCAGTGGCTTACGTAACACTTTGAACATGTTGTCTAATCTCTCTCTATCTTTGTCTCATCATTTGTATGATTAAGTGATGTATGTTCATGTTGGTCAATATTGGAAGATTTTGAAATCTGTGTTTTAGATCTTGGAAACCTGTGGAATTTGTTATGGGCCTACCTAATTTCCAACATTTGGTATCGGAGCTCCCAGGCTCCCACTTTCTCAGACTATCAACATTTGATTTCAGAGTAGCTTCCAACATATGACATATGAGATGAGTAGAGATTTGAGAATTAGACAATTGAGTCACATGTTTATTTATCAGTGTGGAGTATGAAGTTGATGATCTGTTAGCAACCAAATACTTTTGGAAGAGTAAAGTTACTTTACAAAAGTATTGCTTGAAGATCAAGACTTGATGAAGAGAAGGCTACTTCAAATTCAAGGAAAAACAATGGTTTGGAGAAGATGAAGGAACCAGATCAACATCAAATCACACGTATTAGTTTCTACTATCAGATTGTCATTTGCATGTCATATCTTAGAAGAGTAGTTATGAAGAGATTTGAAGGATTCAAAGAAGTGCTTTTAAACACTTTCATTACTTTGAAAGTTAAAGCATCAGCTACATCAAAACAGGTATCTAGAGGTCGTTCTTGACAGTTTTGATAGAAGATCTCTTTCATGGAAAGAAATCTCATGGAAGAAGACAAATTTGGAGATTAGATCAGTTTTGTTTTCAGCCAACACAAGGTTGGAAGTTTTTGATCAGATTTTGTACCTAGATAGGTAATTCAGCATTCAACCAACTCAAGGAAAAGGTTGGTGAATTCAGTCGTGTCAGTCAAATTTGAAGCAGAGTGTTGATTCAGCATGTTTTATCTTCTATGTTCACTTTCATTTATATACCATGTTTGTTTTGTCTCTTACTCTTAGCACTAGAGGAAGAGAAAAATTCATTTGAAGAAGTTAAGAGTGCTTGCTACTTCAAGATGAAGAGAACAAAAGGTATGGAAGGAAGTTTGAAGATGTTGACATCATCAGGTGAAAGAAAGATGTAGAAGAAGAAAGTCCAACAAATCCAAGACTTCCTTTTTTCTCTTATATTTTCCATATACTTTTCCTAATTTTATCCTCTACATCCAAAGACAAGTCTACGAGAACATCTTGTGTGAAGAAGATAGTTTAAAGAAGAAGCAGTTTCTTGTTTTGCATTATACGTGGTCATGTTTTAGAAGGTTTTGACAAAGAATTGCATTGAGAGAAAGAAATGCAGCAGATATCTAAAATAGCTTATATGTTTTGACTCATATGTGTATGAGTTATAGTTGAAGCTTTTTGAGCAAGCAGCTTATATGTTCCCTCAAAGAATTCTTGGAGTGTCAATTCAGAGCTACTTGGTTTATGACAAGTTGCAGAGAAGTATTTTTTCTTCTTTACCTAACTCTTGAGGTAAAAGAGTATTTGTAGCAAACAAACATTCAATCATGAAGGTTTAATGAGAGCAGATTCTGCACAGGTATTTTGTTGAAAAGATCATAGATCTTGAATGATCTTGAGTATTTTTGAGTCAGATGTCTATCCTTTGTTTGTAAAGTTCTTAACATTGGAAGAAGTAAGTCAAAGATTCAGATTCTATCATATAAGTGTTGCAAAGAAATAGAAGAAGATACTTGTTATGTTGCAGAAGATTATGAATCCTTGAGTGCTTTCAGCAAAGGTTTTTGTTATGATGTAATAGATCAACTTACCTTATTCTAGATTATGGGAAGCTGAGAAACGGAAGTGAAAGCTATCGGCATGTGCATTGCTAATAAAAAGGGTTTAGATATTTTGTTTCAGACATAGGTATTGATGTTATGAAAGCAATACAAAATCACGGAAGATCAGATTTATTGAAAGAAGGAAGACATTCCAGATTTCATAAAGTCTGATATACTTTGAAGAAATTTGGATACTAGTGTTTAATCATCCGGGTGGTGATGAAACATGAAGACTTATTTTCAGCCATATGTGAAAGAATGCAGAATCATACCTACAGGTATTTCTATATTTCCTTTGTCAGTTTCTCTTTATATTTTAGCTTTTAAAGAAGAAAGAAGAAGGAGAATGTTTGGAGAAAGTTCCTATTGGATGTTCCTATTCGGGAGAAAGTTCCTATTGGATGTTCCTATTCGGGAGAAAGTTCTAGAGTTCTATTGAAGAGAAGCTTGTTATTTCAGAGAGGTTTGTTACTTATGAGGTGCGCACATATATGAGTATACCAGACTTTGAAGGAAAGAGGTATGAAGAACTTACAGATAAAACAAGGATGAAGACAAGATGACATCATAGATATGAAATTTTGGTGAGACTCATGAGAGTTGAGTACAGTCAGAGATCAACCAGCTAGTGTTCATAATACACTAAGTTGTGAATTGTCAGTCACAAGTCCCAGGATTTAGTTCCTGATTATGTTTAGTATATTTACATGACACAACAGAAGTACGTTGAGAAACCTATCGCAAAGTAAATGCAAATATGTGGATCCTAGTGTATTCTAACAGGTTTGAGAAGACAAGAGATAGCAGATTCAGAGTCAATTCATGCTACATATGTTGTCAAGCAGTGATTGCTAGTTGTATGCTAACACTATTGGATATCTAGTTTGCATATTTTCTCAGGTATTATGGTTCATATTTAGCAAATTCAGATTTTTGAAGTTTGAAGAAGTTCAAATTCAGTTTTGAAGAAGACTTTTGAAGATAAAGTTTGAAGGTCAATAGTGAAGGACAAGATTGAAGCTTATGTCAGTTTGCATATGAATGAAGTTGCATATCCAGTTCAATTTGTACCAATTTGACGTTGCAGGGGGATGGTTGGAAATCAGTGTCACATTGTCACGTCAGTCCAAAATCCTATTAGGGCAAAAACTTTAATTTTGATACTTAGTCATTTTTGGCACAAAATTTGGGTAAAATATTTATGATCCTATCTTGAAGAGCTTGATGAGAGCTTTCTAATGGTATAGGACATTTAGTCATCAAAGATCAGATTTGGGAGAAAATCCTAACCCTAATTTTCTGCTGATTTAAGGTTTTTTACCTCATTTAAGAGCTCTCCGCTTATAGGTCATAAAAATATGATCAAGTCATTCATCAGGTGGTCAAATGGTTGGAAAAGCTTGTTAAAAGCTATCTTTAGCGATGATTAAAAATAAAGCAACGATCAATAAAAAAATAGCGATCAATATTTAAAAAACAACGGTCAGATTTATTTTCTAGCGATTAGCTTTTTAGGATGGATTTTTTCGCAAGAACTTCAAACTCTATATAAGAGAGCCTATGGTCACTTGTTGAACCATCCAATACCATCGTTTGTGGTGATTTTGGTGATGGATGTGCTGATGCATACATGGGGCAACCATGGTGCACATATGGACAGCTATGGAGCAGCTTTTGAAGCACATCAGGAGCAGCCATGGAGTTCTTCTTGGAGAAGAGTGTGCTTACACTCTTGCTTATGGAGAAGGCTTACTTATCAGCAGATTGGTGGTGTGGATCATCCATCTACATGATGTATTTGGAGATTGTCTTTTACATGAAGATCATGGAGTACTTCAAAGACATTGGATGGAGCTTAACATAAGATTGTATCTTATGTTAACTTTTCAGGTAGATATTCTCTTTATGCACACAGGTACTACTTGGAGCTTATGGAGGCGGTGGCATCCATATCTGGAGGAGTCCTATTCGGCATACATGGAGGCAGTGGCATCCATAAAGGAGAATCAGTAGATGCATGCTACATGCATCAGATGAGGTGTTACAGAAAGTGTTTCCACATGAGTATGAGGATTTCTGTGAGCAACATGTTAGCATTCTATGCTAATTCTATAAGTATGTGATCTTTTTCACACACATCTGATTTAGGGTCTTCCATAGCCTAAATTCAGATTAGGGTTTGCTGAATATCAGTTTCAAACTGATCTTTCTTCTTTCAGTCACTCATATTTACTCTTCTACAACCTATGAGGTCCTACACCTCATACATATTCAGATTTTTGTCCCTGCATCTGAATATTCTTGTAAATTTTGAACATACACTCCTCCATCTATTTCTGTTCACATAGAGTGGTTGAGGTTTTGACTCCCACATTGTAAATTGACATTTGTATATATGATGGTGTGAGTAAGCAGTGGCTTACGTAACACTTTGAACGTGTTGTCTAATCTCTCTCTATCTTTGTCTCATCATTTGTATGATTAAGTGATGTATGTTCTCATGTTGGTCAATATTGGACGATTTTGAAATTTGTGTTGTAGATCCTGGAAACCTGTGGAATTTGTTATGGGCCTACCTAATTTCCAACATTAACCCGGAAGATAGAAGGGACGACTATGGAAGGTAGGTTGGCCTGAGAGAAGGTTTCCATCAAGTCCAAGGTTGTCGTTTGCCAAAAGGCATTGTGGCTCTCCATTACCACACACGTCCAAGGTCCCTTTGAGTAAGCGGGCAAGACGAGGGATTAGCCAGTCCGGTGCCGGCCCGCACGTCAAGGTACAAGACCTGCCAAGGGTTGACGGGGAGGGGAGGGGAGGCGCTCCTGTTGTCGGGCATTTACCGACGATGCAAGGGACAACCGACATTTCCATGAAATGTGAGGAAGGGAAGGCTCAACACTTATGCCCTTGATGTGTCGTCGCGTGGACGTTGTAGGCATTCCTAACCGGTTTCGTCGTCCAGAGGCATGCATGATTACCATTTCCTGTATAGTTACGCACAATTCGGCGCAATAGGGCAAACCATCCAAGCACCATGCCTGGCTAGATAGAAAACTAGGGAGGAGGCAAAGGGGCATGACATCCATCCCCTCTTCGACAGACTTCTCATCCTCAAGAAGTTTACCTACGGGCCCTAGAATGATTCCCGTTTGCGATGAAGCTGAAAGGGTGAAAATTGTGATGGCTGTGAGACTCTACATGGTGTTCTTACCCTCTAATTTTGGGGCAGTATCCTTAGTACCATGGGTTGTCGTGCGAATGCATATTTAAGGGAAACTTTAACTTATATAAGTGAGGTGCGAACCTAGCACCGCTGGTTTGGCTCGGAGCAAAGGGGCTACTTAGGATTTACAGGGACGACATGTTCCACTCCGATTGCATTGGGATATGCCAAGCTCCACATGAGCCGGATTTTGCATGAGTGTGGACCTCACGGTTTGGGTCATGGCACTTTGCCTCTGATTAGGTTGAATGTGCCGATTCCGATCAAGGACATATGAGAAGATCCTATCGTCAAAAGATGGCCAATTCTTCTAAGTCAATTCAAGTCCTCGGTCAATTCACGACCCATCGGCCACCGTTTTTCACAAAGTGCATACCCCGGCCCCATACGACCCGATGGATAGCACGACACTTCATTTTGAAGACTCTCGACATGCCAGCACAAGAGTAAAAAATTGGGATTTTATTCAGTCGAAAAAAATTTTGGGCCTTAGGGCGCTCACTACCCTGGCCGATGGGATTCCCTTGAAGGAGAACATAGTTAGATGCGGGGGCATTCCTAGCCGGTCCGCCGTCTAGAGGCATGCACGATTACCACTTTGGTTATAGTTGCACACAATTCCGACAGCAACGTAAACCACCCAAGCACCATGGTGGGTTGGATAGAAAACCTGGGAGGAGCATGATGGGGGAGGGCGGGAGGGGGAGAGAGGGAGGGAGGGAGGGGGAGGGGGGGGAGGGGGGGGGGGGAGAGAGAGAGAGAGAGAGAGAGAGAGAGAGAGAGAGAGAGAGAGAGAGAGAGAGAGAGAGAGAGAGAGAGAGAGAGAGAGAGAGAGAGAGAGAGAGAGAGAGAGAGAGAGAGAGAGAGAGAGAGAGAGAGAGAGAGAGAGAGAGAGAGAGAGAGAGAGAGAGAGAGAGAGAGAGAGAGAGAGAGAGAGAGAGAGAGAGAGAGAGTATATCGATGTTAGGTTATTTCGAAGGAGTCCTGGCAATAATCATTGTACATGAGGAAAATATGCATGTGACCATGAGTAGAATCCTTGAGGACTTTACTAGGTTAAATTTGGCATGAAGATATGAACTCATGTCCTTTTTTGCTATATATATATATATATATATATATATATATGTATGTATGTATGTATATGTATATATATATATATATATATATATATATATATATACATACATACATACATACATACATACATACATACATACATACATACATACATACATACATACATACATACATACATACATACATACATACATACATACATACATACATACATACATACATACATACATACATACATACATACATACATACATACATACATACATACATACATACATACATACATACATACATACATACATACATACATACATACATACATACATACATACATACATACATACATACATACATACATACATACATACATACATACATACATACATACATACATACATACATACATACATACATACATACATACATACATACATACATACATACATACATACATACATACATACATACATACATACATACATACATACATACATACATATATATATATATATATATATATATATATATATATATATATATATATATATATATATATATATAGTTCATCCATCTGAAGTAGTTCATCCATCTGAACCAGGTTGAGTGCTAGGTATTGCATGTTAAGAGCGACAATAGAAGCACTTCTAACACATTCACAGTATGGAAGATCAAAGTTGGTTCTTGAATCTTATCAGTGACTGAGTTGTCTAAACTTCAATTGAAACAAATATATTTTTGTTTCTGTTATTAAAGCATGTACTAGTGAAGGTATCTATGAGCACGGTAGCTGATACACTCTCAGGTTGTTGAACGTGGTTATGAATCAGATGTATTAACTTTTACCTCCAAGTTTGGAGGCCTCAAAGATGGACAGAAAGTCTTTGATGGAATATAAAAGCCAGATATTGTGATTTGGAACCCTATGATCTCTGGCTATGCTGAGCATGGTCATGTTCAATCTGCACTGGAGCTCTTCCACCAGCTGCAGGAGAATGACCTCATGCCTAATATTTCCTCCCAGAATTCTGTGATGAGGGCCTGTGCGCACAGCAACCTTAATGAGGATGCACTTTGGTACTTCAATCAGATGATGCAAGAGGGTTATTGGCCAGAGGCTATTACCTATGCAACTGAGCTTAGTGCTTGCACAAATCTGAGAGCACAAAATCAGGGAAGATTTTTACATGTTTCTTTACTTGAAAAAGGACTAACTTCAGATATATCCTGGGAAACACACTCGTCAATCTGTATGTTAAGTGTGGAAAACGTGATTGTGTTACTTGGAATGCACTGATCTGAGGTCATTCTTTGCATGGGAATTGCACAGAGGTTCTAAAACTTTTCCATGATGTGCAGAAGACTCGCTAGCATCCAGATCTTGTGACATGGAATGCTTTACTCACAGGACAGGTCCAGAATGGCCATGTTGAAGAGGCATTGCAACTTTTTTAAGCAATGTAGGGGCAAGGTCCAAAGCCAGACACAGTCGCATTTTTGAATATCCTGAAAGCCTGTTCGTCAGTGGCATCCGTGAAGAAAGGGAAGTTATTTCATACATATATGCTGGAAAGTGTTATAATCACGGACTTACCTGTATGTAACACTTAGATTGATATGTATGTCAAGTGTGGAAGCCTATAAGATGCTTATAGTGTCTTTGTGGTCCTTCCAAAAAAGGACGAAGTGACATGGAACTCGATAGTTGCGAATTTTAAACACAACCAAAATAAGAAAGCTTTTGCATATTTGACGGATATGCAATTAGAAGGCTTTCAGCCTGATGAGGTTGATATGGGAATCTGGGAAGCCACAAGGGATTGAAGAGTTGACCTCAAAGATTCTCTTTGGTGGCAGTTGCTGATACCTTTTGGCAACTGATGAGGGATCCCTTCAGGATTTAATGACAATTAGATTCCCAGGAATGATAGGTTTCTGATGAACTGTAATATTTATTTTCAGGTGGAACCATTGAAGAAGAAAACTCAAATAGACATATTGCAATCGCTGATCTGAATACAAAGACTGTTGATCACAGCATGTAGATGGAGTCATTGTTGAAGGAAGCTATACAATATATATGTGCAACTATCAATGATTATGACACACTGATATTTGAGTAATGTGGTCTCATCGTTGTCTCGTTGAGTCAGTATTGTCTCTCTCATGAGCAAGGCCAATGCGTAGGTAAAATGTATGCACGGTGATCTTCAAATATTCTACATTCTCATCATTGCTTGATTACTGCAGATCATTTCACAATTTACATGTTACACATAGACGGTTAATTTTGTCTTATCCAGTCATTTGATCCCATTGCTCACAGTAGCATGCGGACTGATGTGGGAACATGTGGTTAAAATTAAAGATATGCAATCGTGCACAGGAGGGTCCTGAAATTTTCTGCTGCTTGAATATAAACTGTTATTCTTATTTTCCTCAGGAACATATTTTTAAGACCCTAGAACATGAAGGGTTTGAGAAGATTACCATCACAATCCAACTGCCTGTTAAAATTGCATATTAGTGCTCAAGCGATAGTAGTGCTATTGCTTGTGTGGATTCGTAGAGGAAGCCTTACCACACATTCTCTGATTAGAGCACTTGTGATCCGAGTTATGCTTTGCATATCCATCTGTTCATGGGACACTTTGCTAGAGCTTGTGTTTCAGTTGGATGATAACATTGAAAGTACTTTCTTCCATATCACTCGAGTTCATTTTTATCGCAGGATCTTTGTATGGGCGTATTATTTTGGGTGCAGATGAGATGGGTTATTGATGCTTGGCATTATTACGCTTCGCTATGTCAGATTATTTTGTCCTCTGGCTTAGAGAGCACTACATGAACATTTTTTTTAATCTTGCATAAAAGAACAGTGGAATTATCAGGATAGAACGACTCAATATGGCAATCTTCATTAATGCCTAAAAAGTACATGTCGTTCTTGATGGGAAAACACGTACCAACATCTAAGATGTTCAATGTTCCATTGTATTTTGTGCTCTTTGCAAGTTTTTGATGCAAAAGTATTCAAAGTTATCAACACAATTTAGCTTTCTTATAGGTACATATTCATGTATATGCATGTCATGTAAAATGCATCTAGATAATTGAAAAACATTTTACATCAATACTAATTTTGATACAGCAGAACTTTCAAGCACAGTTGGAAAAATTCGTGAATTGTTGGGTCAAAATAAAATTCGTAAAGTTCGTTCACGATTTAATTCGTGGTGCATGAATTTTATCAACTTTTTTCTTTCAAATGCTCGAGGTGTATTGTGTTTTATGCTTGTCCCTTAAAAGTTCCTCTGAACTTTTATCTTACTTCTCCTTTTGCTCCTTTCAAAGCATCTATTATACTTGAGAGATCAAATATTTGTCCATATCTTTTCACACTTGTGTAACTTTTGATTATTGCATACACTTATTTAACACTCTACTCATGTGCCTTTTGTTTTATGTGTTTAAGTTGATTCTGTTCTCGGACTTTTGTTTGTGTCTTGACTCGTGTTGCAATGAAGTAAAGGAGTATTACTTTCTTCTATCTTGTTGATCTAGATAATAATATGAGGCATGGTGGTACGATGGAATCAGTTATGCACTTTGCTGCCTTTTTAAACTATTCTTGGGCCACCTATCACCCGTGTAAGTCTACCATAATGAAGGTAGAAGTATTGGAAGATAGGAAGAGGAAGTCTTGCCTCCATAAAGCAAGACAGTTACAATAGTGGGCATGACACAAGGATGAATAGAGGCTTCCATGAAAAAACATAAAATTCTCTCCAGATGGATAAAACTCTCGAATTTTATTTTGGGTTTGAACGAACTAAACGAATTAAATGATTAATTCCCGAATTAATTCTCTCGTTTGAACTATGCTTTCAAGAAATGAATTTTTCTTGAAAGAGGTGCCTCTAATCTTGTAATTTGGCTAATATTATCCCAAAAATTTGAAAATGTATAGACTTGCACATATTTTTCTATTGTAGGTACCTAACCTCCCAAGAGATCGACTAGGAGATGCATGATAAAGAAATCTCATCCATTTGTGAATAATTTTTACACTCCGATACACTACGTTGAGGAGGATCACACTTAGAAAGCTTGCTATCTTCTTACCAAATCATGTCTTAGGAGGAAGTTTTCTGCATTTGACTAGTTTTTCCTTCATTATTTATTTCTAAGCTTTCTTTTTTCATATTAATATGGCATGATTCTGTGTTTATCATTGGAAAAATGGTAAGATATAGTGCTACTTCTGTAATGAGTTGGCATGAAATACATTGTGTAATTTAAGTGATTTGGAAGCTTTAACTTATAAGCTTGATTCTCTTTCCTTTGAATAACTCCATGATTGAAAAGCCATTTACCATGATAGTAGGAAGCATGAAGCGAATGACCCTTAGGCATCATAGACGATCCTATGTTCCTTCTAGTTGCATCCCAAATGTTGTCTTTTCATCAGTCTTACACACATTAGCTACACGTGTTTCATGTGGTAAACCGTAAAAGTGTAGCAACATGTATAATGTGTTTTTTTATGGAACATACTTATACAACATTTCCTCTTGATAGTTGAAGGTTACTATGGAAGAGAGAACAATTAATTAGCTCCCTTGAATCCCATGTATATTAATAATATATATGCTTGTATTTGAATGACGTTTTTCCCTATTCTTGCCTTGATAGAATGCGTGGGAAGGTGAAATGAATTTGTGTTCTCATCCTCTGCCATGTAGGGTAGAAGCACATTAACGTGACACAATTTTCATGCTAATTAGCAATAGGTAACTAGCACAGCTCATTAGTATATTTTTCATGATTTGATTAGCACTCTTTTTTTTCATAGCATTTATTCAAAGTTGTTTCCATTGCCATTTTCAATCGACTTCGCACCCCTTGCATTCAAGTCGCTGGCGAGGCTCATCACTCCATCAAGCACTAACTACATTTACCAGGATGAAAACAATGGAATCGACATCATCTGGTGGAACCATAGACACTAGTAGAGAGTTTGCACAAGAAGGTCGCAAATGAAAAGAAAGAAACGTATACCCAGATTGTACACCAGCTAACTGCAAGCAAGGAAGGAGATACAACCATCTGAAACCTAAGCATGAAGTAAGTTTGAATATGGTGAATCGTGGTGCAGGATGATGTGGAAACTATAGAGTTTATGCTCCATGTTCGGCTTCTAGTTGAGCTTCAGCTTTAGATT
The DNA here is from genome assembly GCA_020310875.1 of Ceratopteris richardii. NCBI lineage: Eukaryota > Viridiplantae > Streptophyta > Polypodiopsida > Polypodiales > Pteridaceae > Ceratopteris > Ceratopteris richardii. Next base: position 6,351,642 of record CM035430.1, on the reverse strand, counting down.
CTATCTCTCTCTCTCTCTCTCTCTCTCATACTCTATGCATATCAATTTCCATTAAGTTTGTCTAGCATTATTCATGGATCATGGGCACATTATCATTTCTTGAATGATTATGGGTAGGATCTTCTGTATATCTCTCTTAATTTGCACTGATAGGGTGTTGGAGAGCACCAAAGATATGCTACCTAGTGCAGAAAACATTTTGCATTACAGAAACCGAGTTCAATGAAGTATACGACCTTGCTAATCAATGATTTGGCTCCAAGCTACTGAAATCGAAGGATATCCTAGAGAACAAGTAGTCTTCAGTTTTAATGCAGTCAATAGAGAACAGTAACCACAAGATCAAATACATCTCTATTCGTCTAGAAGTATATGAGCAATTCATGCTCTTCCACCCCATGGTCTATCAAAAGACACCCATGAATATGGAGATTACGACAGCATTTACAAAAGCGTACGGTTTTGGTAAATGGTACATGCATGGGATTTAACTCGGGAAATTTCGCTGCTCAGTACGTGAATGATCTCAATCAGAAAGGGTACTTTCATCGCCATATGCATAAGTGGAGGATTTGAAATCACTCATGTCAAGTGGCCTGCAAAGGAGGATGATTGCATGGAACAACAGCTCGGTGACGAAGAGCACATGAGCTTCTCATCACCTGCATGGAAGATCACTCCATTGCCTCCTGAAAGCTCGAAAAGCACTTTTACTAATAGAGGTCCTGTCAGAGGGATATTTTCTCAGGATGACAATAATCATGTAAGGATAAAGCAGACCACTATGCAAAGATGAGATCGGTTGTCATCTCGCTTCAGGAAAAATTGAATGAAAGAGATGATTTGTTGTTAAGTCTCCAACAACAAGAGAATTTAGATTATAAGCAGCGCTTAGACATTGAAATGAAGATTTCGATATACAAAGAAACATTAGAAACTCTCGGGTTCTCTGAGGATAGTTATAATGATGACAGTAACATGTCTATTGCAATTTCATGTTTATTAGTAAATATAGGTTTAATGTCTCTATTCACTTGCATAACCTTCCAAGTGGATATTAAAAATCTGAATATTCTACGTTTCAGGTTCAACTGGAGAGTTTAGAACATATAGTGCAAAAACTTGAGGAGCGGTTAAACCTAACTTTGAATATGGAGAAGTTCCTGCATACAGATTACTTCCCTCAATCAGTTTGTTGCCTGGCAATGGGAACATTTTCGAGGGGTAGTAAAGCATTAGACATCTCACCAGAAAACAAATGCAGTGCATGTGACTATCTCATTGGAAAGAGAGGATATCATTGTGATGGTCAAGCTTCTCTGCAATCATGTTTACCTTCTTGTTAAATGATTGGGGACTGATCGCCCTTATGGGCATTTTGTACAAGATTGTGAGTAAAGCTAGCTTGAGGAGAGTGCAACCTTAAGTAAATATGTGCATGTCTCTCATCTGGGCTTCATTAAATGCAGGTCGATATGTAATAACATACTTTCATGATGGCTTCATAATTTGCATTACATATGGATCAAAATGCAAAGATGCTACAGTTTGTAAAAAACTTTAAATACCATCGATGTGTCGTACATCAAAGAACTTACCACCAGGATATGTATAATTCATAAAATGGTGAATGTGATCTACATCGTGTCAAAATACTGTTACCTCAATATCTAGTCATTACTCCTTCCATCCACTTACTCCAATATACTTAGCGATTAGACACTAAGCTCTCGATTATTTGCTTTAAGGTATTCATCCTCTTCTCTGTCCTAAAGATAAAACAGCCCAAAAGTGTGCATGGCAGATGTTCTAGTATAATATGTCAGGGACATGCTTTGTAGATGCCCCTTCTTTGTATAATTCCATTTTGAAATCGAATTGAATGGATGCCTTGGGTATGCTTTTGATATTTCTATGGTTAGAAATTCACTTTGGTAAGTGAAGCCTTGATGCATCATTTGCCCCACCTTTAATGAGTTGCCATAGCAAGAGCAAATAATTTATCAAGGGAAAGAGGGAATTTCACCGATTTTCAAATATTCTCCTGGTGAAAAGGAAGACTTGATCTTTTGAGCCTTGCTTTTGGCAATTGGTTATGCAATCTAGAGCCCATGGAGGCTTGGGAGTCATTGATTTTCTTGTGCATATAAATACTTGAAGAGGTATGTACTAGACAACATTTTGAGATACAGTCCACAATGCAGGTCTTCAAGTTTTTTCTAGGAGGCGGCTACATTTCGTTTTAAAGGAAGTGGGTCCTTGTGACCAGAGCAAAGTTTTCTTTTATGCTCCTGTTGAAATTCTCTTTGAAATTCCCAAGCTGCTATGGCTCTTGGAATGCCTGATGCCTATGGAACAAGGCAAAGAATCATGGATAGCTCCGTGTAAGGGAATTTTAGACTGCCTCTCAAAGAGCAGCAGCTTACTCTTTGGGGATCTGCTTCAAGGCGTATCTACAATTAAGGGATCACCCAGACCTCGAGCATTGTAATGATAGAAATTGTACAGTAGGATCAATGAATCGGAAGCAGTATACAGGAGGAAATGGCTTCAGCTGATGAAATTATTTCAGCATTTACCTTATCCTATAAATGATGTGTCTATAAAGATGTACAGATAGTGGATGCAGGAAAAAGTGGGAATGCTGCAGAAGTATTTTCTGTAGTAATTGCATGTAATAGTAGATAAAGCAGATAGCAACCTAAGAACTGGAGGATTGAAAAGTTCCAAAATGGATAGACAAAGTGTATCCTGCCTCAAAATGCTCTGAAATGGAAGTTATCTTAGAGAGTTCAAAAACAGGTAGTTACATGTGATTTATTTTGCACGCCAAGGAGTCTGCTATTTTTTAGGAAAAGCACTTACTCTGATGCTCTCTCTCTCATAAGCTCATTGAAACTCGTAACATAGATCATCTACAGCACTTCAATGTAGGAATGACAACTTATGTACATTACATTCCTAGACCTTATTCTTTAGGTTGAAGTTGTATAAAGCCGATAAGATCTTCTAGGGATTATGGTCTTTGTATATAGAAATGAATAAAAAGATATTCCCCCCAAGAAACTAAGTGCCGTGGATAGGTACCTTTATCACTCGAGCACAATCGTTGAGTTCGATTTTTCTGTGCTCAAATTTTGAGAAGTTATAATCAGACTCACTTTTATACGGACTTGAAGTTTTAGTTTCTAGTCCACAGCGCTTAGACCATTTTTGTTATTGATTCATGCAGAAAACAGGAAAGAAAAAAGAAAACAGGAAAATATTCCTAATTTTCCTAAGAAGTATTAGATATATGGTTTATTTGATAAATAATGTGCTATTGCCTGGTAATTATACGACCCTTTTGTCTTTCATTTGTCTCGCTCACTCTAAAAGGTAAACCCAGTTGAGAATCTTACGTAAGAGGATTAAAATGAATATGTGGAATGGTGGTGATCGGTAGTTTGGGTGATAATGTTTGAGTGTAGGATCTAGTGATTGAACCGTGGTATTTATCTTCATTTTCTAGTTCTAGTAATTTATTGTAGGATTCCCTATAAGTAAATGGACACTGAAGGTTTATTTACGTCAGTGGGAAACATGACTTTTTTATGTGAGGCAATTTGGATAAGTTCATGTTTTCTAGTTGATATTTCCTTTGTCATCTCATTTGAAGAAACATGTTTTTTGAATGTGTTTTATTTGTGTTCTTAATTGACGTTGCATAGGTATGATATGCCTGCAATGTAGTTGTACTCTTATGTAATATACGCATACCTAGCATTTTGGTTTGTTGTATGAGCGCATGCCCTCCCTACACAATGTGTGGACACTCCCAAGACTTTGTCTCTGTTCATTGTAAGCAGTTGGTTTTGATCCCCTGCCCTGGGGATGATGAAACGATCATGAGACTTTTTAACAAGTGGAAGCTCTGATTCTTGTATCATATTTGTTTTATACATTTTGAATCTCATTGGAAAACAGCTAATTACGTATGAGTTATGGATGGGAAGGCCTATGGCGTGCCATTAGACCCAAATAATTAAATATCTGTGGAGGATGATGTTGATAGAGGAATGCAAGTCTGGTGGCGTACACTAAATGGATATCTAGGAAAATTCAAAACGCAGCAAGCCCAGGTGAATATGACAAGAATAAGTTTGTCTACTTTGTAAGGAAATCAAGGAGAGAGCATAGATGGGGAGGTGACAAATTCAAAGTAAGTGCTACCATTTATATGCTCATGGCCAAGTGGTCAATCTATTAAGTCATGGGTTTCATTCCTGATACTTCACAATTTGCATGCCAGGGAGTCTTCTAAATGTTCAATGCACATTGATTTGATATGGTCACATTGAGGAAAGAGTGTCCAATGGTTTTAGATAATGGAACATGCTAGGAAAAATCATTACATGAGAGTCCATGACAATGGGTTGATGCATAACAAAGTAGAGATGTATAATCAGGTTTCTGTTCTGAAAACAAGGCATTAGATTACCATGCAGTAAATCGCCTGACAAAGTTTTGCCAGTATGCCAAACATGCTGTGGATCGACAGATATTTGACCTGCCTTTATAGCTCTCAACTTGTGATCTTCAGGGGGCATATCACCCAACCTAAGTGTGTGAGCATATTATATTCATCAAAACAGGGCTGTAGCCAATGTAGGATACCACGGTGCAACGATAACAAAGAAATAGCTAGTAGCAACAGAAGTCTCTTTCTTAATCCAATTACAATGCAGTCAGATCTTAAAAGCAATCCGACAGAACTCTTATTGTGAATAAAGTACAAGTCACTCATATCTTACAAACAATCCGATATTTACACATTCTTTTACTCTACCAAAGTTTTTTCATCAGAGCAGAGCCCCTGAATCATCAAAGCCTTTTTGGTAGCGATTGATGAATTCATCCAAACCTACAAGAAGCATCCTGAGTGCTGAAGTCTTCCAACCAGTATCCTATGTCTTGGCTGTCTGTCAGAGAAGTAAGTATTGATGAACCCTCGTCTGAATAGGTGATAGATGGGGACTGCCCGATTGGTTCGACCTCATAGAGCTGAAGTGTGCTGGAATACTTTCCAAACTCTGCAGATAGTAGGTCATTCTGCTCTTCTTCTTCAAGACAATATCTGCCTTGAGCTGTATTATTTCTATAAGGAGAACATAGGGAATAATTAAGGGTATCGCTTTCAGAAGAATTTGCCTCGGAAATGTTGCAGTTGATAAAATCTGCCATTTCTGGGATGTTCTCTCTTCTGACAAGGGCCGGATAAAACATGGAAGGAATATCATGATCGGGCTTGTAAAATGGCTGGTGAACGCTGCGTGCAATAAGTTGCGTAAGTCCTTCCTCTTCACAATCTCTTGCTTTTTTTAGCTCTGTGTGCCTTGCAACTATCATCGACTGCTCAACATATCCTAGGCTTTGCAATTTATTGTAATGAGAAGGTTGAGGAAGGTCAAGAATGAATTGATTATGTTCCTGATTAAATGTATCATCGCTATTTAGGAGTTGGTCATAATTTATTTTCTTTTCACAGATTGTATAATTCAAGTCATTTTCTCTCATCAGGTCGTCCTTGTGGACTAAAGATTCATCTGCAACATTCTCTACGTGGAAGTTCTGAATATCATTACCTTTGGATTTCGGCTTTATATCCTCTGCGTTTTGTGATGGCGCTTGAACATCTATGTATGAGAATGGAAAGATGGGCCAGGCAGGAATATACAATGAGCTACCTATGGTCATTTGAGAAGACCTTTCTAATGATCGATCTCGTATTAGATGCTGCGAATTGAATGTTGTGTTTGGTGGCTGGTTGTCTAGCGCTGTTTTCTTTTCAACCCTTTTCTTCAAGCAGGAATTCCAAAGATTCTTTATCTCATTGTCTGTTCGTCCAGGAAGATGTGATGCGATTTTAGACCACCTGCATAGCGAGCAATGAAGAAATTAGGACAGTCCCCTTATATGCAACCTGGCATGGTCACAGACATTGGAAATCAACATGTCAGCGATGAAGGTAAAGAAATGCACTTGTTTCCGAAAAATTTGTGCAGTTCAATGATGCGTTTCTCTTCAGCCGCCGAAAAGGAACCACGTTTAAGGTCAGGACGCAAGTAATTAATCCACCGTAGGCGGCAGCTCTTCCCACAACGTTGGATTCCTGCATCAGTAATGGCGCACATAAATGAACTGACGAAATCCTTTACAGTCAACTTTTGAAGGTGATAATTTATTTACAGAATCGCACGCTGGGATGTTCCTAGTTTGAGTAGCACATAGGCCAATGTAGTTCAAGCACGCTACTACCATGTACACCTAATGAATTTTCATAGATTATTCGACTCTTAAAAACCTGCAAGTTCAGGCACAGAACTCCAGTTTCCAGGGCCATGCTTCATGATGCAGGCGCGGAGCTTCTCATCTTCATCAGGTGACCAAAGGCCTCTTGTAAGCTTCTGCTTCTGGCAGCATTTATGGGTATTAGACATGGTGGGATACGTTAGCAACCTCGTAGACAGTATCCTAAAGGTAGGCAAGGTACGTCTGACAAACACAATCACGAAGAACAAGGACCTAGATTACAGCGAAGTCTGCTTTACTCACAATGTTGATCATACCCACTTGTTCCTTGTAAGTTGGGTAAGAGTAGGGATTGGTGTAGGGGTTGTTTTCAGTGAACTTCCGTGGCTTGGCCATTTTTAGTTCTGTATCTTACAGAAAATATGTGTATGAAAGAGCAGTTCCAAGGGGAGAGGGCGTGAAATTGAGAACATTCACAGCTGGGATACTGGGTTCATATTTCTAGCTTGTAGTGATGATAAAAGCACCAGAACGTGTGATATTTCTGGAAGGCATTACTGTGATGCAGTTTCTAACACAGTCTTCTGTCGATATTCGGGGCTGCAGAATCATGACAGTTCAGCTTTAGACTTCGACAGGAGGATTTATCCATAAAGCTCTGAAAACCACGGCTCAATAAAGTTCGAGCAGATATTGAGCATAAAGCAGGAGTAGTGAATAGAACTATGAGGGAGCATTTGGATGGGTTGCCTTAAGCATGATTGGGAGTCTAGATATAGTTAATGTGGGAAACGATAGCCCATAAACTCCCTGTTGAAGCGATATGTGAGGGAAATATTAATGCTGAAGGGATGCTTCAGAGCATTGATACAAACTTTGAATCGATAGAGGGATCATTAAAAACGCTAATATCCTTGCCTCACCGTCTGCCCTTTCCCTTCTTCACCTTCTTTTCGTTCTTTGTGGGCGCTTAAGGCCTTGAACGGCAATCAACAAGGACTGCGAGAAATCCATATACTCAAAGATTCTCTCTCTCTCTCTCTCTCTCTCTCTCTCTCTCTCTCTCTCTCTCTCTATCAGCGGTCAGCTTACATCACAAGGCTGGGAGGTTCCCTCTGTACCCTTCAAATAAATAGCAAATCACTGTTCCAGTGTCCAGTACAAATATGTGCCTATCCACCTCACAAATAATTTCTTTGTATGAGAATATGAAGCATGTGTGCTGTACTCCATTTGATATTAACCATTCCATGTCTATATCCTCTGTCTCTAACACGCACGCACACGCGCGCACACACACACTGTCATACACACACATACACACACTATGGACATTTCAAGATGCAGTTTAAAACAAACATTCACACATGACATCATCTATTTGTATTCTGCTTTGCTGCCTCTATAAAAGTATGCATAAACTGCGATAGGGACTTGTCCATTGCTGATCACAGCTATCATTCCCCTTTCAGCAGTATTACTTTTTAACTTCTCACAGGCTACAGTCTCTCTGCCTCTCCCCATCCTAAGACATAACCCCGCCCATAATGTCGGTACCTTACTTTGACTTGTGCAGAGAGAGAGAGAGAGAGAGAGAGAGAGAGAGAGAGAGAGAGAGAGAGAGAGAGAGAGAGGCTAAGTAACCATCTAATCACAACTTTTTAAAAAAGCTGGTTTCTAGTGTATGCTGCTTTGTCGAAGGAAAGGATCCCTGAGCGCTTCTGTGTTGTTTCCATTCGTTTTCCCTCCGCCTCCGCGAAGATCGATTTGTTCCCCACTGACTCCCTTGCGCTCGACCACCGACCCTCGTGCTCCTCGCAGGTCAAGGAAGTAACGACTTCCGAGGTTGGAAAGTTCTTCTCTGTCGCCACCTCTAAACTCTTAACATTCATGTTCCCTAAATAGATTTTCGTATGCTTATCACCGTCGTACTGATGAGGCATTTTCGCACGAGTTAGAGATCATCTCTTCGGACTCGGGAGTTGGAAAACCATAATGGACAATGTGGAAAGATTAATAAAGAAAGATGATGTAGGAGGTAGCAATAGCATGGACGCACATCAACCTTGCATGGTGAAATGAGCAAATGCCACACCTGGAGTATCTGGATTTCTAAGATTATGTAGGAGGTAGCATGAATGCAGATCAACCTTGCATTCAATGAGTAAATGTCGCAACCAATGTGGTTAAATTTCTTATTGTTTTTTGAGTTTTTCTCTTATACAAAATTTTTTGACCTTTTCCTCTTGATAACTACCTGCATGCATTTTGTAAGAAGTTGTTTACGTAGAATCCTCTGTCGGAAGCTTAACTGTTCTTGAGATGGAGAGACGGAAAAGTCAAGCGTCATCTGTCAGTCGAAAGGTTGCAGAATTCAATCTTTTTGAGAAAGAAAGGAGGAAAAGGAAATACGTCTCCTATTAACTCTTCAATTAACAAAGTAATGGAGTCTGCAAATAACCGTTCTGAGTGCGATAAACTCATTAGAAAATGGTTTTAAACCATAAAAGGAACAGCAATTTACTAGAGGTGTAAGAATGAGAAAGTATCAACCATTAAGAAGACGAGAAGAGAAAGAACTTTATCACGAAAAGCTAATATAAATATAGAAGACTGTTCATGCATGATGGGTGGAATCATGAAGCGAAGCACTAAATATTAGTGAGGATGTTAGATTAAAAAGCAAAGAAGCTGTCGATATCCTTAGGATGACGTATGTGACTACCTTGATTTTGCACCAAATATGAATGAGGATCCTAAATGTGAAAAGGAAAGAAGTTGTCGATATCTATAGAATGGCAAATGTGAGAAAATATCTCCTCATAATCAGCCTTGATTTTGAGCATACTCTTTGGCTTTGGCTACTAATTTAGCCTTGTACCTATTTATGGTTCCATTAAAGCTCTTCTTTACCTTGTAGATCCATCGGGATCCAATGAACTTCATATTTGAGGTTTTGGGAACGAAACCCAAAGTGTTGTTCTCTTTTGATTCTTCAATCTCTTCTTCCATGGCATGTTTCTAGTTTGGCTTCTTCTTGGCTTCCTCTGTAATGAGGGTTCCTTGGAGTTTGTGTCGTGAGCCATATATATGGAGTGCTTAGATTGAGGTGTCATGACCATACCTTTCTGGCTTTTTCTTTTTGTAGACTTGATTGTTTGCTGAGATGATTCTACTACATCTATTAGTTCTTGCAATTTGGCTTTACTTTGGAGTTCCATGAATTCATATCCTTTTTAGGTGTCTTTTGGTCATCCTTTGAATTCACCCGATTCTTCAAATGTATGTGGAGCTTTGTTTGATAGAGTTGGGAAGTTATTTTCCAAGTCATAAGGCGTGTTGGCTTTCTTGCAATAATCATCAAACCAAGGTTCATTTTCATTAAATGCTACATCACAATTTCCAATGAGTCCTTTAGTGCTAGGATTGTATAGCCTATAATCCGTTTGATTTAGATCATAGCCTATGGACACACATTTCTTTACCTTGGGGTCAATTTTCCCTGCGATTTGTGAAGGTATGTGTGCATATGCAATGCATCCAAATATCTTGCAATGATCCGAGCTTGGTCTCCCATTCCAAGCTTCATAAGGTGTCATTCCTTCTAAGGATTTTGATGGTAATCTATTGATGAGATATGTGGTAGTGGGTACTACCTCTACCCATAGATAATTAGGTAGCTTCTTCTCATTGAGCATTGACCTAGCTTCTTCTACAACGGGTTCTATTCCTTCTTTTTGCTAGAAAATTTTGCTCTAGTGTATATCTGGTTGTAATCTCTCTTTTGATCCCTCTTTCTTCTCAGAAAGAGTCAAAATCTTGGGAGAAGTATTTTGCCCCTCCATCAAAACTTAGTTTCTTCACATTACATGTTTGGTTTTCCAGGTGCAAAATATTTATTGAAACAAGAAAACACTTCATCTTTATGCTTCATGAAATACAAGATGGTCCATCTGGTACAATCATCAATGAAAGATACATAATACCTTGAACCTTAGATTGAGGTTCTTTCCTTGGTCCCCTAACATCAGTGTGAACCAACTCCAAAATGCACGTACCACTTCTTGGTGAAAGCTTACCTATGAGACTTTCCAAATTGACATGCATTGCATTTGTAAATCATGTGTTGTTTTGTAATGTTTAGTAGTCCAAGTACACTTTGATTTTTGCTAATATTTTTTTTTAAGGTCCTTTCTCCAAAGTGAGCAAATCTCTTGTGCCAAACTTCAAATTCTAATGGTGTTTGTGTATCGTAACTGAACAATGCTAGGTTCTTTGTGTTTTGGATTTCAAAGATGAATAATCTACCTGTCTTTTCTCCTTTGGCAAACTTCTTGAATCCTTGGTCTGCAACCTCAATATCGGCTCCATACTTTGTTAACCTTAACTTCAATCCTTTCTCCACAATTTGTCCTACACTTGGCGCATTTTTGGTAATGCTAGGTACATAGAGAGCTCTACTTAACAAGTTCATACCACCATTTGAGTTCTTCACATTTCCAATCTTCTCTATATGATGTCTTGTGTCATCTCTTGTTTGCACTTCATGCTTGTTCTTGGGGTCTTCTAAGTTTGAATGTAGTGCTACATTCCTTGCTACATGATTTGAACATCCAAAGTCAATATAGGATAATGTGCATCTGATTTATCTTTGTTTCATAGTCATTTTCATGAACAAAAGTGAATTCTCTTGGGATTGATCATTAATGTAATTATTATAGTCTCTCCTTCCTTTGTAACCTTCCTGATAATTATTGTTGGGGTTGTTATTGCCATTGTATCAATAGTTGTAGTATCTACCTCGAGGGAGCTCGATAGCCTCCTTTGTTATATCCTCTTTCTCTCTCATTTCCTTGCGTTCTTGAAGCAAGTTTCGATAATATGATTTGATAGTCATATATGGCACATGGTTGTGAGCTTTGTGATTGCTCTCTGCCTTGTCTACCTCCTCTACCTCTTCCGCTTTTACTTCTCCCTCTACTTGCAAAGTTAGCTAGGGAGGTACTCACTTCTTCATCATATTTCTACCATTTTCCTTTAGTATCTTTACTTTTACTTTTATTAGTGTATAGAGCATAGGATTGATTAACTTTTTGTGCATCTCCATTGTTCATAATCTTGACTTCATTGGTAAAGAGTTCATTAGGGTGAAAAATGCTCAAAAAGGGAATGTTTGTTAATGATGGATTAAGAAATTTAACGAATAGGATCTTTTCACATGTACAAAAATATAACATTCTTTCTTTAATCCTAAAAAAAAAAGCAGTTTTTATAGAAAATATGCTCTAAAAGCATTGCTTACATCAGAGAATTTCTTTGGGTTCACAAAATTCTATGATATTTTGGCCACCCTTCATACATCAAATCAAAAGTTTATGACTCTCTTCCACGTGTACAAATTTTTTTATCTATAAATACTCGTGAAGTTTGTGAATCTCAATTTCGTGATTTGAGCATTTTCTACTATTTCTTTGAGTGTTCAAATCGCTTCTACTTCTCGTCATCATTCCAATCATGTAACCTCATATGAGGTTTATAATAGAAGAGAGGATTCCTTATGGAAACCTCTTTCTGTGTAGCTAAATGATTGGATGACTATGCTTTCTAGTGCCCATAGTGTGAAGCGAGTTAAAAGAGACAACAGAAAAGACCATTGGAAAGGTCATATTCTTAGTCTCAAATTAAAGAGACATGGCTAGTATGCAAGATTTCAACATGTGTACACTCCTACAGATGTGGTGCTAAACAATCATTTGTAATTCCCATCGCACTATAAGTGAAGTTAAATAATGCTCTTTTATTGTTTTCTTTTTTTTTTGTACTATAAGCTATCTGTTTTTGTATTGCAGATATATTTCCTTTTAATGTTCAAGAGTGGCAACCTATTGAATGTTTAATACGAACATTCAAAGCTCTTCATAAGGATTATGTAGAACTTTCATATGCAAACAAATCTGTTCCATTTTTGAATATCATTCTTCATTAGATTGGGATTCTCTTGATCAGTCGACAGTTTCAAGTTTTCTATGCAAAATGAAAGATGACATTCAAAGGACAATGTCATTAAGCCAAATTTCACAAAGGATAAAGATTCAATTGTTTTTGCCTATGTTTTTGTAGTATTATTTAAAAACATGTTATTATAGAAAACAAAAAAAATGTGGTTGAATAGGAGAGTTTCAATTTCATAGATTGATGATGAATTGTCACTGCAAATTGGAAACTCAAAAAAGTAAGAGCTCCTAGAGTTCCTTGATGAGGTCTCACCACAGTTCATATTCTCAATTGAGGGTGCAATAGTAAACATAAGATCAGAGAAAAGATTATCTTGCATTACTTTTTTGCCACCCAAGGTAATCAAGTTCCAACCCTTAAGAATGTAACCAATTTTGTGATTTTTCTTCCACCAAAAATTTTGAAGGAAACATTGACATAGTGCTAAATACATTTGTCTCTTTTTTTATGTAAGCTCTTCATATTCATGTTGACATTGTTTTGGTTTATATCATTGAAGAAACATGAGTTACAAATACTATCTTCTAGATAGAGATAGAATGACATCACTTTTCAATACATACAATGCTTTAAAGGGTTCCTTTTTATACAAAATTAGTATTTACAACAAGAGCAAATAAATATCTTCCAACATATGTTGGAAATACATGGGCTTACTATCAAGAGGTAATCATAGATATTAAAAACTATACATTTACTTTTACTTTTTATTCTCCCCCCTTTTGTGCTTATTCTTTGGGACATGCTTCAATGGAGAGTGAACATTGAAAGAAAGTTTGGAGAAACTTGGAGAGGCTTGGAGAGTAGAGTATTCAAGTGTTGAAGTTGGTCCAACAAACCAGCATAGGACCAGCCCTAGCTCTTTGGATATGTAAAGTAGACCTTGGAAGCTTGTGTTAAGCACAATAAAACCCAATAGGTACTTTGGAACATCAACAATAATAAGTTGATGCAAGACAGATAACTTGCACCATGACGAGCTCACAAAAAACCTTCTAAATATGGATAGAAATTATGAGTTCAAACACTAAGAGCCGGCATCATAGTAACAATTGGAAAAATTCCTCTTAAGGGAGTGTCATACATAGGTTTAGCTTGCTATAATGCATAAAATCCCTAATTCATATGAAATATACAAGGAGCAATCACCTTAACACTAAACTCGTGTCATTCCAAAATTTCAAAGAGTTGCAGAGAATGACCTCGAGACTGTAAATGTTGAATTTCTCTGAAACTAATAAACCAAATGAGCTGAAAATCTGTACCATAAACTAGACAAGAATAACTTTCCAATGAGACCTTAATTAGTGGATTTGGAGCTCTGTAGAGACAACAACACTCTCTGCAAGTTGACTGAGTCTGAGGAAGAAATACCAGTAAACTAAAGTGGCACCAAACAATGAACAAGAAGTATATGTATTGCTTCAAATCATCATGCTACTTAGTGTACAATGTTTTTGGAGTCTTTATATAGACTCTTGAGTACATGGCCACACCTTTTCTCTAGGAATTTGAATTTGAATTTAGGAAGATTTCTAAGTTTAGATTGATTGGAATCATTTTCGACAATCTAGGAAAAGGGAAATTTGAAATCACATCTACCTTTTGATTGATTGATTGAGAATCAATCCCAACCACTTCTAACTTGTGGCTTTCACCCCTTTTACTCTTGCTTTTTACAAACATAAATACTTTGGGAATTACATAAGAAGGTGTTCCTATGATCAAACTCTCAGTACATAAAATGAATGTAAATAAAACTCTATAAGGAGTATACGTGGCATCATTCCAATGATGAATTTGATGAAGATCGTGTCCATCTCAAGCATAATGAAAGCTTGTTGTTCCAACAATTCCCCCTCAAGATAAAGTATGCTTGAGTCTTCATTCTGTGATAGGTTGAACACCTATCATAGCTTTGAATCTACAAAGCATTATTCCATCAAGAGCCTTTGCCATCATGTCTGTTGTTGTAGTCATCTTTGCAACTGGTGAGAATGTTTCCTCATATTCTATACCATGCGTTTGTGAGCATCCTTTGGCAACTAATCTTGCCTTTTATCTGCAAACTGATCCATTTGAGTTTCTTTTAACTTTATATACCCATCTGCAATCAATTACCCTTTGATTGGGTGACATTAGAACCAAATGCCAAGTGTGTCCATCTCCTTCAATGCATCTATTTCTTCTTTCATGGGCTTTCCCAATTAGGGTTTCCCTTTGCCTCTTCATAGGTTGAGGGTTCCTCTGAAATTGAGTCTTTTGCCAAGTAGATTGAATGCTTTGTAACAAATGTGGAATCATATCCATACCTTTCTGGTTGTGTTTTCTCCCTTCTTGACCTTCTAGGTGCTTTGCTTGGAGCATTCTCCAACCTCTTGCATCTTTGTTTTGTCTCTTGACTGCCATAGCTTGTAATCTCTTTCCATTTCATCTTGGTCATCATTTGTATCACTTCTTGGATCCTAGACTTGTGTATCATGCTTGCTTCCTAATTGAAGAGAATGAGAATCACGATCATATGGTAGAGTTAACTTTTGCTTGTCTTCATCATACCAAGACCTGTGTTCTTCAAACACAACATCTCTACTTGTAGTGAATTGCTTGGTTGAAGAACATCCATCTCAATACATCAAATGAATGTAAATAAAACTCTACAAGGAGTATATGTGGCATCATTCCAATGAAGAATTTGATGAAGATCATGTCAACCTCAAGCATAATGAAAGCTTGTTGTTCCAACAAACATGAGGTCTTTTCTTCTTATCTTCAATCTTCTTATCTGGTGAAGGTTGTGGAGGATAGTTTGGATCATATGGACAGATAGAATCTTTCAAAATGGCATGAATTGCTTTTTCTCCGACCAAAAGGGGCCATGCATATGAATAATCAGATAAATTAAGATCAAGACTATAAAATCTACACTTTAAGAACCTTATTGCATTGACAACTACTCTCCATCCACATGATGTACTTTCTTTCTGTATTGGCACAAGAATTTGCATATACCCAAACTTTTTCTTTTCATTCAATTTGCAAATGCCTGCATACTTCTGATCAATGTGCATTTTCAAAACCTTCATAGCACCACAAAGCTATAAAAATATCAAAATGCATGGCAATGGTGATACATAAGAGCATTGGAAGTGCATTAGAACTTACAGTTTGCAATTGCCATGCTGTGATTGGAGAGAATTCATAAACAAGGCTTGATATTCATTAAAATCAATAATCATAAGACTCTAATGACCCTTGGAAATGTAGCTCACACTTGTAAAAATAAAACTTCACCCTTAGGGAAGGAATTTATATGGAATATATAAATGAAAACTTACTTTTCAATATATGGATAAATGATATATTCTATCTCCTCACTAAAACCCTTGAGAAAATGACCAATTTCTTCATGCTTGAATAATATACATTGAGTCAGAAGAGGATCTAGGATAAAGACTCTTCACATTGCTGGACTAGGACCCTACAATATAAAACCAAGACCACATGCATCAAGGAGGCTTTTAATTACTGAAAAATGATGAGTATATTATGGACATAAGACAATACCTGAGAGCTATGTTGACTATGTTGTCAGAGATCTCAACATTGAATTCTCTCAACATTTTTTAGTGTTTATGCCTTATGTCAAGCATATAGTCTCCCTCCCATGGCATTGAAACATTCACAATTACTTGGTCATGTGCTTTTTTAAAAAGCTCTGAGTTTGCTTTTCTCAACCTTTGAATGTCCTCAAGGATAACAACTTCTTCTGACAATAAATTCTTCTTTCTCTTCTCCTTCTCAAACTCTGCTGCATTTCTTGTTAAATGTTCATGAGAAGGGATCTCTTCAATTTTTATTGAAGATGGCTTAGGGTTTGTTACTAGAGGAAGATTGAGAATATCAAAGAATTTTTGATCATGCTTGTGAAGAGGTACAATGGCTTTATCAAATTTATATCTTAGTTTGGACACAACAACATAGTCCTTGGCCAAAAGTGTCACCCTATGACAATGCATTGCACATAAGTATGCATCATTCATAAAATCAATTGCAAAATCTTCTACCACCTCTAGCAAGCACATAAGAGCTTGAGTTTTCCATTTGACGGTCACGAATGAAGTTTTCTTCATCACTGAGCAAAGATGGGTGGAGATCTCTTTCATGAATCTCATGAATGGAAGTCTTGGGATGAGGAGTCCCACAAACTTCTAGGCTCTTTTGATTTCACTTAGGGATTTGACATAGTACTTAACCCTTTTCTTTGAACTTGCCTTCTGTGCATCACCCTGATTCTAGCTATTTATGGTCTCTGGAGGAGGTCCTTGGCTCTTTGGAATAGGTCCCCCATGATTTTGCTCCTCAATAGTGTACAACTTCCTAGTTGTCTTCTTTGACCTAGCCATGATATGTTGAAAAAAGGTTTGGAAGGAGGATCAAACATGTGGATATGAGAGAACACAACAAGAAAATCAAGAATTCAAGAGACGACCAATTCAAGCAAATAGGGCCATCCAAAAATCTCAGATTGCTGTAGTCACTTGAATCGATTGTATCAAATGATTCAAGTTGTGAGCTAGATTTGTGTGAATCCTATGAGATCTCTAGAGTAAACTCTATCTATTATAACGAAGTAAAGAAAAAATAGTTCTTAAACAGGTTTTTGACTATAAACAACCGATTCAAGCGATTATGTCCATCCAAAAATCTTCAATTCCCCTAATCGCTTGAATCGGTTGTGTCAAACAATTCAAGGTTTGAGTTTCATTCATGTGAATTACATGTAATCTTGAAGTAATCTTTCTCTCTTATACCTAAGAATATAGGTCTTAAATAGGTCTTTGAATAAACACGATCGATTCAAGCGATTACATCCATAAAAAAATCTCAGGTTCCCCTAATCGCTTGTATTAGTTGTGTCAAAAAATTCAATGTCTAAGTTTCATTCACGCGAATTCCATGCAATCTTGAAGTAATCTTTCTCTCTTATACCTTAGAAAACAAAGAATAGTTTCAACATCTTAGTTTCATTCATGTGAATTCCATGAAATCTTGAAGTAATCTTTCTCTCATACCTTAGAAAACAAAGAATAGTTCTAAAATAGGTCTTTGACTAGGCATGATTGATTCAAGCGATTACGTTCATCCAAAAATCTTTGGCTCCCTTAATCACTTGTATCAGTCGTGTACAAATATCCAAGCTCAAAAAGGATATTACCTTTTACACCATGAGATCTCAACGAGAAGAGGCATTAGAAAGGTTTGTAGAAGAGGCTTGGAGAATGAAAACTACAAGAAGTGAGAGGTAGCAAGAAGGTCACAGAAAAATGGCACAAATTAAGTGAGGAGGTTATATAGGTCTCTGGGTTGTGTTGAGCATTGGTTCCACATGGCATCCTCTAATTGGTCCATGTCCTTTGACTATTGTGAATCTCAACATGCTATGCCATGTATCAAATGCTCATTGGCCCACATCATTTGATCACTTATAATTTTGAGGTTGAGGTCGCCTTGTGTGGCATGCTCATTGGTCCACGTCATTTGACCATTGATTTCCTCTCTGCTCCTATAAATGTCAGCTACCTTGGTATTTTCTCCTTTTCTACCTTCAACAATTTTTGCATCGATACTCTAGCACTCCTACCTCAAATCCAATGCACGATTGATTCAAGCGATTATGCTAGTTTGACCATCTTGGACTGCCTCTATTCGCTTTCATTGATCATCTATTGCATAAGTAGGAAGAACACTGATTAATTTAGAGATGTAAGAGACAAATCCAATTCTTAGTGTCTCTCCATCTGAGAAACTACTAGATTTCATGGTTCAAGAGGGGTTGAGGGTGAACCATTTTCCAGATGCAATGAAAATGTTCAATCACACTTTTGATTTTGAAGCACTTGTGGAGAAAAGTAAAGGATATATCATGGATGGGTGGGAAAGCTTCTTGAAGATAGTCAATGGTAAAGAAGTAATGATCTCTGGCAAGAAAGATATCCACCCAATTATTTTTGGGAAGGATCCTTTGGAAAGGTCTGGAATCACTAGAAAGTGTAGGAAAACTTCCCCCTTGCTAGCCAAGATGGAATTTTGCCCAAAACATGAGAATGATTATTGTTTACTGCCATTGAACATTGGGTTTTTGATTTGGCTTGATCATATCTCAAGTGACAAGAATGAAGTATAGAACCTTGATGAAGAGAAAAGAGCATCGCTGGATATTTTTCTTGAGAACTATTCAAAAATTGAAGTCAAAGAAATTGTTGAAGAGATCAACCTTTAGGCAGAACAGGAAGAGGTTAAGAACTTTGATGTGGCTACTTCAAGAGCAAAGAAAACCACAAGAGAGCCAACAAAACAAGTAAAGATCTCAGAAAAATCACTACTCCCAAATCTCCCATATTACTTTATCTATGGGAAGAACTTTGTTCCTTTGTATTTCATTCAAGAGCTCTTCAATCTAAGAGAATACTATTGCCTTGCTACAATAGCTGAATCAAAAGAAGTTGCAAGGAAGTTTATAAATGAGAAGGAAGAAAATAAAGAGGAGGTTCTTAGCCTGAACTTGTGCTTGTCAAATGACACATTGAAAGATTCATCCAAAGCTCTTTCAAGCTACTATGAGAGAGTAATTTTAGAGAAGCCAACACTTGCAAATAAAGATTTTGACTAGAAGTAAAGAGGTCCGGGAATTTACTCATTTAAAGGAGGATATCCATTTTTGGAGGTTGCTGAGGACAAAGGAACAATAAGAATTGATGTAGAGGAACTGATTCAAGATGAAGACGAGGTTAAGTTATATCCCAAGTTACTTGCCTTGCAAATAAGATCATCTATGAGACACAATCCATTCAAGCAATATGGCCCATCAGAGACTTTCTGATGAGCCTATTAGCTTGTACTGGTTGTGTCCTAGATTTATACCTTTTTATGGCTTTTTCGGCTAGCCCCTTATGTAATATAAGAAAATTTATCTCTATTTGTATTGACAATGATTGTCTAGTAGACACGACCAATTCAAGCGATTATGCCCATCCAAGACTTTTTGATGAGCCTATTTGCTTGAATCGATCGTGTCCTACATTACCCAATTTCATGAGTCGTTTTCCTTATGTAATATCTGATTCATGATCATGTAGTATTGATAGAAAATGTACCACTTTTTGTAATGATTATGAACAACTTTACTTCTATTTGTATTGATAATGATCGTCTGGCAGATATGTTTGATTCAAGCAATTAGTCCCATCAGAGACTTTCTGATGAGCCTATTCGCTTGTATTGATCGTGTCCTAGATTTATTTTTTTAATGGATTTTTAGGCTTGCCCCTTATGAAATATACCTCTATTTGTATTGACAATGATCATCTAGTAGACACGAGCAATTCAAGTGATTAGGCCCATCTGAGACTTTCTGATGAGCCTATTCGCTTGATTTGGTTGTATCCTACATTACTCAATTTCATGAGTTATTTTCCTTGTTTAATACCTAGTTCCTCATAATGCTTAGTGTTGATAGCAAATATACCACTTTTTGTAATGATTATGATGATCTACAAGAGGTGACTGATTCAAGCGATTAGGCCCATCTGAGCCTTTCTGATGAGCCTACTCGCTTGAACTAGTTGTGTCCTACATTCGTTTCACTTTTTTTCTTACTTTTTCCATATAAGACTCAGTGCTATATCATCATTCAAAGGTTTTTGTGCTCTCTCTCTGATTATTGTTTGTAATTGTTTTCACAGTTATCTATATTAGATGAAGACAACTATCTTGATAGAGGGAAGGGCACAAGGAAATCTCTACAAAATAAAGGAAAATCAAAAGTTGATATAGATTTAGTTATTCACTATCTTCCAAAGTTGAATCTAGATTTATTGTGTGTTGTACATAAGCATTATAGTGAGGACCCTGATTTTGCATTGTTCTCTATGAAGACCGTGTCCAAATATATGGGATTTTCCTCACTGCCATTTAATTGATTTAGAGTGTTACTTCTTGAGAGAACAATAGCATTCAGGATATTTGGCTATGCCCTAGGATTCAATGCTTCTAGATCGGGTTACTTCCTCTCTTATTGAAGCTATGCATTTGCTGTAGAGGTCTTAGATGTATGGACTATTGCTCGTTATAGAAGGAAAGAGTACCTGCGATACAGAGGATATTTTCTAGATTCAAGCTCATTCAAAAGAGTGAAAGAATAATTACATTTCATTTTCATAAATTGTAAATACATCCATATGTATTTTTTTCCCAATAGAATACTTAAAGATATTCCAAATACTATAGCATCACATTGGAATGAATTTTCATTCTTTTTGGTATTTAATCCATGTGTCCTAAAAGGAGATGATATCTAGTAGTACTTCTTAATGACATGATTTGTGTAGTTTATCTGATGATGATATCTGGCATGTGATCCTTTGTAATTGTCTTCTAAAGAACCAATCAAAGAGCTCTTTGAAAGGGTTACTTTTTGTGATTCCTGCTCTTTTTCTTGTGCATATGAAGAAGCTTGTTTTTGCTTGGTAATGAGACTCTTCCATTCCTTGAATGTTTCCTTTTTTGCAAAGAATGGACAATGTAGAAGAAGAATATGCTATAGAAACATAAAGGTAAATATCATGAGCTTTTTATTTTAGAAACTAATGGCAGAGGAAATAATTTCTTTGAAACTCATCAAGTAGTATATTATGTGTTAGACACTCCCAAGCTTCGGTGATGGTTTCTATAAGCTCTATGATTGCCCTTCTGAATTCAATCACATAGATATCAAAAGTTACTTGTTGCCTCGTCTTCAAAGGTTTATTTAGTCTAACCCACACCTCCATTCCTTTTTTTTATATTTTTCTGCATGCAATGTACATTTGTGTACCCATCCTCATTCCTATCACACCATCCTCTTGTACATGGACTCTGCATGCAGTACAAACAAAGGTAGTTACAATTCGCACCCCCGCTTATAACAAAGATGCATTTTAGAGTCTTTAAGTCTCCTCTCAAATGCCACTCAATTTTAAAGCTTTCAAAGTGGCTAACATTCAATAATTCTCTTGAATGATGCCTTTGGATAACATTTGGAATGTGTGTCTGTAAGAACAACCATTTAAGTGTTTTATGATTCTCAAATGGAACTTGGGTTCACCCAGCCCACTGTAACTCCATTCTTGATTGTACTTTGAGATATGGAGTATCCAGTTTCCCAAGGCTATAGTCCAAAGATCTATTCATTAGTTCAATACTTATTTCTCAATGCTTTGATGTTTTTCAATTTCAGCTTCATCAAGTTTTATTACAAATTTCAAAAGTCCAGAACATTCATGTTCTTTTATATCATAGAATTGAACCATGTATGTTTGAAGTCTTATAATATCTAACAATATGTTGTTAAAAACATTGTAAGTGAAATGTAAAGTTTGTTTTCCTACCTCATATGGCATGTTACCATGAATGCCTTTATAATCACCAAATATAGACATGATTTTCTTATTCAAGCAGAGCTAATACTTTCTTAGATGATGAGGTCTAGGCAATCCAAAGCACTTTAATTTTGAAATTGCTCTATAACCCTTTCTACTTACTCCAACTCCATCACAAACCTCCTAAATTTGAGATAGTTATAGCAACAAATTCATTTATTTCATGAGTTTTGAAAAAATAAATTGTTTCAAACATACATTTTCATTTACTTTCAACAATTTTAAAACATCGTTCTAACTTATAATTTCATTACAAAGATGTACGTGCTCAAAGCTTCTCAACATGTTTAAACCTAGCACATTTGTTACATGATCTCTTACAATTTTCATTCTCTTTTTTGTTTTTGGCCATATTTTTCAGTCAAACCTTAAAAAGGCTTTACTTGTTTTGAACGCGTTCTCAATCCTATAGGATTCTCTTTCATTTCTTTGAAAGCTTCTAAATGAGAAGACAAATGCAAATTTTTTTCTAGATCCCGTTGATGTTAGTCTCTGTGATGTAGTACATTTTGTAGGTAGTTTATGTATTGCATATAATTCTTTGAAAACTCCTAGAGCCGTGAACAATATCCACGTAAACCGTCATCACTGTCTCCTACAAATCTAATCATATCATGAAGATTGTGAAAAGGTGAATTCCTTCTAGTTTGTGGATCAATTGGGTAAACAACTCCATCTGTCCATATGTCAATGTGCTTTTTGCCTTCTTTGAGAAATCTATCAACTTCACAAGATTGTAGAGCTCTTCAGAATACCTTTCTTGTTGTTGCATACTCATGACTCATTGAAATATTGATATGGAACTTATCACACAGAATTCAGATGAATAAAAGTTCACTGAAAGTGTTTGGATTGAGGTTTTCCATGATGAGAGTGTCTAGAATTATGAGGAAGAGAGAATCAAGTCTGCCATGGAGAATGTCCTAAACACACATTATATAGGTAAGAGAACAAGAGGGAAAACTTCAAAATCGGTGAAAGCCCAATGGGCACAAACTTTTAGACATATCACTTTTCATGATTTTCACATGAACTTCCTCTCTCTTCCATAACTATTATATTTGCGTGAGATACATTTTAAATGAACTTACATGGAATTTTTTAAAAGGAATTGAAAATATTAGTCTAGATTAAGCATAACTAATTGAAATCCTTACATGGAAATTGTGTCCCATGAGTGTATTGAAATCTAGTACTTGCATGTACATGTATAAGTCCATGGAAGTAGTGAATGCTTCCTACTTATCATATGTTTTGATTCCATTAATAACTTGTCTCAAGGTTTGCTCTTCACTATGATATCTCTAATGCTTCCTAGTTGATTAGTTATGCTCCTTATCTTGGTAAAAAATTTGGTGACACTCTGCTTAGGTTTCCTCTTGAGGGAGGTGAACTCCATCCATAACTAGTTGTTTCTAGCTTTATTGCTTGAAGACAAGAATGATTCAAGTGCATTCTAGGTCTCTTGTTAAGTCTTACAGCCCCTAATGTGTGGAAGTAAGAAATTAGAGATAGAGTTTAAGACATTTGAATTTGCCAAAACATCTTTTGCACACCTTGTATTCAACATCTCTTGCTCTCCTTGAGTTGGTTGTCCTTTGGTGCTTAGAATAGGAATAAGATCATCTCTAGATATGTATAATAGAGATTACTTCCTTGCAAATATGTTTCCATCCTTAAAGACCATGCTACGTAGTGTTGGAAGAGGTGGATGGATACCTCAAGGAAGTGAGGTGGTACTATTAAAACCTGCTTTGTACTAGCCCTGATGCACTTTGGACTTATAAAGTAGGCCCTCTTAGCTTGAAAATGAAGTACTCACCTCCTCCATTTGACCTTATCCTCTTTAAAATCTTTCCTACTTGATTTTCCACAAGTGCAAGATACTTTTTGAAACAACTGAACACTTCATCCTTATGTTTCATGAAATACAAGATAGTCCACCTATTGAAATCATCAATAAATGACATATAGTACCTTGAGATTGAAATTGAAGGGTCCTTGCTTGGTCCCCACACATCTGTGTAGAAAAGTTCCAAACAATCCTCATGCATATAGCCTTTCTTTGTAAAGGGTAACCTATGTGATTTACCAAACTCACATGCACCACATTTATAGATCATATGTTGCTTGGATACATTATGTATCCCAAGTACACATTGATCTCTACATATCTGCTTCAATGTTCTCTCACCAATGTGTCCTAGTCTTTTGTGCCATATCTCTAACTTAGACAAGGTTTGATCCTTATAATTATGAAGTGCAATGTTTCTAGTGTCCTCAAGCTCAAATGTAAACAATCTACATGTTTTCTCTCCCTTTGCAATTCTCCTGAATCCATGTTGGGGATCCTCCACAAAGGCTCCAAATCTATTGAACCTAACATGCAAACCCTTTTGCACTATCTGTCCAACACTCATCAACTTTTTTGTGATAGTAGGTACATGAAGAAATCTACTCAACAGATTCCTAGTCCCATAAGAAGTTTTGACATTTCCTACCTTGACAACTGCGTGCTTGGTATCATCACCTGTCTACACTTGGTGCTTTCCCTTGAGCTCTTCAAGATGAGAACGAAGAGCTATATTGCATGCTACATGGTTTGAATAACCTGATTCAATATAGAAGAGGTGCTCATCATTCATACCTTGTTTTGAGATCATGTTCATAATGAGAAGAGAACCCTCTTGATCCTCTGTATAGTTATTGAATTCTTTTCTTGATTTGTATCCTCCATGATAATTGTTGTTGTAATTTTTGTTGTAGCCATGGTTCTAATCTTGATTATGATTGAATCTTCCTCTTGATTGTGAGTAGCCACCTCTTTGGAATCCTCTTCCTCTCTAGTTCTTGAAGTTCCTATAGCACTCATCTATTGTGTGATTAGACAGTCCACATATATTGCATGGGGAAGAGTTGAAAGGTCTCCCCCTACCTTTTTTACCTCCTCTGCCCCTTCCTCTTGAATTCCTACCTCTCCCTGCATAGTTAGCTTGAGAAGTAGCACCTTCATCTTCAACCGTCTTGATCTTTCCTTTATCCTTAGACTTTCCTTTATCTGTATAGAGGGCAGAAGAATTTTTACCTCTTGATGGTTCACCATTTTTGTTGAGCTTGGCTCATGGGTGAAGAGTTGCCCCATGAGAGTGGTTAGATCAGGGATTCGCATATCCATATAAAGATCCATTGCAGTTGTGAAGGATTTCCACTTATCATCTGTCTTGATGCCATTGATTATCTGTCTCACTATTTGCTCCTCTTCAATCTCCTCTCCTATGCTTGCCAACTGATCAACCACATCCTTCACCTTGGTCACATACTCTGAAACATTCCGATTAGGTTGCTTCTTTTGAGTAGTAAAATCCATCCACAATTGATTTTTCCTAGCTCTTGTATTGGAAGAAAAGTATGAAGATAGAGTCTCCCAAGTCTCTTGGGAAGTTTTGCAATTGCTAAGATGAGGAAGAAGGAAGTCAGAGATAGAGTTAAGTAGATATGACCTGGCTGAAGCATCTTTGGCATACCATGAGTTGGGTCTTTCTTGCTCCTCTCTTGTAGGCTGATCTTTGGTTCTAAATGTGGGCATCTTCTCATCTCCTTATATGTATCCATAGATACTTCTTCCTTGTAGATAGGTCTTCATCCTCAAGGATCATGCTGGATAATTATTCCTGTTCAATTTGTCAATGAAAGAAGGGAAACCTTCTCCCATTTTACCTCAACTTGCTCTAATACCACTGTTGGAAGAGATGGATGGACCTCAAGGAAGTGAGGTAAAACCTGCTTTGTACCAGCTCTGATGCACTTCAAATTTATAAAGTAGGACCTTTTAGCTTGCAAATGACACCAAGAAAGTACCTATGTACTTTGGAATTGATACTTGAAATAATTAATCCAAAACAGACTAGTTCAAGAATAACTAGTGTTGAAAAACTTGCTATTTTAGTCCATACACCTGCTAGTTTTTTTACTCAGAGCTCACAACACAATAATAATTGGCAAAATTCCTTTTGGGGGAAAATTCCTTTTAGTCCATACACCTACTAGTTTTTTTTACTCAGAGCTCACAACATAGTAATAATTGGCAAAATTCAATTAGCCTAGATAGCTAATCATTGCAAGTGGAATCATTTAAAATGATCAACTATGCTCTAAGATATGACTTTATCAAATCGGATCTTACCCCCGATATTTTAGGGAACAACTAGTAGATGACGAGTGAGCACTTCGAAGGAGATTTCTCCCTGACGTCTAAAGCAAATGGTTTGAAATTTTTACAGCACAAAGTAGACTTCAAGTTAGTTCCAACAAGCCAAAGGTTATGTAAAATGGTTGAGTATTCACTGAGACATGACCAGACGAAGTTGATTGTTCTGAGTAGTCATATCAGAGAAGTAGACATGGATGTTCAATGAGCTATATGTATTATAGAACATAATTGTATAGAGTCATTGGCATTATACTAATGAATTGAGTGAGCTATAGTGTGATTTACTCAAGTTCTACAAGTGATCAAAGAGTGAGCTCTGAATGAGGCACAGACCGTGAGATTTTATAAAGTCTTTTATATGTGTTACTTCGAAGTTTGAATTTTGAATTAAAACTTTGGCTCCAATCAAAAAGTGACTCCACTGATTTAGGAGATATTCCATCAACTTGAAGTCATAGCTAATATTATTCCTAACTCCAAGAGTTATAAGATTTTACAAGATTCTCCAAAGAGTTAATGTTTTTACAATGGTAAATGATCAAGTAGTTACAAGCTATAGTTCACATGAATCATCAAGTGCTAGTTCCACACAATGTCTTCCATGCTAAGCCAAATGTGTAGGCTTGAACATTTGCACCAACAATTAGTGACCCCAATCCAATTTTTTAATTGAATAAGGAGGACCATAATCCATAATGTATACAATATGATGATGTTCTGATACCATTGTGAGGAGGTGATGGTAAGAGTATAGAGATGATTGGATCTTTGCAAAAATATGCTCTAGACCTACCTATTTCTTGCTTGGATACATTAATAGAATTCCTAAGCTTTATAATGATACATAGAAATGACCATAGTACTTTGGAGCAATGTAATCAAAAGTTTATGCCAAGACACGATTTGCAGATTATAAGCATGAAGAGAAAACCTTCTATTTATGGAACAAGACACTCCAAAAATTGCTCATTGCTCTTAAGTTGCTATGGATTGAGAAAAATAATTTTGCATAACTTCTAGTTGGAAGGTGATTGAGCTATCCCAAGGCATAGAATGAATTTATAATACCTAGGATGAGAGAACGTCATGGGAGTGATCCTAGCATTTCACAAAGAAGAAAATGCATATACACAATCATAAAGAATGAAATTTCTTTGCACATATAGGTCCAATGATCAAATCGTTGTGCAAATAAGTTCAAAAGAATGTTATCTTCAAGATCCATGCATTTATTGTGAGCTTGAGACCATATATCCACTTTGATGACTTAGAGAAGTCAATTGACATGAACAATAGATGGATGATTAATGTTTGAAGTACTCTTAATGCCTCATGGGCCAAGTTGATCTTTAGAAATAGAAGTTACCTTGCTCTCATGGGTCATTCTAGTTGGAAAGGGACCTTCTCATGTTGGTGTTCTCTTCTTTTCTAGTAGCACTTAGAGGATCAAATCTAATGTGGTCATTGTGGAAATGTTGGAGCAAGAATGAAGACTTTATGCAAGGTCAATAACAATTCAAAATGGGCCTCAAGCATAAGGTAGAATGAGTCTATTTTGTTCCTGATTGTAGGAATTAATGAAGCTGAGCCAAAAAAACTACAAAAACCTAAGAAGGGTGTTTATTTTGGAAAACAATAGGATAAGAAGCAAGTGTCTCCCCCCCCCCCCCCCCCCCCCAATGAGAGGGACAAAATGTTTTTAAGTGTCGTTGTAATTCTATCTAATCTGATTGTCATATTTCTCTATTTATAATTCAAAGCTTATTTTTCATAACAATATGTTCATCGATATATGTGAAGCACGTCAAAGTTTGCATTGACACACCAATCAGTATGTAGTTGATATAGCTTTTTCAAAGTCTTGATGGTAGAGGATATACATGGGGAACTATTATTCTCTATTCATTGAGGTTCTACAAAAGATTTGCAACTACATTTCATTAGAGAGAACTAAACAATAATAAGGCTTTCTTGTTGACATCAATTTTTGCATATATAAACGAAAGCGAGAACATTTATGCACGTGAATAAAAAATGAACTATTATAAAGTTGTGATTCATAATAAATATGTGAGAAAGCAATAAGAATTATAAGTACATAATTGCATAATTCATAACCATCATGTCTCCATTAACCATAAAAGTATCCCTAAGCATCATGAAGATAGCCATAACCATCATAACGATGAAAATAAACATTGTTCCACAAACATTGCCATCATGAATACTACCTTAAACCACAAGCATCATGAAGATAATAATAACCAAAATCATTAGCATAATGTGAAACATAATTTCTGTGATTATAAACATCAAACGTTTAGTTCTGTGATCATAATTGATGGGGATGTAAGGGTCATATAGTACTACCCTTGTCTTCATATACATTTATCTTTTATAGGGCATTGCCTCAAATGATCATTATGTGGATTTTGAGGCTCCCACACAATTATACATGTGTTTTTCTCCTCTATCTTCCTCCATATTCTCCTTGATCTTCTTGTTCAACCATCAAATATCTTCATCGATATCAAAGCATGTTGAAGGATGAAGTGCAAGGAGCTTCAGTGGAAGATTAGGGTACAAGAGGTGAATTTCCAGGTTGACATCTTCTTGAAAATAGGTTGGTATTTTATCCATAACTTGGGCTAGGAAGCCCAGATTGATATGTTTTAATGATCAATGCATATACTATGAAGAGGGCTATGATTGTTTGGAAAGAAATTCTACTTTGCCAAAAAACTAAAAAAATGAAGAGTGATTGCAGATAAATGTTTTGGAAATAACTTGAGTTATAAAAGTCATACTGAAGTGATTTTAGTTGCTATATGTAGCTCAAAGAAGCATTTATAGTTTTGTTGAAGAATACATGTATAGATTGAGATTATGTCACTACAAATGCAAAATATAGAGAGATAGTACTATAGGTCAAGATGAAAATGAGAATAGATGTGTGTTTTCCTTATATCTTAAGATAAAGACCTCCAATTGAGGTGTTTTAAGTGTCATTGTGTAGTCAAGAAAGATTTCTTAAAGCCTAATGAGGAGAAGAAATTCAGAGTGAGAGCTTATGAGCACTAAAATAAAATATTAAAAGAAATATATTTTCACCAAAAAACCCTAATTTATTATAGAGCTTCATTTTGACCTAGAACTTCTTTGAGAGATATTTCTTTATGTGTGAGCTCTTGCTTTAGAGATTGAGAGCATTGGATATGCATGATCTATGATGGACTCTCCTCTATATGAGAGTAGACTAGGTTATGTGAATTTCTAACATGTATGATGACATTGTGCTGTTGATTTCAATTTATGCTAGTCCATCTTTGGTTTGAGATTGTGGTTTTGTGAGTGCATGTGCAATGGCATTTTGGTCATCTTTTGTTGTGTGCCACTTGGATACAATTTTATTTTTTGATTGCATACAATTATGTGAGAGATTTATTGGATATTTGGTTGGAACTTGCATTTTCTTGTTTTTCTTATAGGTATATTATTCAAGTTTGGGTCTCCATTATACACTTGTTTGTCACCTTGATTGGATATCATATTAGTATATGATCACTAATTGGATTATTTGTTTGCCAATGTGATTCGTGGCATTTTTGCATGGTGATTCCAATATGGTTGTTTGATTCTAGAGTCCATTTATCAAGGGAGATGCTATAAAAATTTTGTTGGCCCTTATGCTAGATAGGTGCTCTGGTAGATCCTTTGTGATCTTTTGATAGCTTTTGGATCATTCCCTATCTCCATTCAATTGGACTAGGTCACATGTGACTTGTGATAGGTTGGGCCATCTTACAAGACTCAATCTTGAGTGTGAGGTATATCACCATTATATTGTCATCTATAGCTTCTAGTTTTTGGCATGTGCATTTGCCATTATATATGGGTGGATCAATGACATATGATGATAGGTTTATTCATTCTTCTTTTGTTATTGGTTATCTTGTCTTGATTGCTCTATTTATAAGGGATAGTCTATCCAATTTTTCTTAGGATTCTTCACATCTTCCTATGGTCATTTTGTAGACTTACTAAGCAGGTTTATGCTCATGGTTTTATGTGCATGCTAGATGTATGGTTATGTGACAAGTGGTTCACATGGTATCTTCTCTAAGGAGACATTTTCCATGTGAATTATGCATATGGATATGTAGATATGATCCTATTGGTGATATATTATTGTGATTTAATGACACTGAGATTTTGAGTTGGAAAGGTCAGATGTGGGATACATTGGTTCATGTAGGGTTATACATGCATGTGCATAAAGACACAGAGAGGCCTCATGACATGCCAACCATGTAGGAACATATATGGATACATTGGCGAGCTACACTATTTGGCTGCATGTTTTGGATTCTATATATATGAGTCTGTGATGTATGAAGACACATGGTGGAGGAGGATCCACCATGAGGACTATTTGGAGTTGAAGAAATTAACTGCCTATGAAGCTAGAAGTAGATGTGACCCTCACAAGTTATGGAGATAGATCTCTTGGATTTCCTCAAAAATGACATAGAAAATTTCTATGAAACTGTGCATGCATATTTGAAACCTTTAAATCTTTTAGGCATAAGTGAATCTAAGCAAATTAGTCTCCCATTTTCAAAGAATTAATGCCACCAATAAAAGCTTCCTAACACGTTCTCTACACACATTTAATAGAGATCATTTCTCAATCACTTCAAAATTTATTGTAGAACACTCAAAGAATGATATCGAGACTTATATCAACTTGATAGAAGTATATTATGATTTCAATAAAAAAATCAATATAAATAGATGTTTGAGCTAGCACAATCAACATTTTCTACTTAGGGCTAGAAAACCTAGTCATTATTTGGGATAATTAAGTGATATCTTGAATCGAACTTGAAATGCAAGAAAGCCTAGGGTTTGCTCATTAGACTAATAGAAAATAAATTTAGAATCTAAAAGTGAAATGCATGTAGTGGACTACTAATCATGTCTCAAAACAAGTATTTTTATTCATCTCTCTTTCTCTCAGTGCTTCATCGATCTCCTATAGCGTCGACCTTTGCATCAATGTCTAGAGCTCTCTCTCTCTCTCTCTCTCCCTCTCTCTCTCTCTCTCCCTCCCTCCGTCCTCTCTCTCTTCTCCAACACCATCAGTCAATTGAATAGCAGAAAAATCTCTATGTTTTGCCCCCCCTCTCTCTCTCCATCTCTCTCTCTCTCTCTCTCTCTCTCCCTCACTCTCTCTCTCATCTGCCATGGCATTGCCTAGCTCCTAAAGCTCATTGTAATAAAGTAAGTCTATGATCTAAGGATCTGGTTGGTTTAGACAGATCTGAAATCGGACACCGTTTGGTCATCCGTGTGTATGACCAAAGATCTCAAGTTTAGACTTACTAGGAGGTCTTGTGCTCTTGTGAACAAGTGATCCACTTAGCCTAGTGGTTAAGTCTCAAGGATGTGAAGGAGGAGGTCCTGGGTTCAATCCCCATAGGGTACATGCGGAGAGTATTTTTCCCAAAGAGTTCTAGAGCCTTCTAGAAGCATCCACTTGAGTTAACTTGAGGTAGCTGGGACACTTGGCACACATGTAGTTACATGGCTGGCACATGGATGGTTAGTATCCACCTGCCCAAGAAGGCAGTCCCTTGGAGAGACCTATATATAGAGGCATTTGATTGGGAGGAGAGTCATCTCTCTAGCATGTGGTGGTCGTAATTTGTAGTTCTCTTGCATTGGTATGAGAGCTTCCATGGTGACCTTGGAGTGAGCTTCATCATGCTTCTCTCCATTAGCTTCCTTCATTGATCATCATTGTAGCTTAGCTTCATCCTTGTTATCATTAATTCTGCCGCTCATGAGAGATGTGTGTTGCTTTCGAGTGTGCATCAATGGCTTCCGAATTCATTTGGCGGGTCTACTTGAAGGAGGAGGCTACAAAAAGAAGAAGCCTAACTCAGAGTGGCGACATGCAGGGCTTCAACCTGTAACTTCGTGGTAGAGGGACGGTTGTCTTATTCAAGATAACAGCCTCATCAGATAAATCTAATCTAGATCTCTTCTGACTTAAGGGTATCGTGCAACAGACGTTCAAACCGTAAGCTAAAAGATCATAAGATCTTAAGCTGTACAGAAGCGGGATTCAAGCCCATGACTTGCACGAAAGCAGAGAACTCCCGTACCCACAAGTGCTGAGTGCACTTGTGTCCAAAGCATCGCCCCTTTATCACCATATTGGTTAGCTTTCAGGTTGCAGAAGCTTTAATAATAGAGACAAAGAAAAAGGAGATCTTCTTCAACATCGATGAGATTCGATCCTTGACGGTTTGATCCAGAGTCGAATTGTTCAACCACTAGGCTACAAGCATTTTAGTGCCATAGATCTCTACAAATGCAATTTGTTCTTAGTTTTTGCACATAACCTATGCATATCCTGAGCTTTGGAACCATCTCCAACCTGAATTCTCCATCACTCTCTGCCACACACTTCGATCCGAACCTGATTCAGAGTCGAATTGTGTCTCATCAATTGATTTCAAGAAGAACTAAGCAAGTCAAAGTGAAGCATCATCCATCATCCACACATCCTTCCAAAGCAAAGGATGGGCTAAAACAAGTTAGTCCAAGGAAGGCTTCATTTCTTCAAAGAAGAGGACAAGAGGAAGCAATGGACTTCAAGGAGGAATATGTAGTCTTTCTCATGGGCCAAAGGATGAAGAAAGGCTCTTCCCAAAGATCAAGGGAAGGACCTAGCTTAATTGGGAGATAAGGATTTTCGAAGTTAATGATTGGTTTCCATATTTGTTTTTGCTCTCTGGTTTCATGTAGGATGCATTTTTATCATTGAAGTATGATAGTAAACTCCATTTTTTGATAATCCTGATGCAAATTATTGAAACCTACATGAAAGAGCATAAATATACTACACTCATTAAACACAAGCATAGGCATGCATCTACGAAAGATTTTTGGTGCATCTCTCCTTTCAAAAGAATGTTTTCATGCACCATACACATTTTCTTCTTGCTTGCAAAAGGAATAGGATGCACTCAAGTTTGTGCACATATATATTTATAACCTTTTTGTAAGGTAGAAGATAGATTGTTTGTGCATGGATGATAGGATGCACACATGTCATGGCCTAGAATGGATCTCTAGGGTTTGAAGAATATGTTCTTCCAAGTAGTCAGAAGGAAATTCTTCAAACTCATTAGATACCAAGTAGTTCCCATGAAGACCCAAAACCATGAGAAGTTGTAAAGTCCAATGTTTGATATCACCTGGAAGTGTATCAAAGATTCTTAATTTTAGAATCTGAAAGCATTAGAACATGCTTGGACTTGACTTAGGGAAAGATCTCTAAAAATCCTACAAGTAAGCCAAAAAAAAGCTTAGAAAAGTTCAAGAGATCTTAATGATAAAGACCAAAGTCTTTATTCTATCGCATGATCAACAAGAATTGATTAATATTGGCCATGGTTGTCCAAGAATTGCGGTTGGAACTACTATGAAGTTTGCCCAAGTATTGGCAATCGAAATAGTAAGCCGTTCCAAGTTTGAACATAGTAGATATTCCAAGTATGTATTCTGCAACCATGTCAATGGTAATTAAGTCTGTGGAAGGTATAATGTAAAAGGTTACCTATCCTTAAAGGGAATTCTTGAAGG
This sequence comes from Ceratopteris richardii, assembly GCA_020310875.1. NCBI lineage: Eukaryota > Viridiplantae > Streptophyta > Polypodiopsida > Polypodiales > Pteridaceae > Ceratopteris > Ceratopteris richardii. The sequence continues at coordinate 6,317,994 of CM035430.1, read as the reverse complement.
TGAAATCCAAAATCATGAGTGGATGCTTATAACTTAAGCAGTAAAGAGATTCCTATAAAGTCCTCGAGGTAGCTACTTAAAAGCTTTTGTTTGAAAGGAATCTAAAGACAAGAAGTGAAAAGCTCTTGTCACTACAAATTGGTCAAGTATAACCAATTAGACTTGAATTTGATAAATTCAAGAACTTGGAATGATAGTGGGTTTTTCTTTTGAAAACCCGAGTAACGAAGAGTAGATATTTGAGGTTTTCCAATTCCCCAAGGAAAGCACAAGATCATGAAATGATCCTATGAAGGGATCAAAAGCCTAGAATATTAGGTTGGAGGTAATGCCTGAAACTTCAAAATTCTTGAAGTTACAAGGTACTCTATCAAGTTATGTTTAGACTTTAGGATAAGTATCACCCACACATTAATGTGAATATAAAATAGGGTGGTATGGGACACCAAATTTTATACTCAGATTGATGTAGGAAAGATGGTATGGGACATCAGAATGTGTGATGATAATTATCTTTTAGTCTCAGGAAGGATTTTGAAGTTAGATCTGATCTTCAAGGGAATTAAAACTTCCAAGGATAAGTATTAATTCAAGGAGGATAAAAGCATGATGTCAAGATACTTCAAGATCAAGTTCATAAGAAGATACGAAGTTTGTAACTTCCAAGATCTTCTTGAAACACTTCAAGCTAAAGTGTTGATGATTTAGAAATATTTAAAATTTCTGAAAGAGAGTGACTTTGACTTTGAACTGAACCTTTTAAATAAGGATAGACTGACTAAGTGAAGCATCAAGTTCCTAGTGTAACTAGGTAAATTCAATCCTTTGACTTAAAGCAATGCTCAAGAATTGCATTTCTAGTAAGTAGTCATAAAGATTGAATATAGGCATGAACTTAGTCTCAAGTGAAGCATTGCTTGAATACAAAACTCATCAACAGAACCTCAGTGGGTCAACACACTGATGTTGGTTACCACACGAATATCTTGTGGTTGGATGATGTTTTCGAGTTGCTTTGAATCTTTTTGAGAATCCAGCTTATTTCTCTTAAAGATAAAGAAAATGCTTCAATACCCTGTTGAAACAGATCTTTGAGAAGTTAAAGTCCTGAGTCATCTAGACTTTGACTCATAGCAAGTTTATGTATCTTTGAAGTTTGAATTGGTTGTACAGAGTTTTAGTTATTTCTTTTCGCTTTCCAAATCTTTTTGAATTGGCTCAGACATGGTATCTGATTCCTTTTGCAAAGGACCAGGGTTAGCCACATAGAATTAGATAACTAAATTGAACATCCTAGATAGATGTTATGTACTAGAACCTTTTCAATCTTCAATAGATAATAAGTCTAAGTGGACTTATTTATTTGAGTTTGTTTCAAGTTATAGCATAAATGATTTCCTAGAGTCCAATATACTCTAGAATAGAGAAGTTAGGAATTGCTCATTACATTGACAATCCCCAAGAACTTTTAACTAAAGTTAGTCTTTGAGAAAAGTGTCCTAAGTTGGAAAATTTTTCATTGCGAATTTGAATTGGTCAAGTTATAGTATGGTTGACTCAACAGAAATGGTAAACTTTCTCCTACATTTAGGATTTTTAAATCCATTAGGACAAAGTAGTCCTCTAGTCGGGTGAAAAAATCAAGTAACTGTTGGATCAAAGTAAACCACTGTACAAACATCCAAGATAGATGTTTGGGACAACCAAAATTTAGGTGCTCCAAATCAAGTTCAAGTGAATCAAGAGTTCTCAAAGTCTTACAAGGGATAAGAATCCCGCCTTTGTTACTAAGTCCATGCAACAGTCATGCCCATAAATAGACTAGTAATACGAATCCACTCAGTTCACATGTTTGTGCCTAGATCGCACATCAAGAAACTATGAATTGGCCATGGATAATTTTAGATCCACCCTTATTATTCATTCACTACTTTGTACTTTGAACAGTGTATCAAAGTGCAAAGCGAGATAGTGTTTCGAATCATTTGGGTAGGGATGCCACCACAGAGATGAGACATGTTCTTCCAGTTCTAGAACATGACCATGTTCTTCCAGTTTTAGAACATGAGGCTCGGGGGTTGCGTATAGTAGATATATAGCTCTATTTTTGAGGATGAAAATATTTTCCAAGGGGGGAAGAATGTAATAAAGTAAGCCTATAATCTAAGGATCTGGTTGGTTCAGACAGATCTCAAATCGGAAACCGTTTGGTCATCCGTGTGTATGACCAAAGATCTCGAGTTTAGACTTACTAGGAGGTCTTGTGCACTTGTGAACAAGTGATCCACTTATCCTAGTGATTAAGTCTCAAGGATGTGAAGGAGGAGGTCTTGGGTTCAATCCCCATCGGGTACATGGGGAGAGTATTTTGCCCAAAGAGATCTAGAGCCTTCTAGAAGCATCCACTTGAGTTAACTCAACTTAACTGGGACACTTGGCGCACATGTAGTTACATGGCTGACACATGGATGGTTAGTATCCACCTCCCCAAGTAGGCAGTCCCTTGGAGAGAGCTATATATAGAGGCATGAGTCATCTCTCTAGCATGTGGTGGTCATAATTTGTAGTTCTCTTGCACTCATGCTCTATTGTGATAGGGGCTTCCACACAGAGGAGTCTTCTTATGTGTCATGTAAGGAAAAACAATGGCTATAATTGCTTGTGACATTGTGAGGTCACTAAAATCTTTTCGATCACCATTTCGTGAATGCTAGTGCACAAGCTGAAGTAAGAACATACAGATGATTAGTTCCATGGCTCTTTCAATCAATAGTGGAATGATGTGTTTGCCCAGATGCTTATTCTTCACTGGTAGCATTACACTGCGGGCACCTTGAGTAATAGATGCTATGCAAACAAGCAATAATCTTGCAACGACCTTCATAAAAAATCCTTGCATGAAGAAATTGTTATCCGACTTCCATCTTCACCTGAGGTACAACTCTGAATGACCCTCTGCTCTACCATTTGTACAACTTGGCCTAGAGGGATGATGAACAATCTCTTCCACGCCCTCTCATCAGAATAATTTTTCTCCTGAAGTACTTCGTCTACCTGCTTAGTTGAAGCTACCATGAAATAGTCTATTTCTATTGTGAACTGGAGGTAGGGGATGACATCTAGGTGCTTCCAATCTTTCTTTTATATTTTTGTTTTTTTCTTTTTCTTTTTATTTTTATCTTTTCATTTTCATTTTTATTTTTTATTAAGGTCGTAATTCTTTTCGCACCTATGTAAAAAGGTTTTGTTTTAACAAAGCTTTTTGGGTCCAAATTAAATTATTTTGAGCAATATTTTTAGGGTTTTCTAATGGCAATAGTCGCCAACGCATAATCAACGATCATATAAGTACATTGTGAGTAAAATCCCTGGGTTTCTAATGGCTAAAAACAAGTTTCCATGGTTTAGAACTTAGGGTTTTAAGGGTTAGAAATTAGTTTCAAGGGGTAAATGCTTAGTTCCAAGGATTAATTTGTAGTTATTTTACTAGGGTTTCTCGCTTCATGGTCTTCCAATTATAATGTCAACACAAGGGGTTAGAATCATGGGTTCCTAATGGTTCAAGTTAGGTTTACCAAAGGGGTAAAGGTTAGTTTTTTGTAGTTTGGAACATGTTTCTAAGGGGTTCATGAACTTTAAACATGTAAATATACAAGTCTAATGTACACATAAAATGTTTTCTCATCGAATGCACCATAATGGATTCTCCTTCTCAAAGCACCATGATGATAATCTCACAGTAGAAAATTGAGGTTTGGATGTCTCACACAGTACTCTACATAGGGCCTATAGAAAACGTATAAAACACAATACACAGAGAGCATGAACACAGATTTCTCAAGTGTTATAACTACAGTAGAACTTATGATCTGTGGCTGACCCAGCTACTATATGTTTTATAAAAGAGCATATACAAAAGTGTATCATGGCCATTTGTCCTTTCACATGGACACTAATGATAATAGTATCATTCAAGTATATCTTAAAGATTGGAGAGCAATGATGCTTATACATTCTACTTGTGATTTATACGTATGTATGGGGCAAGGCCTAAGCGTTCAAGGTCCCTAGCTTAGGCCCTATCCCAAGGCTCCTAGGTCAAAACTAGTATATATATGTATGATGGCCACATATCAACACTAGATTAATCCAAAAACTATTTATTTACAGAGCAAGGGTATATGAAATATTTTTGTATGCATTTAGTACTATCATTCTTATGAGAAATAGATAGTTCCTAGGTGATAGCAAGTTAATTGAAAATATTGGATCCACTTTATTGATGAAGATCACCATAGAGGTTTGACAGATCATTCCTTTATTTTCTTGAGTTACAAAAGCTTTGTGAGATTTTAGCAAGTGATAGTGAAATTCATGGCCATAAGAAAAAACTAAAGAATCATAAGATCCTCAAGATTTGGCACATGTTGGTATCCATAGTAGATTATGTATGACCATTTCTTGGGAATCTCTCCACTCTTGAAGTTGTGATGACAATAGAAACATTTTGGTGCATTTCATGTTGAATTTTTTTGAAAAGAATTACCACCAAAATATTATGGCACATTTCTATTTATACAAATGACTAATGGAATTTTTCTGATTACATATATGTCTTTTACATCCATTAGAAGTAACTCTTTCTTTTATTCGTGTTGTTGCTAGTCCACCAAGTCTTTATGAACATATGAGACTTAAATACATGAGCAAATCTTAGATTAGGATGTAATAATAACACAAATATGAATTCCATATCCTAGATATCTAGTCAAATACAAAATCTTTTGTATGATAAGCATAGTTTCTATGAATCCAATATCCTAGATATCTGAATGAATACGATAAACATAGTTTATGCCGCATCATAATCACATGATTGGTTAAGATCTTTCACAAAAAAATTAATTTACTTGAATGGAAAAGCAAATTGTTAATTTCCATGCATGTTTTTATTTATCATTTGTAATGTTCTTATCATTATTGAGTGATATGACATGTGATTTGCCATCAATGTCAACTAAGATGAGTTTGTTTTCAACTAGTGGGCATGTCATCATTTATGAATTATTGGATTTACTATATGTTACTTGTTCAATTTTCCACATGAGAGTGACTTGTTGCATGTGCAAAGATGTGAAAATTGGTGCAACATTCTTGGTAGTAGGAGGGATTTGATGTTTTCTATGTTTTGATGAGCTATTCAAGGATCATATAGTCATGGACATCTTATAATAAATTGAGATTACATATTTTTGTAAAATGAATCCTTTCAATTGAAGGGCTAATTACTGACAAAGTTATTATTAATTTTGAAATACATAAAAATATGTGACCCATCTCTTTTGGTTGTTTTTTTTAAAACTATGGAAATCTATTTTCGTCACTTTATTAGTAATGAAAATCTATGGTTCTATTAATAGAATTATCCTTGATAGAGATGCTTTTTGACATATCTAATGTCAAGTGTATGGTGAGAGATTGTACCCAATATCATCTAAGTTGGCTATCTCTTTCTCTTTGCTCTATCATTTTACTTTTTCATATAGGCTCGATGTTATCCAAACACATGCACTCTCTCTCTCTCTCGTATTTCTTTTTCTACGTTTTCACGTAAGTATGATTATGCAATAAGGAAAACCAACCTATTTAATTACGTAATCGTCAACTTTTCCAATAAGACTCCACACATCTGAATTATTGAAAGCTTATTGGAAGTATTAGTCCTATATGAAGTATTAAGAGCAACATCTTCTATGTTGTTGAAGATTTAAATAGTTTCTCTAACAGACAAAAGAACGTACATCATAGGGACTTTAAACTTTAGTATTTTTTATGGTTTAAGGGATTCTCTTCAACGGACTTGCAACTCAAACAATGAAGGAGATTATGAATCTTAAGAATAATATAAGAAGTAACCCTTTCTACTTTATGTTCATATATTTCCATGAGAAGTACTTTTCTCCAATAAATGGAAATAGATAGGTAAATGTTTTATTCTTGTAAAGGGGCTTAATTGACAAGAAATTCAGCATACTTAGGATTTTCATTCAATATAACAAGAAGAATAAAATATTACATGATCATTAAAAAAAATCTAGTTCTCCATGCTCAAACAAGACACATGTAGAAATAGTAACATTATATAACAGTTTTTGTAGAGGATAAAATTTTGAAACTAGGCATTAATCTTCAGATGGGAATTAAGGTGACATGTTTACCAAAGCACTTGGAAAGAACTATCTCAATCTACATTTAAGACATGGGCATAAGACTCGGATCCACATATATCACCTTTCTATAAATATTGACAATTTCATAATAATCGTTTCATTGCATCTATTTTGCAAGGGCTAATTAACACACCTATGTAGTTTCGAATGTTTGTAAGACATCACAATTACTCTGCATCGTGATGCAGACTCACTATTTTGCCTTTATCTCAAAGTTCATGTGCAAAATGAATATGGAACTCTCTTGAAGGCTAGTAGAAAGTCCTAAATTTCTAAAAAAATCAAATCCCTGAACTTGGTTATTGTTGTAGGAGAACCACCCTCCACAAGATATACTTTTTATTCTTGTATGTCTTTGTCTATGTGTAGTAAGATAGGTTTAGTGCATGCAACCTCACTCAGAATTCACACAAACAAGAGTCATGAAATTAAAATTTGGCTAGAGTTAATTTAGGGAAAACCAAAAACAACTTGAATTTTTTCAATTAAATAATGGAAGAAGAGGATACAATTGAGACAAAATGGAGATCGAAAACTAGCTTGCTACATATATAGATGATGAGAAGTATAAATTGGATAAAGGATATCTTAGACAAGAGGTCTTCTTGTAGTAGCGTAACACTCTAAACTAACTTAAAAAGAGCTTTTGAGTCATGGACCTCCGCGAAAGACTTAAATTCCTACATATGCACACAGTTAAAAAATTCTTCTATATACCTTCATTGTTTTCAATCTCACTTAGATTTCACTAAGAAAAAATCACAAGATTAAGAACACCTTTAATATAGGATATGAGAAACCAAGCATAAGTAAGATTTAATGAAAAGATAATGGGGGAAGAAGGTACAAATAAAGCAAAATCGAGGAAAAAGACTAGCTCATTGCATACATAGATAGTGGGCAATGGCTACATATGGTAGAAATAGAAGCTAGGAAAGGGATAGCTTAGCATGCATGGATACTTGTAGCAACTTAATAATACTCTAAACTAACATAAGAAAATACTAGGGATTGTAAGATTCCACTTGAATTAAGTTCATTTATATATAAAAGTGTAAAAGTGTTGTTAGAATTTAAGAGGAATCTACTAGTGAGTGGACACCCACTTAACATTTTGGTAAGCTATGAATTAGGAAATTAGTGGAATCTCATGGATAGTTGACATCCATACTTTGAAGCATCCAAATCAAATGTCTACACGAATTAGGAAAGTAGTGGAATCTCATGGATAGTTGACATCCATACTTTGAAGCATCCAAATGTCTACTTTTCATGCATGCCTTTGAAATTTGAGCTTAAGATATGAAGCTTGAGTTTCAGCATCTATGCTGATTGTACTTTGCATTAGGCACTTGCAAGGTCCCCATTATGAAGAAATTCAACTATGCATTCCCCCATTAGTGAAATCATTGCTTAGTGTTCAATGTCTTTCACATTGGACGCTTTCTAGTTAATGAATGGCTTTAGTAGATATGGTCCATTTCCAAGTTGGATTTTGGTTCACTCAGGATGTAAAATTATCACTTCTTTTACTAGAAGGCCCTGTTTTATTCATAGTTCACTTGAGGTATCTAAGATTCCTCTTGGCTGCGAGCAAGTTTTGTGCTTTAGATGCTTTCATAAAATGTGAGAAAACTCCCACTACATGCGAGTTGTTAAGTCCAATAAGAATTTCATAGTTCAAATATCCTATGATGTATCTATAAAAAGTTACATATTCAATATATTTTATATGGACACTAAGGTTTAAATTCACCTCCAATGAGATTTATTAAAGTATGTGATTCTAAATTCCATACTTTTCTAGTAAATTAAGAATATACTTCCTTTGCTTGAGGTATACAACAAAATGATAATGTAGATAGCTTGATTAACTTCCTTCTTCATGTATACTTACAGGTGTGCATCATTCTATTTTTAAACACATTTGTCTAAGTATTCCAGAAGCCTTTCGTAGAATCTTTTCTAGATTTGAATGGTCGTTCTGGCCTCCTTCAAGAGTATTCAGTTCATTGCAATGTTATAATACTAGTATTTGGTGATGATTCTACATGAACTCGAGCTTTGGACGGATAAAGGCCCTCTTAGGTTACATTGCATAGTGATGTATAGAAGAAAAACCACCCTTTATAATAGACTATTTATCCTTGCAAGTATTTTTCCTATTTGTGGAGATATATATACGTTCATTGTTTGCAATCTCACTCAAAGTTCACTAAGGTGAAAATCACAAGATGAGATCACATTTGATGTAGTATATGGGCAATCAAACATAAGTAGGATCTACTGAAAAGATAATGGGGAAAGAAGCTACAAATAAAGTTAAATAGAGCTTAGCAACTAGCTCACTGCATACATAGACAATGGGTAATGGCTACATATGGTAGAAATAGAAGCTAGGAAAGGGACAGCTTAGCATGCATGTATACTTGTAGCAACTTCATAATACTCTAAACTAACATAAGAAAATACCAGGATTGTAAGATTCCACTTGAAATAAATTCATTATATATAAAAGTATAAACGTGGTGCTAGAATTTAAGAGGAATCTACTAGTGAGTGAACACCCACTTAACATTTCGGTAGGCTATGAATTAGGAAATTAGCTGAATCTCATGGATAGTTGACATCCATTGCATTAAGACACTTGCAAGTCCCCCATTATGAAGAAAGTCAATTACTCATCTCCCCATTAGTGAAATCCTTGCTTAATGTTCAATGTCTTTCACATTGGACCCTTGCTAGTGAATGAATGGCTTCAGTAGACATGATCCATTTCCAAGTTGGATTTTGGTTGATTCGGCATGTAAAACTATTACTTCTTTTACTGGAAAGCCCTGTTTTGTGGCTCAAGGTGCTAGCTCTTAGGCGCATATCTATAAAGCTAGCACGTTATTGTAGTAAAAGAACGCCAGAAAACTGTACAAAAGCTTCAATAGTTGGGCGCTGCTGTTGAAATAGTATATTAATATGGTGTAGTAAATCTCTACGTACAGATCTCCACGACGAGAAAGAAATTCTAGCGAATCATCATAAAGTCAAGAAGAACAGCCGAATACCATGTACGTTTTATATGATCAATGTCCTGTAGTCGGTAGATATGTACATCTTCTTTCCGAGGGGGAGAATATGACGCAAATCTCAAGAACAACAACAGCAAAACAATGCTATCTGTCGATATTATCAATACGCTGTAGACCAAAAATTTCAGTATTGGATTGTTTGATTCATTTTAAACACTTAAGCTATGGAGCACGATAACAAGGTAAGACTACATTTGCGAAACACGATTATATTTGCGAAACACGATTGAAAATTAAGACATGATATAAAACAAGATTTCGATATCAACAGCTCGCTAATATGATTCAGATGACCCATTCATCGATTGCACTAACGTAAGTGTTCATACAGGATAGCGATCTGAAAGCCTGAAAAAACAGAGCACAAGAATATCCCGCGACCAACAGTTTGCTGCTAGATCCGAGAACATAAAGTGACTAATTGCACGAACGCAATCCCACAGCTCGGACCTACACGGCTGGATGAGACATGTCTACAGGGGCACAACGCGCGAAGCAGTAGCGCTACTATGATATCACTCTGCGCGTTCCATGGAAGCGGAAGCATGTATTCTCACACAGACAAGAAAGTTGTACAAAATGAACATTCATAATACCTCCCCATGCGTTCGCTTATCCGCCCGTGAACCATAATGCCATTGACCATATTTAATACCGAATGGAAGCTGTACCGCTGTGCAAAATATGTTTTGAAGTGCGATTATGTCGACATTCGCTCAAGAAGTGATAGTTTTGAAGCATCGAACAGATGACCCCTGTATGGTGAAAACAGTACTCACTGTACCTTGGAGATCCTTTTTGTGGGAGTAGAGATGCATTTCAGATCTTCTTTCCGAATGTAAAAGAAAGTTTCTTATTGAAGATGCTTTACTTTGCATGCGACAATGTCCATCGAATGGACCAACGTTGGAACTGGGTGCTATCCAAGCTGGATAGGAAGCTGAATCAGTGGAAAGGTATGCAAGTCAACCTGGCAGGGCGTGCTATGGTTGTTAACACATTTATGTTGTCTACAATTATTTACTTTATCTCGTGTTGGAGACCTAAAGAGAAAGACTTGGCCAAAGTGGAAAGAATCTGCAGAAACTTCCTTTGGACTGGGGACCCCAATAGAAGGGGGATTCCCAAAATCAAATGGGAAACTTGCATTAGCCCTAAAGACTCAGGGGGCTTGGGAATTTTGGATATTGTTGGGTTGGCTGACAAGTTGGCTGCAAAGTGGCTTATCAAGGCTTGGAGCAATAGGGAGTCCTCTTGGGCCAAATTGATCTTCAGAAACACGGAAGACCTTACCTTTGTTGGCCACCCTGGTTGGAAGGACTTAGGGATTCTCACGCTTTTGTTCTCCCCCCACCCGGTCTTCCCTAAAGGCTCTAGCCTCGTGTGTTCCTTATGGAAGAATTGGAACAAGGCCAAACAGTTCATCAGAATCAGTGATGAGTGGAAGTGGGCGGCTGGCATAAGACAAAATGATTCTATTTGGTTCCCGATCAATGGCATTCGGGGGGTGGAGTCTTGGAACCTCCAAACTGCAAGGCGGTTATGGAACAAGGGGTTCAAACAGTGGAAACAACTCTGGAAACAAGAGACCAGCCAGTGGATTAGGTTCGAAGAATTGGATCCGAGACTTAGAGTTACCTTTGAGGAATGGACTCTTCTTCAAAGCAGGTGTTTAGCCTGGGACCGCTCAACTACCCGCCTTCTCTGCGGTCAGGATCTTCCTTGCTTGGAGGGCCTCAAATGGAGCAATGGTAAGAAGCTTTCTAGAATCCCCAACTTCAAAGAGGATTTGGATGTTCACCACACCCTTAACAAGAGATGGTGCCTTTCTTGGACCAAACTTCGGTGGGAGCTAAAATTCATGTCTATTTGGCACCCCCTAATTGAGGTCAAAAAGTCCGTTCTCATGTGGCAGATCTTGCATAAAGGTATCTGGACCAATGCAAGGGCAAACAAAATCTGTGGTGTGCCGCCATGGTGCAAGCGTTGCCATCGGTGCATCGAAGATTTAGCTCACCTGTTCTTCGACTGCCCCAAGTCCCGCGTTATCTGGCATCACGTGACCCGAGTTTTGAGACTCACGCGTCAAATCAACTGGCAACAAGTGATGTTGGGTGAGGCGATCGGCTGCTCATCGAGGCTGTGGAATGCCATCAGAGGTGAGGCTCTCTGGAAGATTTGGAGGGAGCGTTGTGCTGTCAATTTTGGCCAAACCCCTAAGGAATGGTCGATCGAGAAATCTTTGTTTCTCCTTGGTAAAAGAATCTCCCGAGTCAAGAGATCACCACCGTTTAGACATCACTGTATTTATCTCCTCGAAAACAACAAGTTGAAACCCAAATGGGTCCCACATGAGGGTGATGATAATTTTATCCGTCTCATTTGTAATGCCCTGTAGCTTGCCATACTCCTCCCCTGCATTGTGGGATTTGGGGGGTCCCATGGGCAGTAGTCCCATTCACTTGTAACTTTTTCTCTTTATTATAATTAAAGTCCGGGAGATTAGGCTAAGGCCGAACTTCCTTTATTTAAAAAAAAAAAATGTCCATCGAATGGTTTTGTCACCTTTGTACATCCTACACACAAAAGTTGCTAAACTGAACTGGCAAACACAGGTCAGTATAAAGCATAGAAATTCAAAAGCATTCCTACTTTCATGACCTATCCTGAAAACTTGAAATGGGAACGTACTGCTCAACATAACACGATAATGATCAACAAAATTGTTGAAATCAAGTTCAGAAGGAGAACACTCACACTCTCCCTCTTGAGAAGAAGCATTCTATCAGTTATAACAAATATTATACAACTAAAGCCATTTCCAAAAAGTGTAAAGGATTTCCTTCCTGCTTTAGATTCCATACAGAAATTAAAACCAGTCATAAATTGCAAGGTCTAAATTTGTAGTGTTCTATGAGGCTTACCTTTAAAACAAAATGTGCACTAATAGCTATTTCTAGTTCAGACCTCTCGACTGTGTCTTCGTCGATGGTTTCTTCCACCTACAACAGCTTTGGTTACTCTGTTCAAGGGTAACCAACTCACTTCCATAGTCTTCTGTAGTGATTTATCCATTTTTCTTTCCTTCTCTTCGTCTTTTTATCTACTCTCCTATCAAGAACACCTTGCTTTTTGCACATGAAAAACCTTACTTTTCAGAAGTTCTAAAGTAGAAAATTTCTCCCATAAGATCCGCGTTATTCATGATCCTTGATGTAAAACATCTCCAAGGTGTATTTTTTGCTTCTCAGCTAAAACATCTCCAGGCTAAATTGAAAATAGAGGTGAATTATATTAAATATGAATAAATAGAAAAAAAATAAAGGAATAAAGAAAAAAAAGATTAAAATCCAATGAGCGTGATTTTACTGCAAATTACTTGTACTAATATTTTTTTGTTATTTCCTTATGTTCTGCCAACCATTCAAGTGATTGAAGATATTGAAGTTTGAAGTTGAAGAGAAGGAGGTTGAAGAAAAGCTACGAACAAGCATCATTTTAGGCGCATTGAGCTTCTATTGACATTGGTTTTTGTAGTTGATTTGATCTAAATCATGTATCCAATAAACATAGTCATGATGTTATTTGTACTCGTGTTTTAGCATATCCACCAATTTCTTGGGATGATTTACTAGAACAAACCACATGTATTCCATCTCCGGATTGGTCCATTTTATTAATACCTATAGTACAAACTCCAAGTTATAAAGATCAAGTTCACTTGCTAAAAACCTAAAACTAAATAATAGATATATGTTTGTAAATCCCTATCTCTCATACTTAAATAAATCTACTTTTGTGGTTTTCTTCGAAATTGACGTGTGTATGTTTTTCAAGTCAAAGTCAATCTCATCTTGGTAGCTTGCGTGAGCAGCTTAATAGGCACAAGGATCCTATTTGCATCACGTGTAGGCACATTAGAGCACCATAATTAATCCACTTGGCACCCTTCTCATTGACAACATGCACACACAAAGTCACTCATGGACAAGGAAAAGGAGCTTCCAAGAAACTCACGATTGATAAGAACAAAGAACAAGAAGAATACAAATGATGGTTTTGCTTCATTTTATAGGTGATTTTAAAAAGTGGCCCTCTTCACATTCTAGTGTCTACCTTAGCTACAAACACTACAAGAAAAAGGGGGGCATAGCGATGCCCCCGAATCGGGAAAAAAACGAAAACCGTCGCTTATGCGATGATATCGTCGCATAAGCGACGGTAAAAAATCGGATTTTTTTTTTTTGGCCAAGACGCCCACATCAAAGCGTCGCTAGTTAGCGACGCGCTTAGCGACGTTGGCAAACTGCAGAGCGTCGTATATGCAACGCTCTGGAATGTAAAAAAAAAATTTCAATTCTCCCGGCACATTTGTGCCGGGCCTTGAACGCAAGACTGAGAGAGAGAGAGAGAGAGAGAGAGAGAGAGAGAGAGAGAGAGAGAGAGAGAGAGAGAGAGAGAGAGAGAGAGAGAGAGAGAGAGAGAGAGAGAGAGAGAGAGAGAGAGAGAGAGAGAGAGAAAGAGCGCACGCAAGAGGGAGAGAGAGAAGGGAGACGGTTGACAGGTATGCGCACACACACACTTACACACACACACATATACACGCATAGACACACACACATACGCATAGACACACACACATACACACAAATACACACACATAGACACACATACACAAGACGCGCACACACATACACACACATAGACGCTCACACACATACACACACATATACACACACAGACACATACACACATAATGATGCATCCACACACATACACATGCATACACACATAGACACACATATACACACACACACATATGCATACACACACACATAGAGAGACATACACACACATACACATACATGCATACACATACACACATAAACACATACACACACATAGACACATACACACATAAACACATACACACTCATAGGTACACACACATACACATAGACACACACACATATAGTATATACACACACATGCACACATAGACACATACACACATACACATGCATACACACACATACACATGCATACACACATACAGACACATATACACACACATACACACACATATATGCATACACACACATAGAGAGACATACACACATAAACACATACATGCATACATTTGCATACATAATGCATATGCATATGCATATAATGTACATACATACTTACATGCATACATAATGCACATGCATAGATACATACACACACACAGATACATACACACATAGACACATACACACACATGAACACATACATACTCATAGATACACACACATACACATAGACACACACACATACACACACAAACACACATACACATAGACGCGCACACACATACACACACATAGACGCTCACACACATACACACACATATACACACACAGACACATACACACATAATGATGCATCCACACACATACACATGCATACACACATAGACACACATATACACACACACACATATGCATACACACACACATAGAGAGACATACACACACATACACATACATGCATACACATACACACATAAACACATACACACACATAGACACATACACACATAACCACATACACACTCATAGGTACACACACATACACATAGACACACACACATATAGTATATACACACACATGCACACATAGACACATACACACATACACATGCATACACACACATACACATGCATACACACATACAGACACATATACACACACATACACATACATACACACACATACACACACATATATGCATACACACACATAGAGAGACATACACACATAAACACATACATGCATACATTTGCATACATAATGCATATGCATATGCATATAATGTACATACATACTTACATGCATACATAATGCACATGCATAGATACATACACACACACAGATACATACACACATAGACACATACACACACATGAACACATACATACTCATAGATACACACACATACACATAGACACACACACATACACACACACATACACACACATACACACATAATGATGCATACACACACATACACATGCATACACACATACAGACACATGTACACACACATACACACATAATGATGCATACACACACATACACATGCATACACACATACAGACACATGTACACACACATTCACACACACATTCACACACATTCACACACATATACATACATGCATACATATTGCATATGCATATGCATACATACATACTTACATGCATATGCATACACACACACATATGCATACATACATACTTACATGCATATGCATACACATGCATATGCATATGCATACATAATGCATATGCATATGCATACATAATGCATATGCATATGCATACATAATGCATATGCATACATAATGCATATGCATAAGCATACATAATGCATATGCATATGCATACATACATACTTATATGCATACATACATACTTATATGCATACATAATGCACATGCTTACATACACTGTCATAATGTATACACACACACATACACACATAGACACATACACACATAATTATGCATACACACACATACATATGCATACACACATATGCATACATACATGCATACACATACACACACATAGATACATACATACACATAAATACATACACACTCATAGACACACACACATACACATAGACACACACACATACACATAGACACACACACATATACACACACATACACACATAGACACATGCACACGTAATGATGCATACACACATACACATGCATACATAGACACACATAATAATGCATACACACACATACATATGCATACACACACATGCATACAAACATATACACACATATACACACACACACATGCATACACACATATACACACACATATACACATATACACATACACATGCATACACACGCACATGCATACACACATACAAACACATATACACACACACATACACACATAGATACATACACACGTAATGATGCATACACACATACACATGCATACATAGCCACACATAATAATGCATACACACACATACATATGCATACACATACATATGCATACATACATGCATACACATACACACTTAGACACATAGACACACATAGATACATACATACACATAAACACATACACACTCATAAACACACACACATACACATAGACACACACACATATACACACACATACACACATAGACACATGCACATGCAATGATGCATACACACGTACAAATGCATACATAGACACACATAATGATGCATACACACACATACATATGCATACACACACATATGCATACATACATGCATACACATACACACATAGATACATACACACACATAGATACATACATATACATAAACACATACACACTCATAGACACACACACATACACATAGACAACACACACATATACCTACACACATACACACATAATGATGCATACACACACATACACATGCATGCACACACATACACATGCATACACACACATACACGTATATATATTGATTTCTAACCATTTTGTTTTATATGTTAGGTATTATGGATCCCAGTAAAGAGAGAGGCGAAACTCACTCTCATAAAAAGTCTTATGAGAGCAAGAGTTCCGTCAGATACTCTAGGGGCCATAATGCGGGACTACGCAGAGATGTCCGATGAGGAGCTGGATTATACGATCCAGATGCTTACGCGATCAGACGAGGGCTCTTCTGCGGATCCACATGCAGGAAGAGAGCTATCTGCTCATAGGTATGTTTTTTTTCATAAATTTTTTTAATGATATTATAGCACATATTTTTATTTATTTCTATCTATCTATTTTCAGGACACCTATACCACCTCCAGCACGTGATAGCAGAGCAGAGACGTTGCCTATGAGGACATGCATAGGCACGTTAGGACTAGAGTGCGACATAGAGCCAGAGGGGAATATTGTATACATAGGAAATGGATTGGATTTCAAGAGGAGAATGCGTGCACTATGCGACTCTTACCTGCGCTTTATCCACTTATCGTGGAAGTAAGTAAAAGTTTTACATATAAATTGAAATATATATCTTATGTTTTATTTATATTATGTTTTTTATTTTTGTAGTGAGCATGATGAGAGGGATAAAAAGTACGTGCTCAGTTCACTTGAGACGGAGTTTGGGACAGGGTGGTCTCTTAAATGGTGTTTAAAAGAGATGCGGACACTTATGACGCATCGTCGTGACAATGCACGGTATGTATGTATATGAGAGAGAGAGAGAGAGAGACAGAGAGCACTAATCTCGATATTAGGGTTTTGAAATCCCTAATTTAAAAACTCTAATTCAACCTTTTAGCCATATGTTTGAAGTATATGTACACCTCCGACGTCCTACTAGAGAGATGTCTCTCCTCCCAACCTTATGCCTCTATATATAGCTACTCGAATCAACGAGGATCATGATTCATAATATATGTAAAGATATATACACATCATGTAGATAGGATACATAAATATAAAATGGAGTAGATATATTATGCTTCACACATACATGCCTAAATGCACACATAAATATATATATACATACTAACATATTTACATGTACATATTTACACATACATGTACATGCCTACATGCACACATAAACATATATATACATGCATACATATTTACATGTACATATTTACACATAGACACATATACATATATACATGTACACAATTATAAACACTTGCATATATTACGTACATGAATACATGTATACATATATCACACACATGCAAACACATACATATACATGAAATACATATATATGCATACTAATATATGTATACATATAATACACATGAATACACACACATATGCATACATACATGATAAAAATTTACTCCTCGAAGATAAAGCTATATATAAAATAATTAGGCATACCCCCGAGCTTCATGTTCTAACTTAGAAGAGCATGATTTCATCTCTCTAGTAGGATTCATCGTTATTCAAGTTAATAAAAAAAACCTATTATCTGATATCCATTCAGAAGCTTCAAGTTACTATCTAATCTGCTCATATGTTTTCATTATTGCCATCATTTTGGTAAGACATCAATATAGTCTCATCTTCATTATCCTTATTGATTTCATTTATTTCTTCTATTGTTAAATCTATGTTCTCATGAATCACATCATCTATTGGTGGATTAATATCTATTTCTGGTAATTCCTCTTCCTCATCAGTAGAATCAGCATGTAGAGAATTATCCTCTTCATAAAAAAGATTAGTATCATTATCACGTATAATGAGTCTAATTTCTATTCCAGATGTTGATGTATCAGTATTTGATGCTGAATCATCAAGAGGACTTTCTTCAATCTCTCTAACAATAAACTGTTCAAACAATGACCTACCTCTAGGTTGCACATGAATGACTTGCCACCAAGGATGAGCATCTGGGTTTTTATAAAAAAATGCTTGTTCAATATGCCTAGGAAGAATATATGGTTCTTTAGTAGATCGCATTACCTTGGAAGAATCAATTGCCCAAAACCCAGATAATTCCTTTCTTATTGTAGAATTAGTACCTTTATACTCCGCTCGATACCAGTCAACCTTCAAAATGACCTATCAAAATATATAACAAAAAAACGTCCCATTATTAGGTGCTTAAAAAAATAACTAACTCTAAAAAAAATATATAAACTTTTTTCTACCTGTTTGAATGTACGAAATGAAATTTCGTAGATACCAACAATAGTTCCTACGTAACCAAGTTCGCTATCTATAAGGTTCGTGTCTTTTGAGCTAGCACGTGATAGTTGCTTGAAACAAGCACCAATACTAGAATCCTCTGTTTTATGTAAAGAATCAATGGCTTTGATTCTAATATGCTGTCCAAAAGCCCACATATTAGTGAACATTCGAGCCTGCAAAATAAATTCAATTAGTAAATAGAAACTAACATAAATATATGAAAAAAATAAAATATATATTTTAATAAAATTACCTTTTGTTCACAACCTATCATTAACTCTCTTTGCTCATCTGAGATTTCTTCATTATTTGCGTTGGCGCGTTGCAAACGACTATATAGCCAATCCGTGAAAGAAGGTATATCTGTAATCTCATTATTATCGAGATTACGTCTAGATCTTTTGTTTTTTCGCCTTTTACTTTGGAGACTTTGAAGTTCCTCGTACTCACTGACGAATGCTTGCATGCATTCACTATTATATGCTACAAAAGTAGAAACATCATTTTTTTCTTGAAATGTAAATAAGAATGGAACCCCCTTACCTGATAATACCTCATCTGTTATTTTTGAAGAAGACTCGTTGGTCCATGCACGTGGAGCTTCTTCATGAACTCTTTCCAGGTACTCACTAACGTAATACATGCACTCTTCAAGCATCCAACCCTTTGCCATGGATCCTTCTGGTTTTGCTCTTTGTCGCACATAACCTTTTAGTATTCCCATAAATCGCTCGACCCAAAACATCCATCGAGTGTTGACAACACCGGTAATCTCTATCTCATCTACAAGATGGACTAGTAAATGAACTTGAATATCAAAAAATGAAGTAGGAAGTTCTTTTTCCATCAAACATAGTAGCTCTTTGCATTCACGTTTTTTTTGTGGGATCGAATTTTTATCGATCTCTTTGGATGTAATCCACCTATACAAATCATAAAAAGAATTGTAAAGAAGTTAATTAAAAAATAAAAGATATCCAATATTCATACATATTAAATATAAAAGTATCATAATTACCTTATAAGTGATCCAAGACGATAGATCACATCTCGTACTCCTTTCGTTGTACATCCATCGATAACCAAAGGTAAAATATGTTTCAAAAAGTTATGCCAGTCATGGGTCTTTAATCCAGATAAGCTCTTATCATCCATAGTAAACATGTTTTGAAACGATGCTCCATATCCTGTAGGAGTCTTGATCAATTGAATTCTATTGTTGATAGTCTGTATCTCTTTTGTTGTAAGTACCCAAGGAGCAGATGCATAAGTCGTTTCTTGTCGATGTCTATCAAAAACTGGCCATAACTTTGGTTTGGATTTTTGATCTTTCAAATCATTCCTTGATGTTGTGGTATCTTTTAGTCCAAGAAGATGCTGCCATAGTGAATAACCAATATTTTTGAATATATGCATAGGATCAAGAAGATGACATACTTTTAACTCTTTCCAATACTCCAAAGAATACCATATTGATATGTTCTCTGCGAGTGCCAATTTCCCTTTACCTCTGTTCACATACTCATTATCTGAATCATCACTGAAGATTTCTGCTTCTGGATCTATCAGAGGTCCATCTGTCCATTTTTTATACCAATCCATAGGCGTCATAGGTTTTGGATACTGGCCTGTTTCAAGCTTTCCATTAAAATGTATCGCTTCTCTTTTAGATCTTAATGGATGATCATCAGGCAAGAATCGTCGATGTCGAAGATAAATATTTTTGTTGAGATTCTTACTATAGATTGATCTCAACCAATCACCACAATATGGACAAGCTTTATAACCCTTAGTAGATATTCCTGCATCATGGAAAAGGATAAAAATATAATTAGATTAAATCATATTTATTTACATGCATATTGAATAAAAAAATTACATCAATACCTGAACAAACGCCATATCCAGGAAAATCGTGAATAGTCCAAGCCACAATACCACGAATCGTAATATGTCTTTCATTGATGCTTTTTGATATATCAATGACATTAATACCTCTCCATAACTCTTGAAGATCGTCAATGAGAGGAGCAAGATATACATTCATATCTTTAACTTGTCTTTTGCCTGGGATTAAAAGTGAAAGCATTAAATGTTCCTTTTTAATGCTAAGATATGGCGGAAGATTGTAGTTTATGACTACCACTGGCCATGTTGACCATTTACTGGATTTCATGGAGAATGGATTAACCCCATCTAATGCAACTCCTAACTTTAGATTCTGTGGATTTTGTGCAAATTCAGGCCATGTAGAATCAATATGCTGAAAAGCAACACTATCATGAGGAATTCTGATTATTCCATCAGTACTTTTGTGATCATGTCCCCAAGTCAAAAGCTTTGATAATTCGGGGCTTTGAAACATATGTCTAATCCATGGAGCCAATGGAAAATGTCTCAATACCTTATTCGGGATTTTACCTTCTTCACCCTTATATCGTGGAGATTGACATTTGGGACATGTCAAAGAGTATGCATATTCACCTCTATATAAAATACAATCGTTAGGACATGCATGTATACATTGATAATCTATACCAAGATTGTTGATTATCTTCTTCATTTCATCATGTGAGGTAGGAAGAATATTTTGACTTGGTAAAAACTTTTCAGATAATAACCTGTAAGTTTATCAAAAAAAGATATATTAAAAAAGGTAAATAAATATACATACATATATACATGCAGGTTTTTATTCTTACTTTAGATAAGGTAAGAACAAGAACTTGAATTGAATAGATACTTTTTGTCCGCGCATCTTTTAAAACTATTAATGCATCTTTCAAAATATTTACGCAAAACAATCGTATCCTGTCAATTCACACATATGTTCATATAATGGTGACCTGGATGAATCGCATGCACAGAGGTTACTCAAGATAGAGCAGGATTTCTCGGGTATGTAGTAAACCTCTTGCATGTCAATGATGAGCATCTGAACTTTAGGATACAAAGTGGACTACTCCATTATAATCAGATTGCTGTCTCTTGAGTAACCTCTATGCATGCGACTCATCCAGGTCACCATTGCGAATATTTGGAAAGATGCATTAATAGTTTTAAAAGATGCGCGGACAAAAAGTTTCCATTCAATTCAAGTTCTTGTTCTTATAACCTTATCTAAAGTAAGAGTAAAAACCTACATGTATTTATATATGTATATATACTTATGCATATATATATATATATAAATAGATAGAAAATTGAAATTTATACCTTAACAGTGTCAAAACAGATACATTACTCCATCCAAAACGATTTTGAAGGTTGAGAATAAGTAAGCTCGCATTTAGTCGTGTCAAATGACTTCCTTCATATACATGCTTTAGACATTCCTCTCGAAGATATTTCTCATTTTTAGAAATATCCATGCTCTCACTGTCATTTTGATACCAATCCTCAATAAAATCTGCCATGCCATCATCTTCATCATTGTCACACAAATCTTGTACTTTATCATCTTTTGAATATAGATCTTTCAACTTTGCATATTGCACAGGCTTAGTTTTGCGTAGCCTCCTCATGGAAGCTTCAAAATTGTGAATGTTGTGGACGAATATCATCAACATCATACGTTGGAATCTACACATATAAATAAAACTCATTAGTATTCCATAAATGAATAAAAATTAAACTTCAAATATAAAATTAAGTATATAACTTATTAAATATGGATAGAAAATTTTTATTCTCTCTAGCTAAAAGGTGCTCTTGGAGGTCTATGCCATCCATAATTCACTAATAGTTCATCACCAGCATGTAATGTAGTAATAGCATTGACAACTATGTATCTTGATACATCTCTACTCATGTATGGTGATTCATGACTATTTTCACGCTCCTCAAATGTGCAATTAGTTCTTGAACTATTATGTAACCCTCGACTACTATTTATTAAACCTGCTATATTTCCATGTGTGTAAGGTCTTCCATCAATATATAATCTTTCATTTTCTGCATGTAAAATCCTTCTACTAGTAAGAGATGCTGCGTTCAAGCATATTCCATAAGTACTCATGCTTTGAACATAACGTGAAAGTCGATGCCAATCTCCCCATCCATATATAGGACCACAAAATGACATAAGAGTGACTTCAGAGTTCGGAGGCACATACAAATCCTCTACAATAAAGAGACCATGACCAGGATTAGTAATAGTGAATGGAGCAATCATATAGCGATTACCCCAAAAGTTGAAAACCTCTCCATCTAAAGGAAGTGGTCCTCTATTCCATCCTCCATATCTTCTTCTATCATATGTTTGTACTAAAGAACGATCACGAGCTGGCAATGGATAATCTCCAGCCGTTTCATTCTCTAAACCAGGAGGTAGAGGATTTCTAGAAACCTCTGCTTGTAATTGATGAACAGCAAGTCCATGACGTGTACGAGGTATATTAACATTATGAGAAAAATCATCATCATCATCATCATCGAGCAAGTATTCCTGTATATCAATAATAATTTGATTTTATACATGGTTTTTAAATAAAAAAATGACATTAATATATATAGAAAATACATACCCAAGCATTATCACGTTGACTAGGTGATGGTGCATGCTCAAAAGTACCATACTCTGCCTCATGTTGAATACATTCCAATCGTGGTCTTCGATACGTG
The DNA here is from genome assembly GCA_020310875.1 of Ceratopteris richardii. Classification (NCBI taxonomy): domain Eukaryota; kingdom Viridiplantae; phylum Streptophyta; class Polypodiopsida; order Polypodiales; family Pteridaceae; genus Ceratopteris; species Ceratopteris richardii. Next base: position 6,294,329 of record CM035430.1, on the reverse strand, counting down.
CCATAACAAGAGTTACACCAACATATAATATGTTCTTGATAGTAAAATTCATCATAATTCCTATCGGAGGACACATGTGAAGTTGTTGCATGGGTAGGAGGTGGTGGAGTACCCTCTGATTGATCAGAATCTGCACTTCATAAGAAACATAAAAAAAATATATAAGTTATGTATCCATCAAATATAGTTAAAATTAAATATTTCATATACTTACAGTATAAAGTCGTTGCACGATGAGGAGACGGTGGTGGAGTTCCATCTGATTGATTAGAATCTACATCATAAGAAACATAAAAAAAATATATAAGTTATGTATCCATCAAATATAGTTAAAATTAAATATTTCATATACTTACAGTATAAAGTCGTTGCACGATGAGGAGACGGTGGTGGAGTTCCATCTGATTGATCAGAATCTACAAATAATGGTATTTGATATTAATAATTTGATTATCTACATAAATAAAAAATTCACATATACATATTTACACATACACACATATTCACATATACACATTTATACATACACACATATTCACATATACACAACACATATTATTGTGGGATAAATGCATGTATTTTGTATGAATGAGTGTATATGCATGCATGTGTGTGTACGTATATATGTGGATATGTATATGTGTGTTTATGTTATATGTATGTATATGTGTATATATATACATATATGCACGCGTATATGTTTGCATGTATATGTGTATGTGGGTATGTGTATGTGTATGTGTATGTGTATGTGTATATGTGTGTATATATGTGTATGTATTCTGAATTTTTTTTCTGTTTGAGATTAAATTAACAGGAGATATTGTATGGTCGAAAAAAATAAGAGGCGAGCTAACATACCACCTGAGTCGTGGCAGTTTTTTCGTAGACAGCTACGTCTTCAGGAGTCATTTCCTCAGCAGAAGGTACACAAATTAATAGTTTATATTTATAATTTTTAGATATTTTAGTAATTTTTTAATTTAATTTATGTATTTTTTTCCTTGAATAAACAGGCTGCTGCAAAGAAGAGAGTGGAGTCGGGCCACACATCACACTTAGGCCAAATGGGCCATAATGGTTTTGTAGCTACATTTGTAAGTATATGTGTTATTGTGAGTATATTTTTTATTTTAGTTAAAATGCAAGCAACTAATGTTTTTTATTTGTTTCATTGCAGCGAAAGGATTATGGCCGATATCCTACGAAACACGAGATCGAGTATGCTACACATTTTGGATATCGGCGTTTGAGCGAGTATATACAAGATCATCCTGATGCCTTTGTGAGTATTTTTAAATTTTATATAATTATTTTGTTGTTATGAATGTTTTAATTATTTTATTGATTTATGTTTGTTATATGTAATACAGGAGTATTATGGGGAGACAAATATGGATGAGGTGGAGAGACAAACACAGGAGGGACGATCTCGATCGTCACAGGGTGATCATGAGGATGAGGATGAGGAAGATCAGGATGATCATGATATTGCTGATGATGATGATGATCATGATGATGATGATTAGGATTTTAGTTGATTATGACATTGGATTATATGTATTTACATTGATATATATATATATATATTTATCTATAATTTTTTCATTTCAGTCATGTTTTGAATTGTGTGTATGGTATTAAGGAATGAAGAGTTTTGTTCTATTGATTGTTATTATTGTTTATATTAAGCATGTGTTTTAATACTTTAATTATATAATTCATTCATATGTGTGTACCTAAGTGTATATGTATGTGTGTGTATATGTATGTATGTGCATGTGTATGTGTGTGTATATGTATGTATGTGCATGTGCATGTATAAGTGTATATGTGTGTATGAGTATGTGCATGTGCATGTGTATGTGTGTATATGTATATGCATGTATATGTATAACTCTATGTGTATGTGTGTGTATGTGCATGTATATGTGTATATGTGCATGTGTATGTGTGCGTATATGTATGTATATGCATGTGCATGTATAAGTGTATATGTATGTATCAATATGTGCATGTTCTTGTGTATGTGTGTGTATATGTATAACTCTATGTGTATGTGTGTGTATGTGCATGTATATGTGTATATGTAGGTATATGCATGTGTGTGTGCTTCTTCATCATGTATAAGTGTATGAGTGCATATCAATAAGTGTGAGTATGGTATGTAATGAAAATAACACAATTCAAATGATCTACAAATAATAGAAATTGTACTTACAATTGTGATCCATAGTTTTTGCTTGGTTAGCTTCTTGAATAACCTGCAATAAAGAGAGAGAAGAGAGAGAGAGAGAGAGATCTAGAGAGAGAGATCTAGAGAGAGAGAGAGTGAGATCTAGAGAGAGAGAGATCTAGAGAGAGAGAGATCTAGAGAGAGAGAGATCTAGAGAGAGAGAGAAAATTCAAAGAGAGAAAGATGTAGAAAGAGAGAAACAAAGACAGAGGGAGACAATAACAGAGAGCTTAAGCAAAACAACAATTCTGCATATACTTGCTTCAGCTCGTAAGCGCAGCGCAATTGCGAACGTTGGAGAGCTCTTCGATCGGATGCGTGAAAATGCCGATTGCAGAGCCTCCAACGTTTTAATTTTTGTCCGTCAAAAGATCGTCGTATAAGCGATGCAACGCGTCGTCGTATAAGCGACATTTGCTTAGCGTCGCGTATACGACGGTCTGCACCGTCGCTTATACGACGGTGTTGACCGTCGCTTATGCGACGCAAAAAAGCGTCGCTTAAGCGACGCCTTTGACAAGCGTCGTTTAAGCGACGTTAGGCGGAAGCGTCGCAAATACCATCGTTTTTTGCGTCGTATAATCGACGGTCCGCGCTCGACGGTAATTCCGACGCGAGTTGCAATTTTATGGCGACGAAATCCTGTCGCGTTAACTGTCGCTACACGCCCGTATTCCTTGTAGTGAAAAATAGATCCTAATCCCTCATTTGAGATTTGATTTGAGTGCAAAAAAATCCTATGAGTATGTGGAGGGTTAAAGAATCACTTGTCAATGTTGGCGACTTCTCCACTATTACAAATATCGAATAACTTGTGAAAAATGGCTTTTGCACATATTTTTAAGGTTGGTATTTTACATAAAAAAGGATAATTGAAAGGGTAATTTGGATTTACTGGGGCTCCAATTAGCATGTTTCCCTATTGGAGTGCCTCCACCATGTTTCTTGCTTTGTTTCTTTGGAACCCCATCCATATTATCTCTCTTTAGCTTTCAAAAGCTACTTTAGTAAGTCTTCACTTTCAAAACACTCCTTGCTAAAGAGATTCGTCCCAAACAAACAATCAATAATTCAATTGAGCTTCAAGAAGTGTGCAAATTGATGCTCATTGGGGTTTTTGGGTTCTTGCAAAACAAGATATTTTTGACATTTCCAATTATATTACTTGGTCTTTGTTTGACAATGTACAGGGTTACTACTTACTGCAATCCACGGGTGCAATAGGAAGAAAAATTTCATCATCAATTAGGAAGCAAGCATGATACAAAGATCCAAGATCCAAGAAGTATGCAGATGACCAAGATGAAAGGGAAAAGGACTACAAACTATGGAGGTCAAGAGGCAAAGCAAAGATGCAGGAGTGTCGAGAATGCTCCAAGCAAGCACCTAGAAGATCATCAAGAGAGAAGAAACAACCAAAAAGGTATGGACATGATTTTACATTTGTTACAAAGCATTCAATCTTCTTGGCAAAGGACTCAATTTTATAAGAACCCTCAACCTATGAGGAGGAGGCAAAGGGAAACCCTGATTGGGAAAAGGCCATGAAAGAAGAAATAGATGGATTGAAGGAGATGCACATTTGGTATTTGGTTCCAATGTCATCCAATCAAAAGGTAATTGGTTGCAGTTGGGTATATACAGTTAAAAGAAACTCAAATGGAGCAGTTTGTAGGTACAAGGAAATATTAGTTGCCAAAGGATGCTCACAAAATCATGGTATAGACCATGAGGAAACATTCTCACCAATTGCAAAGATGACTATAATCAAGACATTGATAAGTGTAACTGTTGTAAGAAATTGGATACTCCTCCAACTTGATGTAAAAAATTCATTTCTAAATGGTTGGATAAGAAAAGAGGTATACATTTCACAACCTCCAGGTTTTGAAAACCCTAATCATGTATCTTATGTTTGCAGACTTAAGAAAGAATTGTATAGATTTAAACAAGCTCCTAAAGCTTGGAGTTACAAGTTGGTTACATACCTTCAAAATCAAGGGTTCAAACCTAGCAACTCAGATCCTTCTCTATTCATCAAAAGGGATCATTATGAGGTTATCTATCTATGTGTATATGTAGATGATATTATTGTGACACGTAATGATCTAAAATGCATTCAAAGAATCAAGAGACACATGCAAGAGGAGTTCAAAATAAGTGACTTAGGTGAGCTCACACATTTCCTAGGTATGCAGGTGATATATGCAGATGAAGGAATGTATTTGACTCAGAGAAGATACATTCAAGATCTACTTCTTAAGTTCAAAATGGCGAACACTAAACCTATAGGTACACCTTTGGAGATGAATCATAAACTTAGTGTTTATGAAGGTGAGAAAATTGAAGACATTAAAGAATACTAAAGCTTGGTAGGTAGCTTGATATATGCAACTCATACAAGGGCAGACATCTCATATAGTGTGGTAGTTCTAAGCCAATTCATGCACTCTCCAAGAAGACCACATGTGGATGAAAATAAGAGAGTATCTCAAAGGTACAATCAATGAAGGTATATTCTATCCTTACTCTTCATATTTGGATATCAAAATCTATTCAGATGCAAATTGGGAAAGAGCTAAGGATGATAGAAGAAGTAACTCTGGTTACTTAGCATTTGCAGGTTCAAAGCTAGTGTCATGCAGTTCCAAGAAGCAACCAACAATTCCTTTATCCTCAACTGAAGCAGAGTATAGAGGTTTGACCATAGCAACTCAAGAGGCAATATGGTTAAAGTCATTGTATATAGATTTGGGACTTGTGAGTTCCAAACCCCACATTTTTGGAGATAATGTAAGTTCCATGCACCTAGTAGCAAACCCTATTTTCAATACATAGAGATTCATTACCACTTCATCAAGGAGAATCTCATGGCAAAGGAGATTGAAATTTCATTTGTTCCAACTAAAAAGCAAGTAGCAGACATGATGAAGAAGGCACTTGATGGAATAAAGCTTTGTATATTAAAACCTATGGAAGGTATTCAACTTGCATACACATACACACATAGACACATACACACACATGGACACATACACACATATACACATACACACATATACACATACACACATATACACATACACACATATATACACACAGTTTTACACACACACATACATAGAAACACTTACACATGCATACACACAGACATGCACACATAGACACACACACATACACACACACACACACACTTCACACACACACTTACACACATAGACATACACACATATAAACTTACACACATAGATACACACGCACACATATATAAACAAACTCATACACACATAGACACATATAGACTTACACACACACATACACACATCCACACACATATACACACACATACACATACATACATATATATATATATATATATATATATATATATATATATATATATATATATATATATATATATATATATATATATATATATATATATACATAGACACACACATATACACACACATATACACACACGTACACACATAGACACATACACACTTGCACAGACACATACACACATCCACACACATTTACACACATACATACACACACGTACACACATGGACACATACACACATATATATGCATAGACAAAGACATAGAGACATACACACATATATATGCATGCACACACATAGAGAAACATACACACACATACACATGCATGCATACATATGCATACATAATGCATATGCATACATACATACTTACATGCATACATAATGCATATGCATACATACATACTTACATGCATACACACACACATACACACACATGCATATGTTTGCATACATAATGCACATGCATATGCATACATACATGTTTACATGCATACACACACTCACATATACACCATACACATATACACACATACATATGTACACATATAGATATTGATTTCTAACCCATTTTGTTTTATATGTTAGGTATTATGGATCCTAGTAGAGAGAGAAAGGTGAAACTCACTCTCATAAAAAGTCTTATGAGAGCAAGAGTTCCATCTGATATTCTAGGGGTCATCATGCATGAGTACTTAGAGATGCCTGATGATGAGCTGGATTATATGATCCAGATGCTTACCCAGCGATCAGAGGAGGGCTCTTTTGCGGCTCCACATGTAGGAAGACAACTATTTGCTCATAGGTATGTTTTTTTTTTCATAAACTTTTTTAATGATATTATAACGCATATTTTTATTTATTTTTATCTATCTATTTTCAAGACACCTATACCACCTCCAGATCATGATAGGAGAGCAGAGTTGCTTATGAGGACATGCATACACACCTTAGGGCTAGAGTGCGATATAGAGCTAGAGGGGAACATTGTGTACATAGGGAACGGATTGGAGTTCAAGAGAAGAATGCGGGCATTATGCGACTCTTACCTGCACCTTGTTCACTTACTGTAGAAGTAAGTATAAATTTTACATATAAATTGAAATAAGTATCTTATGTTTTATTTACATGATTTTTTTAATTTTTGTAGTGACCATGATGAGAGGGATAAAAATTACGTACTTAGTTCACTTGAGATAGAGTTTGGATCACGATGGTCACATAAGTGGTGTCTAAAAGAGATGCGAACACTTATGGCTCATCGTCGCGATAATGCATGGTACGCATTGCATTTATGTGTATATATGTGGATATCAGTATGTGTGTATGTATATATGTATATGAGAGAGAGAGAGAGAGAGAGAGAGAGAGAGAGAGAGAGAGAGAGAGAGAGAGAGAGAGAGAGAGAGAGAGAGAGAGAGAGAGAGAGAGAGAGAGAGAGAGAGAGAGAGAGAGAGAAGAGTGAGACTAGAGGTACAAATACACATAAACACACATATACATCATACATGCACAATTACACACATATACACATACATGCACATTTATACATACACACACATACATGCACATTTTTACACACACACATGCATGCAGTTACACACATATAATTAATACACATAGACACATACACATACTCACATACACATACAAATACACATACACATACTCACATACACATACACATGCATAATCATATGTACACACACATAGACTCATATAATCATATTTACATGCATATATACATATACACATGCATATACACAGACACACATAACACATGCATACGCACATATAGATACACATACATACACACGCATACACACATAGAAACACATACATACACACATGCATGCACACCGATATATCTATATGTATATTGTTGGAACTCAAGGTCAAGCACAAGCATGGAAGCACATCAAAAAGGTGGACACACACAAGAAGAAGGAGCAAATAGGGAGCTCCAAGAAGTGTATGTCAAATTTTCACAAGAATTCCCTACAAAAATAGTGATTTTCATCACTAAAAACCATTATAAATACCATTTTCTATTTTTGTAACTCCATTTTGTTCAAGCCAAGGAGTCCTTGAGCTTGAGGAGTATTAGAAGTATCATCCTACCAATTTTCATAATTTTTAGACTCCGTTTGAGCCCTCAAATAAGCCCTGGAACCTAATTTTTAACTAGGCCGGACACTAGGTCTGGACAGGACCAAAACTAGTCAAAAAACTATAAAAAGAGCTAGAGAGCTCATTTTTGAGGTTAGCTTGTTAGAGAATAGAGCTTTTGTAAGAGAACTCTTTTGCAATTGAAGCTTTCCATTGTTCCTCTCTTTGATCTTACCTTGTGCGTGTGTGTGTGTGTATGTGTGTGCATGTTTCTATGCTTTCACTCACGCACTTGTGCCTTCACTTGCTCATGGTCTTCATACCGGTCCTCACGTCTCCGCGGATTGACAAGTAAAGGAGGTGGTGCTTACACTTGAGCTACATATATATATATATATATATATATATATATATATATATATATATATATATATATATATATATATATATATATATATATATATATATATATATATATATATATATATATATATGTGTGTGTGTGTGTGTGTGTGTGTATATATATATACACTTAGATATCTATATATAAATAAATAAATAAATAAATAAATCCTATTTCAAAAATCCTAATTTGAAAACACTAATTTTGATATTAGGGTTTTAAAACCCCTAATTTAAAAACTCTAATTCAACCTTTTAGCCATATGATTGAAGTATATGTACACGCATCTATTCCTCCGATGTCCTAATAGAGAGATGTCTCTCCTCCCAACCTTATGCCTCTATATATAGCTACTCGAATCATGGGTAGGAGCTGGTGGAGTACCCTCTGATTGATCAGAATTTGATTAAAATAAGAAACAAAAAAAATATAAGTTATGTATCCATCAAATAGATTTAAAATTAAATGTTTGATATACTTACAATATATAGTCATTGCACAATGAGGAGACGGTGGTGGAGTTCCATCTGATTGATCAGAATCTACAAATAATGGTATTTGATATTAATAATATGATTATTTACATACACAAGAAATTCACATATACATATTTACACATACACACATATTCACATATACACATTTACACATACACACATATTCACATATACACAAATACACATTATTGTGGGATAAATGCATGTATTTTGTATGAATGACTGTATATGCATGCATGTGTGTGTACCTATATATGTGGATATGTATATGTGTGTTTATGTTATATGTATGTATATGTGTATATGTATGCATATATGTATGCATATATGTTTGCATGTAGATTTGTATGTGGGTATGTGTATGTGTATATGTGTGTATATATGTGTATGTATTCTGATTTTTTTTTGTTTGAGATTAATTAACAGGAGAAATTGTATGGTGGAAAAAAATAAGAGGCGACCTAACATACCACCTGAGACGTGGCAGTTTTTTCGTAGATAGCTACGTCTTCAAGAGTTATTTCCTCAGTAGAAGGTATATAAATTAATAGTTTATATTTATAATTTCCATATATTTTAGTAATTTTTTACATTTAATTTATGTATTTCTTTTTTCTTAAATAAAAAGGCTGCTACAAAGAAGAGAGTGGAGTCGGGCCACACATGGCACCTAGGCCAAATGGGCCATCATGGTTTTGTAGCTACATTTGTAAGTATATGTGTTATTGTGAGTATATTTTTTATTTTAGTTAAAATGCAAGAAACTAATCTTTTTTATTTGTTTCAATGCTGCGGAAGGATTATGGTCGATATCCTACGAAACATGAGATCGAGTATGCTACACATTTTGGATATCGGCATTTGAGCGAGTATATGCGAGATCATCCGGATGCCTTTGTGAGTATTATTAAATTTTATATAATTATTTTATTTTTATGAATGGTTTAATTGTTTTACTTATTTATGTTTGTTATATGTAATACGAAAGTATTATGGAGAGGAAGATATGGATGAGGTGGAGAGAGAGACACAAGAGGGACGATCTCGATCGTCACAGTGTGATCATGATAATGAGGATGAGGATGATCAGGATGATCATAATGCTACTGATGATGATGATAATGATTAGGATTCTTGATTATGACGTTGGATTATATGTATTTACAGTGATATATATATATATATATATTATCTATATATTTTTCATTTCAGTTATGTTTTGAATTGTGTGTATGGTATTAAGTAATGAAGAGTTTTGTTCTATTGATTGTTATTATTCTTAATATTAAGCATGTGTTTTAATACTTTAATTATATAATTCATTCATATGTGTGTATCTAAGTGTATATGTATGTGTGTATATGTATGTATGTGCATGTGTATGTGTGTGTATATGTATGTATGTGCATGTGCATGTGCATGTGTAAGTGTATATGTGTGTATATGAGTATGTGCATGTGCATGTGTATGTGTGTGTATATGTATGTGCATGTATATGTGTAACTCTATGTGTATATGTGTGTATGTGCATGTATATGTGTATATGTATGTATGTGCATGTGTGTGTGCATGTGTATATGTGTGTGTACATATGTGCATATATATATGTGTGTGTGTATATATGTGTATAATGTATGTATATGCATGTGTATATGTATGAAACATGCATGTGTATGTGGATGCATTTCCATTTGCATCCATGTGCATGCATGTGGATGTGCATATACATGTATTTAAGTATATGTTAATGTGTGTATGTCTATATATATGCAATAATGCATGCATGTAAGTTTTTTTATGTGGTTGTAGAAATGTTTGTGCATATGCATGTGTATGTGTGTGTATGTCTAAGTGTATGTGCACATGTATCTGTGTGTATATATGTGTGTGTATGTGCATGTGTATATGTGTATATGTGTGAACGTGCATCTTCATCATGTATAAGTTTATATGTACATATCAATAAGTGTGTGTATGCTATCTATGAAAATTCAAATGATATACAAAGAATAGAAATTGTACTTAGAATAGTTAGCCATACTTTTTGCTTGGTTAAATTCTTGAATAACCTGCAATAGAGAGAGAGAGAGAGAGAGAGAGAGAGAGAGAGAGAGAGAGAGAGAGAGAGAGAGAGAGAGAGAGAGAGAGAGAGAGAGAGAGAGAGAGAGAGAGAGAGAGAGAGAGAGAGAGAGAGAGAGAGAGAGAGAGAGAGAGAGAGAGAGAAAGAGAGAGAGAGAGAGAGAGAGAGAGAGAGAGAGAGAGAGAGAGAGAGAGAGAGAGAGAGAGAGAGAGAGAGAGAGAGAGAGAGAGAGAGAGAGAGAGAGAGAGAGAGAGAGAGAGAGAGAGAGAGAGAGAGAGAGAGAGAGATAGATAGAGAGAGAGAGAGAGGGGAGGGAGGGAGGGAGGGAGGGAGGGAGGGAGGGGGAGAGAGAGAGAGAGTGAGAGAGAGAGAGAGAGAGAGAGAGAGAGAGAGAGAGAGAGAGAGAGAGAGAGAGAGAGAGAGAGAGAGAGAGAGAGAGAGAGAGAATTCAAAGAGAGAAAGATGTAGAAAGAGAGAAACAGAGACAAAGAGAGACAATAAGATAGAGCTTAGACAAAACAACAATTCTGCATATACTTGTTTCAGCTCGTAAGTGCAACGCAATTGCGAATGTTGGAGAGCTCTTCGATCATATGCGTGAAAATGCCGATCAAAGACCCTCCAACGTTTAATTTTTTTTCCATCAATAGACCGTCGTGTAAGCAATGGTAACGCGTCATAAAAACCACTGGAATTGGCATCGCATAAGCAACATTTTTTAGCATCACTTATGCGAGGCAAAAAGTGTCCCTTATGCGATGCTTTTTAAAACTGTCACATTAGCGATGCTCTATGCGAGCATCGCACAGCTCGTCGTGCCAGATGTCGAAAAAAACATCGTTTGGCTCGTCGGTTAATTGACGATCCACGCATCATGCTTATTGCGACACATTTTGCAATTTTATAGCGACGAAATTGTGTCGCCTTAACCGTCCCTATGCGCCCATATTCCTGGTAGTGTGCTCTACTAAACCTATAGCAGACTTTGAGTTGCTTGTACTAGCGAGCCAAAACCTATAAATATATTTGGAACAAAAGGGCTAAATTTCTTGCAAAATTTCTATGATGGTGCATTTGGAGGCCAAAACAAGCTCATTTCAAACATTCAACCCGACAAAGCAAAGCTATTTTGAATTCCTTATCACCAACTTTTGTGAAATTCTAAGATTGAGACCATAGAGGTGTTGACAATGCCCTAGATGAAGTGACTATCTACTCTGATACCAATTGTTGGCATTCAAGGTGTGCGAAAGCACACAAAGAGCACAAAGAAGAAGATAAAGCTTGGAGCACAACACAATACTGAATGTATTACCAATTGAATGTACAAGGATAAGTTACCCATTAGGTTTATAGGCATATATACAAGCTAGGGAGAAAACCTCTTAAAGAGGTAAAAAAGTGCCCCAACGATCCATAGTGTGTTCACACACATCACTATCAAAATATATCAACATCCAATGCTTAATGGCATGTATAGAAACAAGCATTTCTAGATCATGAGTAGAATAGTTCGGACCATGCTTCATTAATTTTCTCTATTCATATGTGACCACCATACTATCCTGTGAAAGAAAACATCCTATTTTATTACCACTTGCATCACATGAATTCACTAAATGTTTTCCATTTTCAGGTAATTTTAACACACAATTTTCAATGAGTTTTTGTTTCTTGATCGTAATTTGGTGATATCTAGATTTTTAATTCAATCCTAAAAAATATAATGGCTTCACCTATAGTTCATCTATGTTTCAAAGTAGGTACTTTTTTATAATCCTTCTTTTATGAAAGCCCTTATACTCAATGCACAATCTATAAGAGTGGTCTTTTTGCTTTTGAAATAAAATAGGTGCTCCTCAAGGTGAAACTTAATCTTATTAAGCCCTTCTTTAAAAGACCATCTAATTGAACCTTAAGCTCATTTAACTCATCTATGTTAAATCTACAAGGTGCTCTAGAATATGGTTCACTCCTCCAATAAAGGTCAAAGGCTTGGTCAATCTACCTAGGTGGAGGTATACGAGGTAGGTCTTCTAGAAATACATGTGCATATTCTTTTAGAAGATTTTCTACATAATGCGGAAGCTTTTCTTCATTAGCTTCCTCATGTAGATTTCACATATACTACAAACGCTTTACAGCCATCACATATACCTCTAGTTATCTATCTGGCATAGATGAGAATAGGCTTAGGATTAGGCACATCACCTAGGAGGTAGATAGATTCACCATCTAGACTTACAATGACTCTTCTTTGCTTGCAATCAATTGATATAGAATTTTAGACTAACCAATCCTATAATTGCATCACATTGTTTCATTTCAATCACATGGTAACTCCTTGAAAATATCTATCGGAAAAAGTAAATGAAAGGTTTTCAATGTACCCTTTTGTATAGTGTATTTGTCCATCGTCCATCTCCATAGGTCTTGATATCTGCATATTTAAGGGTATCATTAAAGTCTATGCCAATTTGAGAGATATAAAACAATTTCTACTATTGAATTGATTAGAAATATAACTTTGTGCATAGAAATCATATGCATAGTTGTACTTACAAAAGTCACTTGGGAAAGAACTAGTGAACATACAATGTAAAATAGAACTAGGATACTTACTTCCATCATTTGCTTTCTCAATCATTGTCCCCTCCTCAATGATGTTTATCACCTTTGATTGTGCAGGCCAAAAGATGCTTTTTTGGGGCATTCATATGTCCGATGTCCTTGTTTTCTACCATGAAAACATGATTCTTTTTTAGTGCTAAATAAAATCAAGATCTTGTTGCCAATGAATGGGTTGATGTGTGCATCGAGTCTCCACTTGAGTATGATTCTTACCTTGATTATCAAAACATGAATTCCTCTTTGAGTCGTTCATGTTTGCTATAGCAAGTCTTTGCAGTTTATGTCCCATCACAATGACTTTGGTTCTATTCGCCTTCTGCATACTGAAATTATCCATCTTCTCAAAATTCTCCAGCATTGCAAAAACATCCATGAAATCAACACATCTAGATCTATTCACCTAATATTGAAGTTCCTTACTTTGATAAATGTTCTCTTCAGATCATCCCATCCAACCTCCAATGCAAATTTGTGAAGATGTAGAAACTTCTCTTAATAATCATCAACAAACAAAATATTTTTTTCACCCATATGTTCTTGAAAATTATTGAACTCCATCTTATTCTCCACATGGTATCAAGGAGAGAAGGGAGGTTTCTTTTGCTTGCTCCCTAAATTCCTTCCATAGGTATGGACAAAAACATGTCTGAGTTTGTCATGCCACACAAGCATATGATCCCAATCTTTGCCTTAAATGCCTCAATAAATTGTTGAAGATCAAAGAAATTCTCTAGATCTTCAATCCATGTCTCTAGATCTTTGCCCCTATTCTCCATCACGAGGAAGGAGATAAGGAAGAGTGCTCACTCACACACTCACAGACCAAAGAGAAGCACACACGTAGATTGAGGCAAGGAAGAATAATCATCATCATCATCTTCTTCTATTACATTAAAGGAATGCACAAGAATGACCTAATACAACAATACATCTAGTGCAATACACAAATAACAATACATAAGGAAAATTCTAATCTTCGCGAATGAGTGACCTGGAAAGAATCAAATGTGCCATCACTCTTAGTAGGTAAATCTAGTAAAGCTCAGTTAAGTATCCTTGAAATATACTGGCATGAACACTATACATGTCAGCGAAATGAAAAAGAGATATGTGTCATCTTGGATCATCACATGTTGAGCTTTATATATCAACACTCCCCCTCAAGTTCAATGTCATGTCCTATAATCCAAGCATCTTTCGAAACTTCTTCAACTTCTTAGCTCCAAGTGCTTTAGTGAAAATATCAGCAACCTCCTCATCTACCCTCACATAAACAAGGTCAATATCACCTGCTAATACCTTTTCCCTGATGAAATGATAATGCACCTCAGTATGCTTTGTTCTAGCATGAAAAATAGGGTTCCATGCTAATTATATGTTGCTACGATTATCACAATAGATGGTGATAGAATTTTGCACTTCCATACCTAAATCTGCAAGTAGCATCTCTAGCCATGATGCTTCACATGCTACCATTGCAACACCTCTATACTCAGCCTTTGTACTCGATAAAGCAACAATGGGTTACTTCTTACTGCTCCATGCAATAGCTACACTCCCAAGTGAGAATATAAAGCCACTAGTAGATCTTCTATCTGGAATACTACTAACCCCATCTGCATCGATGTATCCATGAACTTGCACTTCTCCACCAACTTCATAAAACAATGCACAATCCAAAGTAGCACGCACATATCATAGAGTGCGTCTAAAGACATCTGAGTGTGATTTCCTGGGAACCTTCATAAATTGACTTTCAATTCCAATAGTGTAGCTTAGATTAGGCCTTGTAATTGTGAGATATATCAAACTTCCCATAATTTTCTTATACATAGTAGCATTTTCCAATGCTTCACTTGATGTAGTATCCAACTTCAAATTATGATTTAATGGCATATAAATTGGCTTACAATTAGCCATACCATACTTTTGCAACATACTCAAGCCATATTGCCTTTGCGACATCCATATACCTATTTTTGTATGTATAAACTCAATGCCCAGGAAATAGGACAATGCACCAAGATCTTTCATTTCAAATTCCTGCATAAAGAGTTGCTTTACCTCTTTAATGATTTCTTCATTATCACCACCTACAATCAAGCCATCAACATAAATATTCACAATCGCGATGCCATCATCATCCTTCCTTGCATACAATGAATGATCTACATCACACACAGAAAACCCAATGGTGGTTAAATAGTCAGCAATCCTTGCATGCCAAGCACGAGGGACTTGTTTAAGCCCATAGAAGGCCTTTTGCAACCTACAACCATATTCTAAGTGCTTTGAATCTTCATATCCTTGTGGCTAGTCCATGTATAATTCTTCCTATAACTCACCATGTAAGAAAGAATTCTTCACATCCATCTGATGCGAAGCCCATCCTTTTCTTGTGGCTAATGCAATAAGTGCTCTAGCAGTAGACATTTTAGCTATAGGGCTGAATATTTCCTCATAATGAATTCCATATGTCTGTGCATATCCTTTTGCTACCAATCACGCTTTATACTTGCTTATGCTACCATCAACATTGTGCTTAAACTTGTGAACCCACTTGCAGCCTATGGGTTTCTTTCCTTGCAGCAATGGAAGCAGCTTCCATGTTTCATTTCCATAAAGTGAAGCCATCTCCTCATCCATAGCTTTTTTCCAAGGTTGAGCATTTTTATTACGTTGGTCATGTAGGCACAATGATGAGCCAAGTAACTGTCATACATTAATCGTTACGCTGAATTTTGCATCCTCCCAGATCGTCTTGGACTTGGATCACTTCTCCTTGCGTCATATGCATGTACCTTTCTTACTCATGGAGTCTTCGCAGAGGACAATCCAAGTTCGTCATCAAGGCTCTTTTGTGAACCACTTGAATCTCCATCAATGTCTTCAAATCATGTAGATGTTTTACTGCCAACGTAAAAATTTTATTTACCTTTCTTCAATGTAGTTGATGAATTTTCTAAACTTGAGTAAGAACTATTGCTTGGTGATGCATCAGGTCCACTCAAAACTTGATATTTTGCATGAGTTTTCAACATTTCCTTTGCCATTTGACTCAAGATTAAGTCCTTCTTAGGCATCTGCATAGAAGCTTCACATTTCATCAAACACCACATCTGTGCTTATCTTTGCCTGTCATATGAGTGGGTTATGGCATTTATATCCTTTTTTCTCAAGGGAGTACCCAATGAAGATACATTTTTCTACCTTTGGATCAAGCTTCATCCTCAACTCATCTGGAACATGTATATATGCAACACAACCAAATACTTTCATATGTGATAAGTTTGGCTTTTTACTTGTAAAATTCTCTTCAGGTGTAACTTGATGTATAACAGTAGTCAGAGTTTTGCTCATGATGTATATAACTGTGTTCACAACTTCTGTCCAATAACAGTGAGGCATATTCTTTGCAACCATCAAGGCTCTTGCTATTTTTGCAATATGTCTATATTTGTGTTTAGCAATGCCATTCCATTGTGGTGTGTACCTGCATGAAAACTATTGTCAAATTCCATGACTTCTTTGAAAGCTATTGAACTCATTTGATATGCATTTACCTCCTCCATCAGATCTTAATGTCTAACTATACTTCCCTATCCGCTTTTCCACCATGGCCCTAAAATTCTAGAAGTGAGTGAACACCTCACTTTTCTCTTTCATGAAATATACCCATACTTTTCGTGTATGGTCATCAATGAAAGTAACATAGAACCTCGAACTGCACATAGATGTGGTCTTTACAGGAACCCAAACATCTATATGTACTATTTCTAGCACATTCTCACTAACATGTTTTTCATGCAAAAATGATGCTCTTGATTGTTTATCAAATGGACATGCTGCACATACCTTTTGCATATATGTAACCTTGAAATTTGGTAGTCCATTGATAATCTCCTTTGACTGCATCAATTTTAGCTTTTGCAAGTTTGCATGCCCAATTTGTTTGTGCTAGATCTCTATATGAGTAATACCTCTTGCACCTTTGCAAGGAAACTTCTCATCCTTTGCAGGTTTCATGTGATGATGCAGATCATTCCATTTCTGATGCAAATTTACATGATGCACTTGTTGATGAGAGAGCTGGTATTGAGCTTGTTCAGGCTCTCATAGTGCCTCTTTTGCATCAGATTGCTATGCTATGGATATGTCTAGTCTCTATGATGAGAATGAGCCTATTTTGTTTGATGAAGCACAAAACAAAGAAAATTGGATGGTTGCTATGCAATCTGAATATGATGCTATAATAAAGAATGGTACCTGGTCTTTATGTGACTTGCCTCCTGACAAGAAGGACCTTAGAACTAAGTGCATATACAAGCTGAAGCATAAGCCTGATGGAAGAGTTGACAGGTATAAGGCTAGGCTTGTTGCAAAGGGTTATGCGTAGGAAAGAGGCATTGATTTTGATGAGAGCTTTGTACCTACATGCCGAATGACTATCGTTCATAGCATCTGTGCACTTGCAGCTCATCATGATTGGAATGTACATTAGTTGGAGATTAAAAAAACATTTTTGAATGGTGACTTGCATGAAGAAGTGTATGTTTTTCAACCCTATGGCTTTGTGTAGAAAGGGCATGAAAACTAGGTGTGCAATTTAAAGAAGGCATTATATGGTTAAAAGCAAGCACCAGGTGCTTGGTATGAAAAGATACATGCCTATCTGATTGCACATGGTTTTGAGAACAGTCCAACTAAGAGCAACTTATATGTTAAGCATGCTAATGATGTGCTTCTAATCATTGTTGTGTATGTTGATGACATGCTGCTCACTGGTCCTCATGACAAGCATATTGCTGATTTTAAGGATGATTTGCATGCCTCATTTGAGATGTCAAATTTGGAGCATTTGCATCATTATTTAGGCATTTAGTTTATGTTGATGGTGGAATGGCTTTGTGCCAAACAAAATATATTGACACATTATTGCAGCATTTTGGCCTTGAATACTGTAAGCCTATTGCCACTCCTATGGAGACATGTTTACGATTGAGTCTTCATGATGCTGGAGATGCATTTGATGCTGTTCTCTATGAGCAAGCTATTGGATGCTTGTTTTACCAATGCATTACTCGACCAGATATTCACTTTGCTATCTCAGAGATGAGCAAGTTTATGCATTGCCTATGTGTCAAGCATTGGCAGGCGGTTAAGTGCATATTTTGCTACTTGAGTGGTACCCAACTACTTGGATTGTTTTATCCAAAGGGGGGATCACTACCACCAAATTTGCATGCTTTTTTTGATAGTGATTGGGTTGGTTTTTATGACACTCCTGTGTCCACTAGTGGCTTTTGCTTCATGCTAGGTAGCTCATGTATATCTCAGTTGAGTAAGATGCAGCCTACTGTGGCCACTTTTAGTTGTGAGGCTAAGTATCGGGTAGCTTTCACAATGATTGTTGAGTGTGTGTGGCTTAGACGCCTTATGGCTTATTTGGGTGTTGGTTAGTCTTCTTCCACCACCATCTTCATTGACAGTCAGAGCAGATTGGAAGTTGTGAGGAACCCTGTGTTCCATGCTCGCACTAGGCACATTGAGGTGCATTATCATTATGTTAGGAAGAGGTTCTCTACTGGAGAGATCAACTTGGCATATGTTCCCACATAGGAGAACATTGTAGATCTTTTCACAAAGGCTCTGCTTAGGGAGAAGTTTGAAGCTTTCCACAAAGCTTTGGGCTTACTCCCTTTTGTGGAGTGATTTCCACATAGCTTCGCACTGCCTTATACATGAGTGCCATCTCGTTGTTCACGACATCACTCGTAGGGGGGATTTGTGGATATATTTAGGTAGTGATGTGTGTGAACACACTAGGACCATCAGGGCACTTTTTCCCTCTTTAGGAGGTTGTTTCCCCCCGGCTTGTATATATGGCTTTTGCCCTAACAGGTTACTTACTTTGTACATTCTAGTGGTAATACATTCAGTATTGTGTGTTGTGCTCCAAGCTTCTCCTTCTTCCTTGTGCTGTTTGCGTGCTTCTGCATATGTGTAACTCCAACAAAAGCTACACTTATATCCCATGGTTTAACTCATAAAATCTATGGGAAATTACTCGAGCACATGAGAAAGGAACAAAAAGCATGTGTGCATCAATCAAAAGGTTGGTTGATGCTGCCTTTCTGCTCATAAGGAAGAAGAGCAAGGCTGATGCTTGAGAAATGTGCACGAGAGAAGAAGTAATGAGAAGATGTGAATGACTAGGATTGAGTCACAAATGAATCCAAGAGAAAGTAAATCTTATTTGATTCCGATCTTAGTTTTGATTGTCCCATCCTTATAGGTGTAAAACTTTTTGATTTGTGTTGGTCAACTCCTTTGCAAGTCAAAGAGAAAGGTGGCAACTAGAGAGCATTTCTTCTTCATCAACGAGGTAAAGTTTAACTACTGTAGTATAAAAGATTCATTGATGTTATCCCCTTCCTTTTGCGAAGATTGAGATGTTTCAGCCCAGTGCATTTCCAATGTTCCGATCTTGATGATAAAACATTGAGGAGAGGATGGATTCAAAAACACAAAAGGGCAAAATCTTGCGCAATCAAGAAGGAAAGATCAAGTGGAGAGCACGAATAGGAGTGACAAGGAAGATTTATGTAAGAAGCGAGTGCCAATATTATGATGAAAGTGGAGCAGATGTAAATAGTTCAAACAATATAGAAAGAAATAAAAATGGATGATACAGCAAGGATGAGCACTGACTTTGCACAAGGATAATATGCACAAATCAAGTGCCGCAATGAGCGTAGAGTTCAAACTTGCAGATTCGGTACATTGCAAAGCTGAGACAAGTAATCACATCCGTTTGGATTTGCAGCTCAATCGAAAGGTCATCTCTCCGTGCTAGACAGTCATGATGGGTGGATTCATGAAAGACCTAAATGTGTGTGTATCTTGTGAGAGGGACATTTGCACAAGTGCGATGTTTCTTGGCTCTCCATGTATGAGGATTCGTGAATTGTGGTTATCCTTTTCCATCACCATTGGCCACTTAGATCTTCCTTACTGTTTAGAAAAGTTGTTCCTCAACTTCGACAAGCCGATTCTTAGGTTGTTGGTAGGATTGACGGTAAGTGCTTCTCTTGTTTGCTGTTAAATCATTATAATAAGTTTATAATAGATGGTAGACAGGTTCGCCATGTGCTGAGTACAAAAGCTCACATTCCAGAGGTTTTTAGTTGCACTCATTTTCATCCGATCTGTGTGGTGTCCAAGCTTTCACTTAAAACCTCCAGTTATTACAAATCACTTTCATGGTCCTATAAATCGCTTTCATGGTCCCACTGGGTCCTTGTTGTGAAATGTCTCTATAGTGGTATGTGAATTCTAGGAGAAGTTCACCATTAGAATGGAATTTCATGACTTTGATTATTACAAAGTGCATTGGAGACTGTGAACACTTTGAGAAGCTTATCTGAGTGGTTTGATCAGCAAGGATATTTAAAAAAAAAACCAATTTTTGTATTGGAAACTATGACCACTTTGAGAAGCTTCATAAGAAAATATGTATATCTTATCGATGCTGAGTATTTTGCTCTAGGCAATGTCACAGTCAAGTGGATCCTTTCTGCATAGTTATCATAGGTTTGTAGTATGGTCAAACCTCTCGTTCAACATTTCACTAGGGAGGATCTGACAGCTTCTAAAAGACAAAATAGGTCTATATAAGAGAAACGGCAGCAGTTTAAGACTAAACATGTCTTTATAAGAGAGAAGGATATGCACATTGCAAGAAAGAAGAAAAATTCTTTGTGTTGAATTGGAAAAGCCCTTGGAATTGAAGAGCTTCATTCCAGAGAGAAAATAATTAGTGCTGAAAGGATTAGAAGGGAGGTATTCAACTTCTATGCTACTAAGCTTCATCTTCTGCACAGGGGATGTAAGTGAAGGAAATAATCCAACATGGAAAACGCCAAAAAGGTTTGTTGGAGGAGATGACAGCTTTGGAGGTTCATGGTGGGTTCAATTCCCCATATGATATTCATGTTCTTAGAACTCTTCTGAACTTCATCTAGAACTAAGTCTCTCTCTATTGGTACTCCGATGATTGTTTGACCAATCGATTTGTACATTCATATAATCGTCTGTGCAATTTGTGTTTTATCTGGTACTCCGAAGTAACTTATGAAACTAATTGACTCAAAAATGAGTTCCCCTATCGGAAACTAATTCCAAAGGAAGTCCATACCGAGGAAAGATTTTGTTCTGGAGTTTCTTCACTCTTCGTGCTATAGCCTATTTGGTCATCCAAGCTTCCACCCATCAAGTGCAATAATCTATACAGGACAGAATATACAGGGCTCTCATTTTGTCTCTTGGTGGTTTGATTTGACCTATAAAGTCTATGCCCCATTTCTTGAAAGGTTCTAACAGAATAATTGATTGTAGTGGAAAATTCTGATTGACAAGAGGTTCACCTGTTCTTTGACATGCATCACAATTCCTCATTGTGTGTTGAACATTTGCATACATGGTAGGTCACCACAATCTCGCCTACTAAATTTTTCGGAGTGTAATTAGATGATTGAAATGCCCACCGGCCTCTCCTACATGAGCTTCCATAATGAATGCTGGCACCTCCTGTGGAGGTACACAACATAGCCAAATGTTGATCGGGTCCTTGTGGTACAACTATCCCATAATAATCTTAAATCGATGACTATAGAGTCCAAGTTTCTTCCTTGCCACCGATTGCAAATGAGATGGAGCAATGCCATTTTCTAAAAAGCTTAACATTTCTTCATACCAGGTAGGAGAAGTTTGAGGAGTATTCTCAATTTCAGCCATCATGAAGACTTCTGCATCCGAGAAAGTATCATCAACACCTTTGAAGGTTTCTCCATGATCAATACGAGATAGAAAATCTACGACAAGCATCGGGGCAACGAACAATGTTGTATTCAAATTCTTGCAACCTAGTGAGTTGTCCCACCAAGTTTTGCTGCCTCACCAAATATAGCGGAGCACTGTGATTGACATGCAAGCTGAAAGATTTACCAAGTAAATAATGTTGGAATTTTTGAATCCAGTAAATGAGACCAAAATAATCACGCTCTGTAGTGGAATAGTTCTGCTCTGCATTGGTTAAGCAGCGACTAGCATAGTAGACTGGTCGGAACCAATGTCGGCCCTGCTTCTACATTAGTACATTGCCCAAAGCCTTATCTGAAGCATCAATAAACACGTGAAATGTTTGTTTCCAGTCCGAAGCTTTCAGAACTAACGTAGTGGCTAACATCTTCCGTATGTGCTCAAGGGCAATTTGGGCTTCCTCTATCCATAAAAACTCCGTTGTTTGAATATGGGCTAGCTTATTCAATGGGATGGCAATATGTGATAGTTTGCATAGATGCCGACCATGCCACCATACCTGCCCAAGAGACCGGAGGACTTCTTTTGGGTTTAGAGGTGCCAAAGTTTTCATGATGTCCTTAACCTTATCCGGATCCACTATGATTCCCTTTTCTGAAATGATATATCCCAGCAATTTGCTGCACTTAACTACAAAAGTGGATTTGTTAGGATTAAAGAAAAAATGTTCCTTTCTGCATGAATTAAATCAAGCATGTAAGTTCTCCAAATGCTTGGCCATCTTCTAGAAACTCTAAAGTTGTCTATGAAAATTCGCATAAAATATGTAAAGTGCGGAGCAAGATTTGTTGCATACATCGTTGAAAAGTACTGGATTCTCTATGGGTACTATATATCCAACTTTGATTAATCTATCTAGCTCATGCTTCACTTGCTCCACAAACACTACAACATATGAGGGGCATACCGACGCTGCATATACCGACGGTCATAGTCAGCGTCAGTATAGCCCTCAGAAAATCTGACCAGGAGATACCGACGGTCAAGTGACCGTCGGTATGACCGTTTTAAACGGATCGTCGGTGTGGCCCGCAGCCACTGGTATAAGCGTTGGTATAGGCGTCGGTATGAGCGTCGGTATAAGCGTCGATAATTTACTGGCATCTACCGACGCGTATACTGACGTCCATACTGGCGCCTATACCAGCGGCGAATTTTAAACATACCGCGAACCCGAGAGCAAAACTTCACATTTCTGCGCGTGTTTGAGTACTGTCGGTCTACTGTCGAACTTGCGCGTGCGAACCTGCATTGTCATGTGCACACACACACACACACACAGATCTCTCTCTCTACACACACACACACACTCTCTCTCGGCTTAGATCTCACATCTTGGTAAGTGCTGCGCGTACTGTTAGCATTTGTGTTTCTCTATGCTTGAGGGTTTCTAATTTCTCTTTTCGTTGATTTTGCAGAAGTTCGTTGGCGTTGATTGTTTGGAATTGGACGAGAGACGACCTACATTACGCTTTGACAACAACGATTCAAAGAGAGACATACTTGTAAGTGATTCTTTTATTCGCTATTGATAGAGAGAGAAGGAGAGAGAGAGAGAGAGAGAGAGAGAGAGAGAGAGAGAGAGAGAGAGAGAGAGAGAGAGAGAGAGAGAGAGAGAGAGAGAGAGAGAGAGAGAGAGAGAGAGAAAGAGAGAGAAGAGAAAGGAAGATACACATTAATTTACACATGCAAACATACACACATACATGTACACACATGCATGCTTACATACACACACCTATACACATATGCATGCTTACATACACACACACATATACACATATGCATGCATACACACACACATAAATTTACACACATGCATACATACACACACATGCATACACACACATGCATACACACATACATACACACATACATACACACACATATATACACATATGCATACATACACATACACACACACATATACACACATACATACACACACGCATATATACACACATATACACACATGCATGCATACACACACACATATATCGGCATGCATGCATACACACATATATACACACATGCATACATACACACATATACACACATGCATGTATACATACACACACATGTATACACATGCATACACATACACATACACATACATGCATGCATACATACACACACGTACACACACATGCACACACATGCATGCCTACATACACACACATACACATACACACACATGTATACACATGTATACATACACACACACACATGTACACATGCATACATACACACACATATATACACACATGCATACATAGACACATATAATCCTATTTTTATTTTGAAGTTTTTTTTTTACATCAAATATATAAAAATAGGATAAGGGTTTTAGGGTTAAATATTTAAGATTAGGGTTTTAGGGTTTTAACACCTACATAACATATATGCACACATACACATGCACATATAATACATATATACATGTATATACACATGTATACAGAAATATACATATTTTATGTCTAGATATTTAAGATTAGGGTTTTAGGGTTTAGTATTTCAGATTTAAGTCTAAGTCTTTCTGATTAGGGTTTTAGGATTTTAATACGTAGATAACATATATACACAAACACACATATACATATAATACATACATACATGTAGATACACATGCATACAAAAATATACATATTTTAGATTTAAATCTTTAAGATTAGGGTTTTAGGGTTTTAACACCTACATAACATATATGCACACATACACATGCACATATAATACATATATACATGTATATACACATGTACACAGAAATATACATATTTTAGGTCTAGATATTTAAGATTAGGGTTTTAGGGTTTAGTATTTCAGATTTAAGTCTAAGTCTTTATGATTAGGGTTTTAGGATTTTAATACGTAGATAACATATATACACAAACACACATATACATATAATACATACATACATGTAGATACACATGCATACAAAAATATACATATTTTAGATTTAAATCTTTAAGATTAGGGTTTTAGGGTTATAACACCTACATAACATATATGCACACATACACATACACATATAATACAGATATACATGTATATACACATGTATACAGGAATATACATATTTTAGGTCTAGATATTTAAGATTAGGGTTTTAGGGTTTAGTATTTCAGACTTAAATCTAAGTCTTTCTGATTAGGGTTTTAGGATTTTAATACGTAGATAACATATATACACAAACACACATATACATATAATACATACATACATGTAGATACACATGCATACAAAAATATACATATTTTAGATTTAAATCTTTAAGATTAGGGTTTTAGGGTTATAACACCTACATAACATATATGCACACATACACATACACATGTAATACATATATACCTGTATATACACATGTATACAGAAATATACATATTTTAGGTCTAGATATTTAAGATTAGGGTTTTAGGGTTAAGAATTTTAGATTTAAGTCTAAGTCTTTCTGATTAGGGTTTTAGGATTTTAATACGTAGATAACATATATACACAAGCACACATATACATATAATACATACATACATGTAGATACACATGCATACAAAAATATACATATTTTAGATTTAAATCTTTAAGATTAGGGTTTTAGGGTTATAACAACTACATAAGATATATGCACACATACACATGCACATGTAATACATATATACATGTATATACACATGTATATACACATGTATACAGAAATATACATATTTTAGGTCTACATATTTAAGATTAGGGTTTTAGGGTTTAGTATTTCAGATTTAAGTCTAAGTCTTTCTAATTAGGGTTTTAGGATTTTAATACGTAGATTATATATATACATAAACTCACATCTACATATAATACATACATACATGTAGATACACATGCATACAAAAATATACATATTTTAGATTTAAATCTTTAAGATTAGGGTTTTAGGTTTATAACACCTACATAAGATATATGCACACATACACATGCACATGTAATACATATATACATGTATATACACATGTATACAGAAATATACATATTTTAGGTCTACATATTTAAGATTAGGGTTTTAGGGTTTAGTATTTCAGATCTAGAATTTTAAGATTAGGGTTTTAATTAAATATATATAATAAAATATATAAAATTAAATATATAAAAATAGGATTACGTAAGGAAAAAAAATCTGAATATATAAATAAATATATATATATAATAAGATAATTATATACATAAATAAATATAAAAAGAACTAGTGTTTTAAATATTTGATTAAAATCTGAATATATAAATAAATATATATATAAAATAAGATAATTATATACATAAATAAATATAAAAAGAACTAGTGTTTCAAATAATTTAATTAAATATATATAACTAGATATATAAAATCAAATATATAAAAATAGGATTACGTAAGGAAAAAAAATCTGAATATATAAATAAATATATATGTAAAATTAGATAGTTATATACATAAATAAATATAAAAAGAACTAGTGTGTTAAATAATTTAATTATATATATATAATTAAATACATAAAATCAAATATATAAAAATAGGATTACGTAAGGAAAAAAAATCTGAATATATAAATAAATATATATATATAATAAGATAATTATATACATAAATAACTATAAAAAGAACTAGTGTTTTAAATTATTTAATTAAATATATAAAATTAAATATATAAAAATAGGATTACGTAAGAAAGAAAGCTGAATATATATATATATATATATATATATATATATATATATATATATATATATATATATATATATATATATATATATATATATATATATATATATATATATATATATATATATATATATATATATATATATATAATAAGATAATTATATACATAGATAAATATAAAAAGAACTAGTGTTTTAAATTATTTAATTAAATATATATAATTAAATATAGTTAAGTAAAGAAAAAATCTGAATATATAAATAAATATATATACACAAACACACATACTTATATACCTATCTATATTCACATATATATACATATACACATATATATACACATGCATACATATATATACATGTTTTAGTTCTAGGTCATTTGGATTAGGGTTTTAGGGTTTTAACACGTACATAACATATGTACACACATACACATATAATACATATATACATGTATATACACATGTGTATAGAAATATACATAATTTAGGTCTAGATCTTTAAAATTAGGGTTTTAGGGTTTAGGCATACATATAACTTAATTAAGAGGAAAAAAATCTGAATAAATAAATAAATATATATATAAAATAGGATCAATCAAGAAAAAATCCGAATATATAGATAAAATAGGATAGCTATATAGATTAGGGTTTTAAAACTAAGATTTTAAGTTTTTTTAGGTATTTAAGTATTTAGGTCTTTAAGAGTTAGATTTTTAGGTTTAATAAAAAAACAAATGTTCTAAAATGTCCATATTGTAGCAGATGGCTTCTTTGGATCTTGAAGAGAGAATGGCATGTCCTTGCACACAGTGCAAGTATCAAATTTATCAAAAACGACGGATTTGTACTGCACATGTTAGAGAGTATGGATCCTTCGATAGGAGTCGATTGGAAAACCTACGCTATCATTCGCATGGTCCCCCAGGTGAGCAGATGGACCCAAACGACATTGCACCGGTAACCTCTCATGGACAAAAGAGAGCAAAAAAGGACTTAGAGGTAGAAGCAAGCACTAATAATATTACACAGAATGAACATATGGAAGAGATGTTTGAAGCATTTTATGAGATGGATGAAGATCATGATGGTGAAGAAGGTGTCGATGAGAGTTTCATGGACACAATAGAAATTCCACGATCAGAAGTTGATGAAGAATATGAAAACATGCGAAGATTAGCTCGTTTACCACTTTACAATGGAGCAAAGATATCTGTACTACGTGCTTCACTCACGATGCTCAATCTGCAATCCATTTATGGATGGTTAGATAGTAGTGTCACTGAATTGTTCAGGTAAGTGGAGAACAAATTGGCTTTCATTGTTGTATCACAATAACTTCATTTACTAATATCATTTTAATTGCTTATTGCAGGCTTCTTAAAGATCAAATTTTGCCAGAGGGCAATGACATGCCTCCAACACGTGGAGATGCGAAAAAACTTTTACAGTCCATTGGAATGGTTTATACGAAAATTAATGCTTGTCTGAATCATTGCATTCTCTTTCGGAATGAGTATGAGCATCTCCACGTATGTCCAAAGTGTGGAGCAAATAGATTTAGAGAAGACGTTATAGGCGAAGCAATCCCCGCAAAGGTTCTTTGCCACTTTCCTATCATTCCACAAATTAAGAACATGTTTAGATGAAAATCTATAGCTGAGTTAATGTCATGGCATACAAAGAGCAGGTCTACAGATAATGTAATGCGAGTGCCAGCTGACTCTGATGCTTGGAAGCACATAGATAGTAAGTGGCCAGAGTTTGCTAGTGAGCCTCGGTCCATACGTCTAGGCCTAGCTATGGATGGAGTGAACCCATTTGGATGAAACGGCATGAAACGGTTGTCCATTTTCATGAACTCCCTTATTGGAGTGAATTGGTGATCAATCATTTGGTAGACCCGATGCATATTTTCAAGAATGTGGGAGAGATGCTTTGGAAAACTTTGATCGGAAATAAAGAAAGAAAAGCACAAAGGGACGACCTAGAAGAGCAGGTCGTATGCGAGAGTTGTGGGTAATTACTAAGCCCAACGGAACAGTATCGTTACCAAGAGCTCCTTGGGTGCTTTGTAGGATGGAAGAGCAACAAGTGAAGAAAACAATTTCAGAGTTTCGTACACCTACTGGATGCATGAGATGTCTAAAGACTGCTTTCACACGAAATGACAATCTTGCAGGACTCAACTCTCATGATTGGCACAAGTTTTTACAGTTTGTGCTCCCTGTATGCCTAAAAGATTGTCTTTCAGAGGATGTACAAAAAACCATTTATAAAATTAGTTCTTTAGTACGGTGGATATCTTCTAAAGAGATAAATAGAGATAGCATAGAGAGTGCGAAACTCAATGCTATCGAGGCTGTTTGTATGGTAGAGAAATACTTTCCCACAAGTATTCTCACTATTCAACTTCATTTACTGGTTCATGTAGTAGATGAAGTTGCAATAGCAGGAACTGTCCATAGTTGATGGATGTTCTTCTTAGAGTGCTTTATGAAGACAATTAAAAGGGTTTGTTCCACAGAGAGCACATCCAGAGGGTAGCATGGCAGAGAGATGGCTTGTATAAGAATCTCTTGTATTCATTACTGAGTTTCTACGTTTATTGGATCCCGAAATACCTCACTTATGGAGTGATGATGAAGATGTTTGTCTCGTAGGCGATGAACCACAAGGTAAAGGATTGCAAAGAAAAATGGATGCAGCTTTCAGAGAGAAGGCAATGAAGCTTTCAGAGAGAAGGCAATGAAGCTTTCAGAGAGAAGGCAATTAAGTTTTGCATAGTTAACTCTGAGCCTATGCAAAAGTGGTTAGAAAGGTATGAACTTGCCAAGGAAACTAACACAAAGAAAAGAGCTCAGTTTCGAAGAAATCGTTCCACTCGATTTTTGCCTCTTCCAGAAAATCTTCGACCTCTCCCACCTTTTCCAACGAGCAGATGGCTAGATGCAGCGGTTTCACAAGCAAAGGCAACAGGTGAAGATATCTCTGAAGAAGAAGAAGAACTCGCAAAAGGATGTGATTGGGAGTATATCAAATATGGTGCACTATGGTCTCATGGACGACACTTTCGAATCGCACGAATCGATCAAAACCGTTCTACTTTTGATAGTGGAGTGATGGTGAATTTTTTGCAAAAAAGTAGAGCGAGTGCAAGAGATGATAATGCTCTAGAAGGCGAGTTAGATTATTGTGGTGTGATTCAAGACATCTTGAAACTATCTTTCAGAAAGTTTGATTACGTTGTAGTCACCTCTAGAAGAAACGCAACAGTGAGACGATAAGAGCGGTTTGCTTCAAGTCGACTCCACAAGATTATGGACAGGTGAAAGGGATACATTTGTACTTCCCGAACACTGTGAGCAAGTTGTTTTTATACCAGATTCAAAAGACCCAGAGTGGCTATTTGTTTTACAAGTGGCTCCACATAGTAGACAAATTTTTGAAGATGCAGATGTAGAAGAAAGTCCATCTCTAGTGGACTCAGAGATTCATTCGATAGTTGAGGAGGAAGAGATCATTGTTCGAGAAGAAGAGGTCATTGAAGAAGAGGTCATTGTTCGAGAAGACGAAGTCCAGAGTCCATGACAGAGGAGCAGTTTTTGGAGTTCATCTCTCAGGTTCCTCCTGCGTATATGGCCGCTGCATCACAGTATTGGATCGCTCGTGGTAGCACTCCTCCCGACCTCACTCCTGGCGGCCTTACTCCTGCCGGCCTCACTCCCGCTGGCCTCACTCCCACCGGTGTCACTCTTGCCGGTGTCACTCCTGAGGGTGGTGCTACTCCGGTAGGAGGTATGTCTCCTAGCTTTGTGACTCCACCACGACCATCTTTGCAGCCATCTCCTACTGGGTCTACTAGTAGACATGTGCTCTCGACACCTCAGCGCGATACAGGGTCTTGCCCGTCTTGTAGATCGAGGTCACGCTCTGGAGCAGGAGGTTCTAGGAGTGGATCTACAGGTAGGTCTGGAGGCGGAGGAGGCGGTTGTTGTGGAGGCAGTGCGACGGACGTTGTGTCGCCTACTTCTACTCCTAGGACGAGTACCTCAGATGTAGGTACGCCACGCAGTACACCATGCAGTACATCACGCAGTACACCACGTACACCTTGGGGTGCTCATGACCATGATGACTCCAAGGTGTATAGTATCCGAGATGGAGCTCCCGTGATGGATGCGGCTGGCAAAGCAATGCGTGCATGCATACGACAACTTTGCTCATCCAGTTTGGACACTCCATCATGCTGAGATGGAGTGAACAGGATAAAGATCGGAAGAATTATATCACACAAATGATTTACTAGGAGTTCTGACCACCCAATGGACAGTCGATTGTAAGTTCAGAGTGGATTCTGCACACCGCACGTGAGGTCATGTCGCATCGACGATCCGAGGCTTGTGATGCATTCAGAGAAGGCTTACCAAAGCCTGTGTGGTTAGATGCTGAGGAGTGGGACATGATTCGTGATGAGCAGCAGCAGACTCCTGATCGATATCGCCATCAGCGAAATGCCACAGCCACACGTCTAGACACGATTGGACCGTCACATTTGGGCAGCGGCGGATATGACACGATGCGTCATGAGTTTGTAAGTACCATTTCATTTATTGAATTTATTTGTGTTAAATTTCTCATATATATTTCTCTAATCTTTTTATATTTGTTTCAAGAGCTGGCAATGGGTCCTCCTCCAACACGAACGGAGGAGTCTTATGGATATAGTCATGGGTTGACTGCACTATTGCAGGACTTGGAGGGACGCGGTGCGGTAGTTTCATGGGAGCGTTTGCGATGAGGTAATTAATTTATAAACTTGGTTTTTACTTGTTTGTAATTTTCATGTGAATTTATCTCATTCCATTAATGTTCTTTGTTGCAGGACTGTTGATATGGAACGTTCTTTGCATGTGTATGGCACTGGAAGACTAATATTTTGTATTTGATTTCCATATGGCAATACATTGCTTTGCCACATTTTGTAAAAGCGTCATATATGACAGTGGTTTGCCACACTCTTGTACATGCTTCATTATTGAAAGATATAAGTTCTTTTGTACATGGTTCATTGTTCATTCTGATTATCGATCTCTTTTGTGTACAATAATACTCTGTTTCATGAAATCATATTTCGGTTGTCATTAGAGTACACATCACATGTACTCAATTTTTTTTTGGGTAGAGTGTATTGTCTTTTGTTCAGCAACATCATGGTAATGTTGTTGTAGAAAAAGACAAAACACTTTGCCCAGAAAAAATTTTGCAGGTATGGTCATCGATATACGTGACGGTACTCCCAATAGTGTCATCGGAATAACCGTCGGTACACCCAAGAGGCGATGCAGCAGAAACCGATTACCGATGCATATACCGATGTTTATACCGACGCATATACCGACGCTTTTACCGACGCATATACCGACGTTTATACTGACACCTATACCGACTCTTTGGTACCCACGCGCAAACCGACCTTTACACCGGCGTCACGACAAATAAAGCCGCATTCATTTTCCTCTGTAAAAACCTCGGTATACCATCGATCTGTTGTAGTGAAAGTTTGCATTCATTCGGTATCTGTATTGCATGACTAGGGTAGCATTGGGTTTACGCAAGATTCGATGAATTTTCCCTAGCTCCATAGGATCTTTCATTACTATATTTATAATATCCCTTTCTCTTGTTTCCACTTGGTGCAGATAGTGGTTGCCATACTATCTTAGTTTGGGCTGATAACTGTGTTGACATCCATAACCCCGAAAGATAAAAGATCTTATTAGCTTCCAAAAACTATTTTTCTTCATCTTCCTCTAGGCCATTGATCCACCATCCGGATGAAAAATGGGGCTGGTTCAATTCTATTCCATCCCATCTATTTACATGTAGTTGTAGAGGCGATGTTAATACTAGACCCGCCATCAATCATAACCTTGGGGATGGCTTTATTTTTGTATTTGGCTGTAATTGTTGGAACTGCATAGTTTACAATTCTCTCAGCGATGTGTTTTATTATCGAAACCAAGGGTTCCAGACTCAGAGATGGCAAATATCTTTTCCTAGTTCTGTCCTTATCTGGACTGCTAGTATGGAACTCTAATGGATATCTCTTGATCATGAGCCAATGATGGCTGAACTTCTCGAACAAATTCAGCTGGAGGTCCGAAATCTTCCCTTTCCTTACCTATTTCATTTATATTTGGAGTGGGTGTAACAATTTTCTTACCATGGTTACGTTGTCATTCTTTACAACAAGATTATGCTGGGACCATCTTGGGGTCTACGTAATGCGGTGGGTACTCTTGGGCCCACTATACTACTTTTTTAAATCTTTGCTTCTGCTCTGTTGGTACTTGATAATCTAATTTTTGGCCACTCTCATATTCCTACTAGGACCTAGTGACCACCAATGCTGAGGGTTCCAAATATTCTAAGGTCACCACATTAGCCATAGGTGCCTTAAGCATAGCCTCCTGTTTCTGCTGATAGTATTCTTTGACTTCTTCACATTCTTGTCCATATTGTAAGCAAAACTCAGACTATTTCTGTCAATTCCCTGAATTTTTTGGGTCTGGTGGTCTAGACCTCCTTCCTCTGCCAAATTCTTGAAACCTTGCCATAAACTTTGCCGCTGTTCAAAAAATTGCTCTACAACCGAATACTATGATTGTCTTGATACTCTAACATGTTGGATATCATGCCATTGACCGGAGGGGACAGGTGGCTTGTATCCCGTTAGATTTCCTTTCCATGAAGCAACATACTTGTGTAGTAGCCACTAGTGTGTTCTTCTCATTAAATTGTCATTCATCTAGACTATGATTATTCTTATTCGAGATTGGAAAAATACTTGATATAATGCACAATCAGCCCTAATATGGCGCACGTTCCTACACTGTAAACAATACAAATGCTGCACTGGAGTTGCACTTTTCTTCATCAGTAGAGTTGTCTTCTTGGAGCCCAAAT
Organism: Ceratopteris richardii; assembly: GCA_020310875.1. Taxonomy (NCBI): domain Eukaryota; kingdom Viridiplantae; phylum Streptophyta; class Polypodiopsida; order Polypodiales; family Pteridaceae; genus Ceratopteris; species Ceratopteris richardii. The sequence continues at coordinate 6,260,501 of CM035430.1, read as the reverse complement.
TGACCAACTATATTTTCTGATCCATCCTTGTTGCTAAGTCAATTATCTGATCAAGTGTACGAGATTGGTCTTATGTGTAAATGTACATATTTTCATTAATAGCTGGTTGAAGTCCATCAACAAAAAGTTCCTATAGCATTTCTTCTAGAGGACATTTTACTCTTCGAAACTATCGCATCAGGGATCTAAAGTCTGATGTGTATTGTTCTATCATTCCTTTCTACATCATATACGGGAGTGTAGCATAGAGCTCTGAAATGCTCTTGACGGTCCGGAATCATTCCAAGAAAGCCTCTTTTAGCTCATCATAGGATGAGAAATGATTTCGAGGGAGCTGCATGAGCCATTTAACTCCATTGCTTGCCATTGTAGCTTGGAATACGTCGAACCTATGTTTATCATCTTGTAAGTTACTATGATTATAGATATATTGATTTTTGAAGGTGCGCACGTGCACATCTGGGTCTTCATCTATTCTTCCATAGAAATGAATGTAATTCAACCCTCACAATTGAATTTTGTGCACCGTCGGGTCTGCAAACTCATGTAAGATACTGAATTGAGTTGAAGGAACTAGAGCTAAAACCAACTCCAAGTGGGGTTCACTGCTACCACTTTGGCCTCTTTCTATAGGGTATTCTCCTTCTTGCTGGTGGCTCTACTGGTTGTTGGAAGAGATGGATGGATACCTCAAGGAAGTGAGGTGGTACTACCAAAACCTGCTTTGTACCTGTCCTATTTCACTTGAAGGTTATGTAGTAGGCCCTCTTAGCTTTCAAATAACACCAAATAAGAACTTATCTACTTTGGAGTTGATGCTTCAAACAATTAGATCAAAACAGATTACTTTGCAAATAGCTAGTCACTCAAAACTTGCTATTTTGGCCTTGACACCTACTAAATATTTTGCTCAGCGCTCACAATACATTAGCAATTAATAAAAATCCTTTTGAGCGTATCTAATTAGCTTTGATAGCTAAAAATTACAAGTGGAATCACTTAAAATGATGAACCATACACTGAGCAATCTATTTAGCAATTTGGCTGAACCAAATGCCTTCAAATTTTGGAAGCTTACAATAGACTTTGATCTGGTAGCTATAGAATAAGAAAAATGATGGAGAGATCACGAAGAAATGTGTTGTTATATTTAGGTAGTGATATGTGTGAACACACTAGGACCGTCGGGGCACTTTTTTCCCTCTTTAGGAGGTTTTTTTCCCCAGGCTTGTATATACACCTATTGCCCTATTGGGATACTTATCTTTGTACATTCTCAAGTAATACATTCAGTATTGTGTGTTGTGCTCCAAGCTTCTTCTTCTTCCTTGTGCTGTTCGTGTGCTTCCGCAGACGTCGAACTCCAACAATTGGTATTAGAGTAGGTCGTCGCTTCATCTAGGGCACCCTCGACACTCCTCCGTTTGCAGTCTGAGAATCGCACAAATTTTGGTGAGCATACTCAGCGTGTTTTCGGCCTCCGAATGCACTATCACAGTGCTTGTGTAGGCTATTTTGTCTTTATGTGCCAAAGGTATATACCAGTTTCTGTTCGCCAGTATAAGCTTCTCGAAGTCTGCTACAGGTCTAGCGGAATTCGTCTAGGGAGTTCTATTCAACTTTTTGAGATATAGTCAATTTTTTGCATCAAGGTATTTTAGTCACCAGCCATGGCTGAAAGCAGTGATGTATTCCATATGTTGGCTGTTGAGGATCAGTTGGATGGTACCAACTACCTGTTATGGGCTTATATGATGCGACATGTCTCGGTTGCAAAAGGAATGTGGAACATTGTGCAGGGTGTCGAAAAACGTCCTATCACACCTACAACTGTTATAACTGCAGGTACTGAAGCTGATGCAGAAGGTGTCGAAGATGGTGATATTCTGCATATTCCTATTCGTGCTGCGGTTTGTGCTGCACCTACTGCAGAGCAGATTCGTTGGGATGGCAGAGATGCCCAGGCACATGCATTGATAGCTTTGTCTGTCAAACATGCCATTATTCCTCATATTCGCTCTTGCAGAACATCTAAGGATGCTTGGGATAGACTTACCACATTGTACCAAGCTAGGAATGAGGTTCATGTTGCTTACCTCCGAAAACAGTTGGAGAGTGAGCACATGAATGAAGGTGATTCTATGGACAATTTCTTAACAAAGATCAAAGACTTGAAGGAACAGTTGATTTCTGCTGATGAGGTTATACCAGATAGCTCACTTCTACAGACCGTTCTGAATGGTCTTCTTGATTCATATCAGAGTTTTGCTTCTGCTCTTCGGTTGATGATGAAAGGCAATCCAAATGCCTTGTCATTTGAGGAGTTAGTCTCTGTTCTGTTGCAAGAAGATCAGTCCAGGTAGAACAGGTCCATTATGCGTGTTGCAGATCAAGCTTTCTTGGCTAGTCAGAAGGGCAAAGGAAAATGGAGCTCTTCTACTAGTAAGCAGAAATCTGCAAATGCTGCACATTTGAAGAACCAAGACAAAGATGAGAACAAATCAGAAAAGCAGACATTGTTTTGTAAGTACTATAAAGGGAATGATCATATCATAAAGAATTGTCCAAAACTGGCTGCAAAAGAGGCAAAGAAGAAAGAGGCTAGAATGGTTGTTGCAGAAGCCTCTACACCGAAAATGGAGTCTGCTAATCTTGTGCAGGAAGAAGAATGGGCATTTACTACTGTTTGCAGTTTTGACCCATCGTCTCATGAGCAGTGCATGTCTGTAGTAGACTCAAATGTTTGGACCATACTTTGACAGTGGGGCGATCAAACATATTACCTCGCAGCGCAGTTTCTTCTCTTCAATCGAGCCTGCCCCTACAGGGTATACTGTTACATGTGCCAACAGCTCCTCTTATCCTGTTATGGGACTTGGTAAGATCATTTTGACTGCCTGTTATCAGTTTTTGCATTAGCCAAGATTGGCTTGGTTGCGAAATTTGTTGATGATAGGTGTACAGTTCATGATCTGTCAAATGGCGATGTGATTATTGCTTCTGGCATTTTATGTCATAAGCTCATAGACTATGAAAGATCTGTAAATGATTTGGCATGTGCAGTAAATGATTCTCAGGCTATGTCAGATGCAAAGCTTTGGCATGCACGCTTTGGTCATCTGAATTTTGCTAGTTTGCTACGCCTGCAAAAATCTGAAATGGTGTCCTCTTTGCCCAAACTTGAGGCACTTGGAAAACATGTTTGTGAAGGCTGTATTTTGGGCAAAATGCAACGTTCATCCTTTCCAAAAGATGGTTCAGTTTGAGCTATTAAGAACTTGCAGCTTGTACATAGTAATGTTTGTGGTCCTATGCAGACACCTTCCTTTGGGAATTATCTTTACTTCATGACTTCCATCAATGATTTTTCCAGGCATGCATGGGTATATCCATTGAAGGCAAAGTCCGAAGTGTTCATGTGCTTCAAATAGTTTTTGGTTTTGGCTGAAAATCTGCCAGCATGGAAAATGGGCACCCTCCATTCTAATCGAGGGGGGGAATATATGTCTTCTGATTTTAATGCATTTATGGCTGAACGTGGGATAAAACACCAGTGTACAGAGCCGTATACACCTTAACAGAATGGAGTTGCTGAACGAAAGAACAGGTCACTCATGGAGATGGTGAGGTGTATGGTCAAGAGTCAGGCTCTACCACATAGTTTCTGGCTTGAGGCTGTCATGTGTGCAGCATATGTACTGAACAGGTGTCCCACTAAAGTGCTGCACTCTATCACTCCATATGAGGCTTGACATGATCGCAAGCCATCTCCTGCTCATCTATGTGTTTTTGGTTGTTTGGTATATGCATTAGTGCCTGAACAACATCGTAGAAAATTGGATGATAAAGTAGTAAAATGTATTTTTGTTGGGTACAGTTCTCAAAGTCAAGGCTAACATCTGCATCATCCATAGACTAAACACATTCTGGTTAGCTGTGATGTTGTTTTTGTGGAAGATGCTATTCAACCATTGCTTTCATGTACTAAGGAGACATCTGTTATCTCCAAAGACATGTATGATACTTTTCTGCCTCTTTTTACAAGTGGACAGTCTAGTCCTGGTCCCAATGAGGCAACTTCTCAGCCTTTGCAAGTTTCATGTGATGATGCAGATCAATCCATTTCTGATGCAGATTTACATGATACACTAGTTGATGAGAGAGCTCATATTGAGCAGGCAAAAACTATGCCAAAATGGTTGGTGTAGACTTTGCATGATAGCAAATTAGATGCAGCTCTGTCATATCGTACTCGTTTAGGCTCTCATAGTGACTCTTTTGCATCAGATTTCTATGCTATGGATGCATCTAGTCTCTGTAATGAGAATGAGCCTCTTTCATTTGATGAAGCACAAAATTCAGAAAATTGGATGGTTGCTATGCAATCCGAATATGATGCTATAATGAAGAATGGTACTTGTTCTTTATGTGACTTGCCTCCTGGCAAGAAGGCCATTGGCACTAAGTGGGTATACAAGGTGAAGCGTAAACCAGATGGTACAGTTGACAGGTATAAGGCTAGGCTTGTTGCAAAGGGTTATGCAGAGGAAAGAGGCATTGATTTTGATGAGACCTTTGCACCTACATGTCGTATGACTACCGTTCGGAGCATCTATGCACTTGCAGCTCATCATGGTTGGAATGTACATCAGTTGGACATTAAAGCAACATTTTTGAATGGTGACTTGCATGAAGAAGTGTATATTTTTCAGCCCCGTGGCTTTGTGCAGCAAGGGCATGAAAACCAGGTGTGTAGGTTAAAGAAGGCATTATATGGTTTAGGCTCTCAAAACCATGCGCCTATCTGATTGCACATGGTTTTGAGAGCAGTCCAACTGAAAGCACCTTATATGTTAAGCGTGCTAATGATGTGCTTCTGATCATTGTTGTCTATGTTGACGACATGCTACTCAATGGCCCTATTGAGAAGCATATTGCTGATTTTAAGGCTGATTTGCATGCGGTGTTGTGTCAAACGAAATATATTGAAACATTATTGTAGCGTTTTTGCCTTGAAGACTGTAAGCCTATTGCCACTCCTATGGAGACAGGTTTACGATTGAGTCTTCACGATGCTGGAGATGCATTTGATGCTGTTTTCTATCAGCAGGCTATTGGATGCTTGATTTACTTATGCATTACTCGGCCAGATATTCAGTTACCTGTCTCTTAGATGAGCAGGTTTATGCATTGCCCAGGAGTCAAGCATTGGTAGGCAGTTAAGCGCATCTTTCGCTATTTGAGTGGTACTCGGCTACTTAGGTTGTTTTATCTCAAGGGGGGATCACTACCGCAAGATTTGCATGCTTTTTCTAACTCTGATTGGGCTGGTTGCTATGACACTCATGTGTCCACTAGTGGCTTTTGTTTCATGCTTGGTAGTGCATGTATATCTTGGTTGAGCAAGAAGCAGCCTACTGTGGCCACTTCCAGTTGTGAGGCTGAGTATAGAGTAGCTTTCATAGCTAGTGTTGAGTGTGTGTGGCTCAGACGCCTTATGGCTGATTTGGGTGTTGGTCAGACTTCTACCACCACCATCTTCACTAACAGTCAGAGCCCATTGGCAATTGCGAGGAACCCTATGTTCCATGCTCGCACTAAGCACATTGAGGTGCATTATCACTATGTCAGGGAGAGGTTCTCTGTTGGGGAGATCAGCTTGACATATGTGCCCACGCAGGAGAACATTGCAAACCATTTCGCGAAGGCTCTACCTAGGGAGAAGTTTGAAGCTTTCCGCAAAGCTTTGGGCTTACTTCCTTTTGTGGAGTGATTTGCACATAGCTTGGTACTTCCTTATACATGAGTGCCAACTCCTTGTTCACTCTATCACTGCCAGGGGGGATTTGTTGATATATTTAGGTAGTGATGTGTGTGAACACACTGGGATGACCGGGGTACTTTTTTCCCTCTTTAGGAGGTTTTTTTCCCCCGTCTTGTATATACGCCTATTGCCCTAATGGGCTATTATCTTTGTACATTCTCAAGTAATACATTCAGTATTGTGTGTTGTGCTCCAAGCTTCTTCTTCTTCCTTGTGATGTTCCTATGCTTCCGCAGACGTCTAACTCCAACAAAATGGTCATGCAAAGTTCACTTTTCTAAGTAGACATAACAGAGAAGTAGAGAGAGATGATCAATGGTGTAAATGTATTATAGAACATTTTTGTACATGATCATCGGCATGGAGATGATCCCCAATGATAGTGATCTAAGTGAGCTATGGTGTAATCCACTTAGCCTCTACAAAAGATCAGAAACAAGCTCAAGTATGGGGGGCTCAATGGCCGCGAGTTTTCCAAGTTTTTTATAAGTGATTTACCTCCAAGCTTGAATTTTGAATTCAAACTTTGCTTCTACCTAAAAGTGCTTCCTCCAAATTAGGAGTTTATTCATCAGATTTAGCTCGTAGCTCTTAGTTCTTCACACTCCACGAGATATGTGGATTACAAGATTTTCTCAAGTAAAACAACTTTTACAAGAGTTAATGATCAAGCAATTAAAGATAAGGTTCTCATGCTTTTTCAAGTAGTTACACATATTTGCTTCTATTCCTAGCCAAGTGTGATGGCTTGGATATTTGCACCAAGAGCTCCCCCTCAAGCCAAACATCTTGGCTTGCATTTCTTCATGAGTCTTCTTGAATGACCCACAATCCAATCATAGATTTGAACCTGAAAAGTTTAGTAACATCAAGTGCTTTGGTCAACAAACTTGCACATTGCATGTTTGTAGATACATATGCAAGTTGAATCTCCTTTCTCAATAGCTTTTCTCTAACAAAGTGATAGTGTACTTATATATGCTTGGTTCTTGCATGGTAAATAGGATTTGCTGCAAGATGCAAAGAACTTGTATTGTAACCAAAGATCATAGTTGAGTGAGTGTGAAGTCCCAAATCTGAATATAGCAATCTAATCCAAATAGCTTCTTTTGTAGCATTGGCTAATCCCCTGTATTCAACCTCTTTTGAGGATAGAGCAATAGCTGGTTGCTTATTGGAAGACCATGAAATGGGCTCATCACCTACAAAAGACAAATATCTAGAAGTACTCCTTTTGTCATCTTTACAACCTACTCAATCTGCATCTGAGTATAGTTTAATGTCCAAATCTCATGTATATGGAAAGTATAGACCTTGAGTTTGAGTACCCTTGAGATACTTCAAAATCCTTTTGGTAGCCTTCAAGTGAGGTGCTCTTGGTTTATGCATGAATTGACTTAGAACACTTACTCCATAAGCTATGTCAATCCTTGTTAAGGTTGCATAGTTTAGACTTCCAACTAGGATTTGATATCCTACAATTTCTTCAATAAAATCACCTTCATGAGCACTCAATTTTTGATTTACCTCCATAGGGGTGCTAGCTACATTAGCATTCTCCAAGTGGAAATTCTTCAACATAACCTACACATATTTCCTTTGAGTAATGTAAATTCTAGAATTTGTGTAGACCAATTCAAGTGTAAGAAAATACTTCAGAAAACCTAGATCACTGATTTTGAATTCCTACATCATTAGGTTCTTGATTTGTTTGATGCCATTGGCATCACTACCTATCAAGATGATGTCATCAACATATATACATAAGTATATCATTTCGGAGCTGCTAGAATCTACCTTTCTCATTATGAATCCTTGATCTTGAAGGTGGGTAGTTAACCTATGATTCCATGCCCTAGGTGCCTTCTTCAAACCATAAAGAGGTTTGTTTAATTTGCACACATAATCTACCTTGCTTGGGTCTTCATAGCCAGGAGGTTAAGCCATGTAAACCTCTTGTAAAATCCAGCCATTTCGAAAAGCATTTTGCACATCTACTTGATACATATTCCACTTAGCCACAAAGTCTAGCTTTATACATGTTTATGGATCCATCCAAAATCCTCTTGATTTTGTAAATCCATATAGAACCAATTACCTTCATTGATGCCTTCTTGGGTACTAGCTCCCAAGTATCATTCTCTTGGATTGCTTCTATTTATTCATCCATAGCCTCCTTCCATTTTGCCTTGGTACTTCCTTCTTCATATGACAAAGGTTCCTCAAGTGATAAACCCTTAGTAAGATAAATGGAATGCTTAGTAACTAATGAAGTATCATACCCATATCTAATTGGATTCTTACTCTCCCTTTGTGATCTCTTTAAAGCTTGGTTGGATGATTCAGGTAAGTCTTTCAACCTCTTCATCTTGGCCTCGTCCTTTGATTTCCATGCTTTGAACTCTTCTAGGTTGATGGTGTCCTCATCATCTGGTTTGATATCTTCAATTATGCTTGGCTCCTCCTTGGTGAGACTTCAAAACTCCTCTTGCAAGTCATATGGCAATTTGACTTTCCTGCATTCAGTTTCAAACCAAGAATCATTCTCATCAAACACAACATCTCCATTGACCATAAATCCTTTGTTGGATGGATTATTAAACCTGTATCCTTTCTTATTTAGATCATACCCTATGAAGATGCACTTTTCTCTGCCTTAGGGTCTAGCTTACCTCTGATTTGAGATGGAACATCCACATAAGCAACACATCCAAATATTCTACAATGATCAACTGATGGCTTTCTACCATGCCATGCTTCATATGGGGTCATACCATCAAGTGATTTGGATGGCAACGGGTTAATAAGATAAATGGCAGTAGATAAACTTTTTTCCCACAAATAATTAGGCAATTTCTTTTCATTAAGCATTGATCTAGTTGCTTCCACAATCAACCTGTTCTCCTCTCTACTACCCCATTTTACTCAGGGGTATTATATCTTGTAGTAATATGCTTTTTGATACCTCTGTCCTATAAAAATGCATCAAATTCATTGGAGAGGTACTCAGGTCATCCATTTGATCTTATTCTCTTTAGAGTTCTTCTTGTTTGATTTTCCGCAAGTGCAAGATACTTCTTGAAGCAATTAAACACTTTATCTTTATGTCTCATAAAGTACAAGATAGTCCACCTACTAAAATCATCAATGAATGACACATAATACCTTGAGCCTAAAATTGAAGGTTCCTTGCTTGGTCCCCATACATCTGTGTGGAGAAGTTCCAAGTAGTCCTCATGCATATAACCTTTCTTTGTAAAAGGTAACCTCTGTGATTTACCAAACTAACAAGCACCACATTTGTAGATCATGTATTGCTTGGATATATTAGGTATCCCAAGCACACATTGACCTCTACATATTTGCTTCAAGGTTCTCTCAACAATATGCCCTAATATTTTATGCCAAATCTCAAGCTCAGACAATGTTTGATCCTTGCAATTATAAAGTGCAATGTTTGTAGTATCCTCAAGCTCAAATGTAAATAACCTACCATTTTTTTCTCCCTTGGAAATTCTCTTAAATCCATGTTGGGGGTCTTACACAAATGCTCCATAATTGTTGAACCTAACCTTCAAACCCTTTTCCACCATCTGTCCACCACTCATCATATTCTTGGTGATAGTAGGTACATAAAGAACCCTGCTCAAGACATTTCTATTCCCATCAAAAGTTTTGACATTTCCTACCTTGACCACTGAATGCTTGGTGTCATCACCTGTCTGCACTTGGTGCTTTCCTTTGGGCTCCTCAAGATAAAAAAGAAGAGCTACATTATCTGCTACATGGTTTGAACAACCTGAGTCAATAAGAGGTTCTCATCATTCATACCTTGTTTTGAATTCATAATCATATGAGAAGAGAATCCTCTTGATCCTCTGTGTAATTGTTGAAGTCCTTTCTTGATTTGTATCCTCCTTGATAGTTGTTATTGTAATTGTTGTTGTAGCCATGATTGTAGCCTTGATTATGGTTGAATCTTCCTCTTGATTGTGAATAGCCACATCTTTGATATCCTCTTCCTCTCTGATTCTTGAAGTTCCTATAGCACTCATCTATAATGTGATTAGACAATCCATATATGTTGCATGGGGAAGAGCTGAAAGGTCTCCCCCTACCTTGCTTACCTCCTCTGCCCCTTCCTCTTGAACTCCTACCTCTCCCTGCATAGTTAGCTTGAGAAGAAGTACCTTCATCCTCTACTTTCTTGCTCTTCCCTTTATCTTTCATCTTTCCTTTATTTGTGTATAGGGCAGAAGAGTTGTTACCTTTTGATGGTTCTCCATTTTTGTTGAGCTTGGTTTCATGGGTAAAGAGTTGTCCCATGAGTGTGGTAAGATGTGGAATCTGCACGTCCATGTAAAGATCCATAGCAGTTGTGAAGGCTTCCCACTTATCATCTACCTTGATGCCGTTCATTATTTGTCTCACTATTTGAAGCTCGAGGTCAAGGAAAAAGAATGGAAGCACATCCAGGAAGTGGACACACAAGAAGAAGGAGAAAATAGGGAGCTCAAAGAAGCACATGTCAAATTTTCAGAAGAAATCCCTATAAAAATAGTGATTTTTATCACTAAAAACCATTGTAAATACCATTTTCCATTTTTATAACTCCATTTTGTTCAAGCCAAGGAGTTCTCGAGCTTGAGGAGTATTAGAAGTATCACCCTACCAATTTTTCATACTTTTTAGAATCCGTTGGGCCCCCAAATAAGCCCTGGAACCGAATTTTTAACTAGGCCGGACGCTAGGTCTGGACACAGCCAAAACCACTCAAAAAACTATAAAAAGTGCTGGAGAGATCATATTTGAGGTTATCTGCTTGAAGATTTGAGCTTTGTAAGAGAGTTCTTTTGTAATCAAAGATCTTCCATTGTTCCATTCTTTGCTTTTACCTTGTGCATGTGTGTGTATGTGTGTGCATGATTGTGTGCTTTCACTCATGCACTTGTGCCATCACTTGCTCACAATCTTCATACCGGTGCTCACATCTCTGCGGATTGACATTTATGAGGTGAATCTCCTCACATTGGTGAATTTCTCAATCAACAACACCAAATTTGGTGTCACTCTAGCATAATGGCAACGTGAGGAGATTCACCAAGTACTAATGTATCACCAAGTACCAATGTGAGGAGATTCACCTCATAAATGTCAATCCACAGAGACGTGAGGACTAGTATGAAGACCGTGAGCAAGTGATGGCACAAGTGCATGAGTGAAAGCACACAAGCATGCACACACATACACACACACGTGCACAAGGTAAGAGCAAAGAGTGGAACAATGGAAGATCTTCGATTACAAAAGAAATCTCTTAAAAAGCTCAAATCACAACCAGCTAACCTCAAAAATGAGCTCTCCAGCCCTTTTTATAGTTTTTTGAGTGGTTTTGGCCCTGTCCAGACCTAGTGTCTACCCTAGTTAAAAACTAGGTTCTAGGGCTTATTTGGGGGCTCAAACGGAGTCTAAGAATTATGAAAATTAGTAGGGTGATACTTCTAATACTCCTAAAGCTCGAGAACTCCTTGGCTTGAAAAAAATGGATTTATGAAAATGGAAAATGGTATTTACAATGGTTTTTAGTGATAAAAATCACTATTTTTATAGGGATTTCTTCTCAAAATTTGACATGTGCTTCTTGGAGCTCCCTATTTTCTCCTTCTTCTTGTGTGTCCACTTCTTGGACGTGCTTCCATGCTTTCTCCTTGACCTTGAGCTTCAAGAATCCCCCTCCTCTCGAGTCTATCATCCCTGACAGACCCTTGTTGTAGTGGTTGTTCCATGTAGTACTTTGAGAGGTAGAGTTCCCCATGTCTCCACCAGAGCGGTCTGTCTTCTACCTGTACCGGGGTTGCTTGTCCCTTTCTTCATGTTTAGTCCCTCTATATAGACTTCTTCCTTGATTCTAGCATGAGAGTGTATTGTTGGGCTTTCAAAAATTGTGAGCTACTCAAAAGAGGATATCTCAGTCGATTGTGAGTAGTTCTTAGTGGTGGATTGCTTCCTTGCTCTTGTTGTTGTCACCTTGATGTCCTCTAGACTTCAAAGATGGATCCCCTAGTTTTCATGCCAAGTGCATGTGACCCATAATGACTGATGGGTAAGTGCATTAGTGCATGGGTTGGAAGACGAATGTGCCTTGTGCACGGCCTTGTAATGTAGCCCTATGCATGCATACTTGGGAAATGCATTGGAAGAATTATGGTGCAAGAATTTGGGTCTTGAACTAAGTGCTCAAGGGTGTGCCAAAGAAGAGGTTTCCTAATCGATCATGGTGATCGTGTCGCCGAAGTAGGGTGTGCTTACCATGGTGAAAGGTCTGTTGATTTTTGTCTCTTCTTGTTGTATGCCCATCATGGTGATGGACTATTGGCTTGGCTTTCTAGTTGATGGATGTCCTTGCTGCTGGTTCATCGATGAGTGTCGTCGAGTGCATGGACCTCTTCCTTCTTTTTCCCCCTTTTTTTCTTTTTTTTTGTTTATTTTGGAACAATTACAAAACAAGAAGCTGGTTAGTATCAATAAAATATATTACATATGCCGAATGTGTTTCATGTGCCTGGGATTTCTCAATTGTTTCTATGCATGGCCATGTAATGTGGCCCTATGCTGCATACTTTGGAAATGCATGACCTGAATGGTGCAAAAGACAAGGTTATGCCAAAGGCACATGGTTATTGCTGGTCGAGGCTTTTGATGTTACTTGCATTCTTGATGCATTCTTTATTTGGAGGTGTCAATTGGATCTCGAAATGATGAAATCCTCCTAATTGGGAACCATTTTAGAATAGTATTTGGCCGTGTAGAGATCACCCAAGGCCTCTTCATCTTTGGATGCTTTCCAAACTTTGGTATCTAGTGTGGTTGGCCCTTTGGTTCTGTGGATGTTGCTGGTGCTTTCGGCTTCCAAACCCATATCCTTGATGATTCCCTACTTATTTTTGCCGAAGAGGTGAGTTTATCTTCTTTTGGTCTCTGTACTCGATTCTTACCCTTCTCTCTCCTTGACTTCTTTCTTGAGACTGTTTGCATGTGGGGGAGCATAGGTTGTTGTGTATGTAAGAGCTTCTTAGGTACCCACATCTATAATCGCCCTTGTTGAGCTGCAGCTAATTGCTTAGGCATCCAAATTTGTCGAAGACCTTTTGGTTGAGCTGGTCCTCGTTGCTTAGTTCTTGTCTACCCATGGTTGGATTCCTTGGGTGGGAATTGTGTTGGCATGGCTAGTGGTTGCTCTCCTTTTTGTACCCACATTTGCTTTATGCCCGAAACTACTTTACTCACGAAGGCTCTTTGTCTATTTGATATACTGGTTCTCTTGTACCATTTCGCTTGCTACTGAGGTTGAACTATTGTGGATGCTTTACTCTTCGAAAGAGAAGGAGGGTCTGCTTGCCGTTACAACTATCCTTCCATGATTGAGTCCTTCTCGATCATAGAGCTTTTGACACATACAACATCTTGTTGGTGAAGATTAGTCTCAGAGGAACTAAGAGAGTGTGTGGTGCCATGATCTATGAGCATGCAGTTCTCTAATTCTAACATAATGCATTGTTCATGTACCCAAACTTGAAGAAGTTGACTTCTGAGATTCAAGTTGACTGCATGGTCATAAATCAAATCTTGAGGCAAAACAACTAGCTCTTTAAGGTCCTCATCAAGACATGAACAACATTTTGAATTTCATTGGAACGTCTTGAAGGTAGATGGGAAGTTCCACCTCACCCAAACAAGGGGTTTCCACACCTCCCAAACCTATGAGATAGGCTTTTATGGGCTTGATGTTCAATTGTAGGTCTTGGCAGTATGCAAGTATAACTGCACTAGTTGCTACACCTGAGTCAACCAAGGCTCTCACACTCCTTATGCTGTTGCCTCATCCGACCTCCAGAGTCACAAAGGGGTGTCAATCAATTATGCGAGAAGTAATTATGCCCGATTTTTGGCACATGTCCATGTGATATTTTGGGGCTTTCGGCTTGACATCTAGGCCTAGTTGCCTTAACGTATTTTGCCTAATGGGCTCTCTAGCCTCTCACTGTGCTTCTTCTCTGACTCTCAACTCTTTTTCTTTTTGCTTCTTAGCCATATTGAGTCTCCTTAATATATCCTCTGTAAGAGGTTCTTGATATAGTTTGACTCCGCATCCACTGATATAGTTTGGCAAGATGTCACCTTCCAAATTGGCCAATTGAACCACATTGCTAGTGGAAGTTCTATTAATGATCATGGGTCCATATCCTCATTTCTCCAATTTGTGGGCATGCTACTTTAGTGTATAAACCAACACTAGATCTCCTTCTTTCAATCCTTTGTCCTTGATGTGTGCATCAAAGTATGCCTTTTGTCTTTTCTTTGCAGCATAGATGCCTGCTTCTGCTTGTAGCCTCCTCTCACCTAAGCATTCTAGATCAAAGATTCTAGATCAAAGATTCTAGATCAAAGATTCTAGATCAAAGATTCTAGATCAAAGATTCTAGATCAAAGATTCTAGATCAAAGATTCTAGATCAAAGATTCTAGAGGACAATTCATGTCCGTTCCACTCATGTTCTTGTGCTCCTTTTAATTCTAGAAGTAGGAAGTCCAATGGTAGCAGAGCATTCTGTCCAAAGACCATCTGAAATGGGGTAGAATTGAACTGCTTTGTAAGCAACTCGGTAAGCCCAAACAACATGATGTAGCTGTTTGTCCGAATCAGAGCGTTTATTATTTACGAGTTTTTTCAATATGTTACATAGGATCTTATTCGTGCTCTCAGCTTGTCCATTAGCTTATGGATGATAGGGGGTAGAATTCTTATGTATCACCATGAATTCTTGAAGGATATTTTCAATGACCTCATTCAAGAAGTGTGTACCTCTATCATTGACCAACTCTGTTGGTAACCCATATCTGGTGAACACGTTCTAGAATAAAAACTTAGGCATCGTTTGAGCATCATTCTTGTTGTGGCTTTTACTTCTACCCACTTTGTAAGATAATATGTGGCTACAATAATGTATTCGGCATGGGAGTTTCTAGCAGGGGGTTAATAGGACCTACAAAGTCGATACTCCACTTTGAGAATGCACGTCCTCTCATCATTGGCCTCAAAGGCATCTCATCTTTTCTAATCGGATATTGTGCATGTTGGCATGTGCCACATTTCTTCACATAAGTATGTGCATCCATATGAAGAGTGGGCCACCAAAGTCCTGAGAATAGAATGGTCTTGATTACTCGATCAGGCCCAAAGTGTCCACCTGCAACACCGCTATGTGCAGTTTCTAAGACTTTCAAGTAGTCTGATTCATGAACAGAGAGTCTCAAGTATCCACCTTTGCGTCTACGGTATAGGTTGTCTCCTACTAAGGCGTAGTCTTGAGCCTCTTGTTCCAAGCTTCGTTTCCTTGCTATACTAGCCTCATTGGGTAATGTTCTTGATCTCATGAATTCTACCAATGGGGCGCTCCACTCCGGAATTAATGACATGTGATAAAGGGTAGCATGCTCCGTTGGGGGTCTCTCTTTGCACACTGGAAACTTTTTAATCCAGTCATGTATTTCTTTGTCATGCTAGGCCAATACACTCCTAAACATTTTAGATTCTGCAATGTTCATTGTTTGGAATAATGATTTCCTAGCAATCCTTCATGGGCTTGCTACAACCAACTACTATGTTCGTCATCCTTGACACAACAACCTAATACACCATTTGTATCTTGTTTGTACATGCTTCCTACCAATATTTGATATTTTTGTGATCTTACAATTTCTTCTTTGTTCGTTTTCACATTTTTATTTGCAGGGCCAAAGGTTAGGACTGGTACCAACTTATATGCCCATTTGGGAACAACTTCTAAGTTGAGCAGATAAGCATTGGGAAGTTCATCAAACACTCCCTCCAATGACTCTCCTGAAGTGATGCGAGAAAGGTAATCAGCCCTAAGGTGGGTTTTACCTTTCCTAACAAAAACTTCAAAATCATATTCCATTAGTAAGAGAAACCATCTTACTAAGCGTCATGTATTGCAAGGTTTATTGACCAAATATAATAAAGCCTGATGATCAATAAAAAACTTGAACTTGTTGGCCAATAGATAGTGTCTAAACTTCTTCACAGCATATACCATGCCTAAACCTTCTCGCTCAGTTGTGGCATAGTTTCGTTCAGCAGCGTTCAATTGCCTGCTAGCATATGCTATAGGCAAATCTAAATTTCCATCACCTATTGGTTGTGATAGCACACATCCTACTGCATAACTAGATGCATCCACGTGGACATGGAATGGTTTATTCCAATCTCGAGTTGTGAGTATTGGTGCTGTACACAAACATCTCTTCAGCTCATTGAAGGATTTTTCGCATTCCTCATTCCACTCAAAAATTATCAGCAAGGCGTAAAGAGGTTTAGCTATGATAGCATACATTGGATAAACCTTCGGTAATATCCACAATGGCCCATAAAGGCTTGTACCTCTTTAATGTTCCTTGGCCTCGACAACTCTGCTGTGGCCATTACCTTGTCCTCATTTGTTGATATTCCATTTTTAGAAACAATATGACCTAATATCTTACCTTGTCGTACCATGAATACACACTTTTTTGGGTTCAGACACACTCGATATTCTCTACACTTGTTGAAGATCTTTCTGAGCTCAGGGATGTGGTATCTCCTTTCTTGGGAATGAGCCCATAAATCGTCCACATATACTTCTAAGCTCTTTTGCAATAACTCTTTGAAGACATGATACATGAGCCTTTGAAATGATGTAGGTGCATTGGTGAGCCCGAATGCAATTACACGGAATGCAAAGATTCCCCATTCTGTGGCAAAAGTAGTTTTGTGTTGATCTTATGGGGCAACGGCTACTTGGTTGTATCCTGAAAATCCATCAAGGAAGCTATAAAATTCCTTGCTTGCAACACGCTCCAATAAATGTTCAATGATTGGAAGCCGATAACTATCTCTGATCGTAGCGGCATTAACGTTTTAAAGGTTAATACACACTCCCAATTTTCCATTCTTCTTGGGCACCACTACAATGGGGGACACCCATTCAATATGCTCAATCTCGTAGATAAATCCAACTTCAATCAACCTATCAATTTCTTCTTTTATTTTTGCACTGTAAGTGTCATTATCTGTGTAGGGCTTTTGTTTGGTGGGTTTGGCATTAGCTGCATGGGGATAGTATGAGAAGAAATTTTTGGATCTCCCTTCAAGTCTCTATAGTGCCATGCAAATACATCCCTATATTCCCTTAATAGAGCTATAAGCTCTATTTCTTCTTCTTCACTTAGTTCATCTCCTATGTATGTACATCTCTCTTCATTCTCCTCAATGGTTACAACAAATGTTTTTGGTTTTCTCTTCATTATCATATGCTTCTCCTATGATGGCCTCTCTCTTAGGCATTCATACCAAAATTTTTCGATCCTCAACTTCATATTTCTTGAAGTTTTTTGATACTTCAAACAATGATTCCTCCTCTTCTTATTTCACTACTTTTCTTTTCTTTTTCTTTTTACCTCCTTCACTTCCTTCCTTTGAATTTATAGTTTTAATGCTTGTGAGAGATTCTTCTTCTTTTTGGGTAAATACTCCTATATCTTCTAGATAGTGCTCTTCTGAATTAAAGCAAATATCCATCACAATGGATTCTATATCATCATTGTTTTCTTCTTCTTCTATGAAGTCACTAGGGTCACATTCTTCTAGCAAAGGCTGACATATGAACATTGAAATATCATATCCCTCCTCATCACAATGAGGTGTCCATTGTTCTTCATTGACTGCAATGTCCATGGTAGCTAAGATTTTTGCCTAGCCATGAGGCTCAAATTCCTCATCTAGAAAGATCTTTAACTGGGTCTTTAACAGTTTATAGGCTGGGTCTTTAACTGGTCTTTCTCCGTGAGAAGTTCCGTCTTCTCTTGCTTTTAGGCGTCTTTCCTCTTCCTCTGCGACCTTGCACATCCACAAATGTGTATCTTCATGCATCCAGGATGGGTCAGGAGAACTTCCAGAATGCACATAGATTGAATCTTCTTTCGTTTTGTGGATAGGACTCCATTGTGAGGATGGTACATCTCTAAATGTATAATACTTTCCCCAATCCTGTACTATTTGCAATTGTCCTAGGAAGGGTCTTCCTGGGATCATCTCGTAGACCTTATTTTTTTCAAAGTCACATATAGCAAATGTGTGTTCAAATTCTACACCACAAGTGGTTAGAGTTATCCCTTCGAGCAATCGTAGAGGTCTTTCAAAATGAGTGTCTGCCATTTGAAGCCTCATTCTAATTGGTCTTAATGTGGGTTTGCTCCATCGCTTCCACAAGGAGGTGGTCACAATAGCAACACCAACACCTAAATCTACGATCGCTTTGGTTGTGTAACCTTGGTAGGTGATTGGAAGATAAGAATTACCTTCTGCCTTAACGTGATTCCATAGCTCAGGTTTTGCTTTGAGCAGCTCTTCTACAATAAGATGACACTGAACCTTAGTGTTCTTCACGAGGTCAATGTTTCTTAGAACCACGGAGTCTTCATTTCTTACCAGTATTGTGTGAGCTTTGATCTGAAGAGATTCAGATTCCCATAGGCTTTGATCTGAAGAGATTCAGATTCTGAATTGTGACAACTCTTGTAAAAATTAGATTCAAAATCTAATCTCTCATCTTCTTGTTGCTCTACTTGGTCTCCATAAATAGATGATGTCTTGGGGAAATCGATCATGAAGATCATCAATTTCAGGAATAGGAGGGGATTACCCTTCTCCTTGCCCATTTTTCTTCTTGTATTTCCCACAAGAATTCTTAAGAGTACTGTTGAATTGAAAGAGGTGCTCCCTCGTCCACGGAATTAGGAACATAAGCTTTCATTGGTGGTGAGCTTTCTCTTTCAATAATTGGTTGAGTGTGTGGAGGTAAAGAAACTTGGGGTTTGTTTACCAAGTGCTCTAATCTTTCTAGTAAGCCTTGGAAATGCAAGTCCATTTTGATAGAGTTTGTTTGATTGAATGATTGACTGGTCTCAAGCATATCCTAAGCTAGCTCTACCATTTTCATGCACACTTTTGCCTGTTCAATCTCTAAGTCTGCTCTAGGGTAACTCTTGTCTAGGTTTGCAACTATTGGCCCTTCTTGAAGTCGATCGTGGTAGGCCTTGAACATCATGTCCAAGCCTTCTAGGGTTGGATCTACAAGAACAAACCCTGGATGAGGGTTATTTACAGTGGGTGGTGGGATAAGATGAGGCGGTGTAGATGGAGCTTCAGCATGCGAGGGTCTTTGAGATACAATGTCTTCTATTTTTGTTTTTGCGTCTTTCAGGCTTTCTTCTAGTTTAGTTAACTGCTTATTCCACTTACGATTGGCTCTCTCCCTGGTATCTTTCCATGTTCTTGTTTTCCTCTTATTAGGCTCTCCTAATTCACTTGGCTTTGATTGCTCAGCTGGTTTATCCTGTTTTAATGCTTGTGCCCTAGTAACTGACTGTACAGGAGCCACATTACTGCTACTGAAACTTGAATCTACCACTAAGCCTACCACATTGATGGGTGTAACCTTGGGCTCACTAGAGGGATTCCTAGGACACTCTCTTGGAAGATGTTCTTTGCCACACTCAGGACAAAAGCCTTGTATTGTGATGTTTTGTCCTTGTCCTGGAGACTATGAATGGGGACATTCATGAATGAAATGATCACCCTCACATCTAAAACATGGACCTCTAGCAGTTTGTGGTCTTACTTGTCTCGCTTGGGGCCTAGGGTTGGGATTCGTATACATGGCATTGGAGTTTTCTGGCTCCCAATTTTGTTCCGTAGGTGGTGTCTCGTATTGATAGGAATAAGCCTCACTATGCTCTGGTGACTATGTGTAATAAGCTTGTGGACTATCTTCATGGAAGTAGTATGAACTATGAGCATGAGAGTCATTTTCTAAGACCAACGAGGTTAGTGGCACCAATGCTCTATTAAGGTTCTCCTTTGCCACTGCATACTTAACTGGGATCACATTGGAAGGAGCTGGTGGTTGGCTTCCTAGGAGTGATTGTGGCCTATATGGTGTCTTATATTGCTGTTGTGGTCTATAATATGGTTGTTGGTATTGATTCTGATACCTACCCTGCTGGTAAGGTTGCTCATAATTTTGTCTGACAGCCTACCTATTGTATGGGCAATCTTGAGTCATATGGTTCCTGTATTTTCTCTCAATAGTGCAATATGGAGCATTAGAGGTTCCTTGGGGTTGAGCCATCATTGGGTAGACATTAGCCATGTGATCTCCTCCACATGTATAACATCGCTTCAATGGGGTGACCCTTGGTGCGTGTCTATTCTGAAATCCTAGCTTTCTCACAACCTGATCAGCTATCTCATCTATCTCAGTGGAGGTTCTGGAGGTGTGACTAGTAGAACTATCAGAATCCTTATAGAAACAGAGTGTTAGACTCAAGATACAACCGGCAGGAGATGGTTGAACCACACCCTAAGAGGGAGGATTAGGAAGTAATCCTCAACCATGGCTTTTGGGGCAAGTGGTTAGCCCATCATACTCCTAGCCAATAGGTGTTGAGTTCAAATCCCACAATTGGCCATCATGAGTAGGCACCTCGTATGAACTCTCTGGCTTTTGTCCTTGGCTATCCCCCGAGCAAGGAACTTCTCGTTCCTCCAAGCATGTACATCTCTCGAATATAACACTCTAGTTCTTTCCCACTAGGTTTCATGAGCCTTGGATGATCCAGCTCCTTCGATACCATGGGAAACGCTAGATCTTAGTAGAGGGATAATTGATTTACCCTGCCAAGTGTATGCATGCCTATCCTGCTCTGTTACCAAGAACATTTTCTCAGATGTGTTATCCAGATATACAACTTGGCCTGATGTCTCAGGATCTTTGAACTCATAGATGGTGACTATTGGGTTATCTTGATCTCGCTTGAATCTCCAAAAGGCTTCCTCTGTTTCTCTATTCAAGAATAGCTCTATTCTTTTGTTACCTTGAGGGATCCAATCTGGAGTGATTACTATAGTCAAGGCTGACTTACCTTTGGGAGTCTTGGGTTCTCATCCTAGATCTCCTTGCTCTAGGTCTCCTATATCGTTCGCAGGAATGATATTTCCAAACTCATCTGTCCTATCTGGTAAGCTAGTAACCACATACATGGTTCCTTCGTTATTGATATATGAACCCTCTTCGAACTTGACCACGGGGTGTTCAAGTCCAAAGGGTTGGTCTAGATTTTTGAGTTGGACCACTGATCGTCTCAGGCCATCCTCATAGATGTGAGCACCTAATCGGTTGGTCCTGATATATTCCAATTGCGTCTTATAGGGACCTTCTGGTGTTTGTAAATAGGTAGTACTTGAGGTATGTGTGGGTCTTTCCATGCTAAAAGACATTTCTGAGTCACTTGTTTTTGAACTTAGCACATAGGGATAGCCACTAAGCTGTTGTGCCCATACTACTGTACATATGTGTACATCTTTTTCCGGTTCTTCTTCCAAGTTCCAAGAATTTGTCTTTTCTTCATTCTTTCATCTTTCAACTCTTCATAAACAGAAAACTATAAGAGTGATCATTTCCGGTAACATTCCGGTGACTTTACTGTGAGTTTCCGGTACTGTTCCGGTGACCTTCCGGTGACTTTTTAAAGAAAATTTTTGATGAAATTTCTGCGGACTTAAAGACCTTCAATTGTTGATTGTCTTGCACCAACAAGGCCATAGAATAAAAGATTTCCCTTTGATATAGAAATCCATTATGTCGAAGTAGAAAAATTGGGTGAAAAGTAAACTCCTATGTCAAAATCCCTCCAACTTGAAGGAAAAAAGATGATGAGAAAAATAAGAAAAAGAGGGAAAAGGCCCCTTCCTACATAGAACTTAACCTCAGATAATGAAAGTCATTTCTTTCAATGTTAGAGGGTTGTATGACCTCTGAAGAGTGGTCATTATGGGCTAGTGGATCTATGATAAAATCCTAAACTCTGACTTCAGACGTCTTCAAAACATCAAAATTGAAGGGGGGAGTCAAAAAGAGACTTAAATGTATTTTGTTGTCCCATGTATGGTTGTCCACCACACATGGGAAGGGAAATGGAGGCATGGCTCTTGGCATTAATATTAGTTGGTATGCTAGGCTTCCTTATACCAAAATAGACCCAAATTATTAGTGGATTAGTGCTTCCTTGGGGGGTCCTCTGTAGTTCACCATAGTCTCCATGTATGCTCCAAATATTGATTCGTAAAGAATCACCACTTGGAAATCGTTGGACTCACTACCCCTTAGCATTGTTCTTTATGAGGAATTTAATATGGTGGATGGGCATTCTCATAGATGGGAAAATAGAGAGTGGGTAACTGATGGTAATGAGAAGGACATCTAGGATCAAATTCAGCTATACCTAGATTTGGTTGATCAAATTTGAGTCTAGTTTCTCTTGGCCGAACCTCCATCCTTGGGTCGACTTGAGGAAAGCTAGAATCGACAAGAGCTATATTGCACAAAATATCATCAATAAGTGGGGCTCCTTCCCTCTTCTTTTCTCTAATCACTACCAAATGGTGCTTATCATTAAGTCGATCATCAATCTCATGAAAGCCCTTTGGTTTCTTGCAAATCTGACAACCTTCTTATTTCACTCTATCAAACAAGAGATTAGCATGGCCTAGAATGCAACCTTTGCCACCCATTCCTCATAGGCCAAGTGCTAGAGGATGCCGGTCATGAAGTGTTAGCAGCTAGTGTGGGCAACCACATTATTTGTAAAATGTACTTTCTATGTAATGGGAAAATAGGATTCTTACGAAGATCAAAAGAGTTTTTTGAGTTTGTAATTTCTAAGTGTTGATCCTATACTCCGAGTTGTGAAACAATGCAAAAGTTACGAAGGAAAAGCGGTGGCTTATACAGTGTGCGAAAAAGAACAAAGTCTTGTGACGAAGACGATAAGGAGCGGTGTAGTCGGAAAGAATCAGATAGACATAGTTCTGCACTGTGAGATATAACCATATTGTATTCGAGAAGGATGTACTAGCAATCTCATTAATAAAGAGTGTTGTTCTTATCGAGATCATTTTCTTTTTAAAGTTTGTTTGTGAGTACAAAGTCTTTCAGTACATACATTGTTATTATTTTGGAAGTATTGCGTGATACAAATAAAATTAGGAACATAAACTGTTGAAGCTCAAGGTCAAGGACAAAGCATAGACGTGCATCCAGGAAGTGGACACACAAGAAAAAGGAGCAAATAGGGAGCTCCAAGCAGCACATGTCAAATTTTCAGAAGAAACCCCTATAAAAACAGTGATTTTTATCACTAAAAACCATTGTAAATACCATTTTCCATTTTTAAAACTTCATTTTGTTCAAACCAAGGATTTCTTGAGCTTGAGGAGTATTACAAGTATCACCTTGCCAATTTTCATAACTTTTAGATTTCAGCCCCCAAATAAGCCCTAGAACCTAATTTTTAACCAGGTCGGACACTAGGTATGTACATGGCCAAAACCACTCAAGAAACTATAGAAAGGGCTGGAAAGCTCATTTTTGAGGTAAGTTGGTTGTAGATTTGAGCTTTGTAAGAGAGTTCTTTTGTAATTGAAGATCTTCCATTGTTCCACTCTTTGCTCTTACCTTGTGTGCGTGTGTATGTGTGTGCATGCTTGTTTGCTTTCACTCACGCACAGAGTGACACCAAATTTGGCGCCATTGCCAAGGAGATTCACCAATGTGAGGAGATTCATGTCATAATACATGGATTATTAGATAGAGTATTTTGAAGTTGACCCTGAGGTGGACTAGGAAACCAAGGAGTTCCAAAGGATTTTGAGGAATACAAGGGGAAATTTTGGACTTGTAGACAAGGCTTATGAACTTGAGATCTAGTAGATGCCTAGGAAAAGATAGACAAAGCATTAAATCCTCTGAGGCCACTGTCAACCACACACTTCATAAGGTTGTACAAATTTATCTATAAATACCTTAGAAACTGTCGGGGCAAATATGAGAGGCATATATGAGAGAATGAGAAGAGACGTGAGAATTATGAGAAGAATGAGAAGTTAGATGTCATGAGACATATGAAAAGTTAGTTGAGTTTTCCTCTCATCACTCAACTGTAACTTTCTGAGTAATTGAAGAAATATTGCGCTGAAATTTCTGTGTGTTCTTCATCTGTGATAGATGATTTGTGAAATCCTTTTGAGGATATCTAAGTCTATAGTTAATCAATCTATAGCTTAAGTTTCAGAGTTTAATTGTAAACAGAAAACGAGAATTGTCAGAAGGAACATTCATGTGTGTTGAGTGTTCAAAGTTTACTGAAACAGGCGCATTTCCAGTGATCAATGTTTTGATCATTTCTCAGTGCATACTTTAAAGTTTTGCATGAGTGAGGGCTTAATCTTTAAGTTAGAAGATAAGCTACTCGTAACTAGAAGCATTTGCTTAAACGGGTTCTATTCAAGGAGAACCAAGTCTTAGAAGTTGCAGGTGTAAAATAGACTATTCAGAATGACAGTTTGAGACATAGGTAACTTGTGAAGTTGATTTCTCAAGTTATACTAAAGATTTTAGAGTAATTTCACTTGAAAGAGGTGCGCAATCTCTAGGCGACACTCCATACAAAGTTTCATAAAAACTTTACATCTTTGATAGATTAATTTAAAAAAAAATTGTGCAGCAGACTTTCTGTGTTATGAAGTTTTTGACTTACTCTTGGTATAGAGGTGCTCTAATCACAAGAGTAGGTTATTCTTTTGGAGATTAATACTCTCCATCAGTGGTATCAGAGCAGGAGACATCAAATCAAGGAAAGGAGGGTCCCGACTGCTGCAGATTCAAGAAATTCAACATTTGAAGAACTAAAAGGTGATAGTTTGAAGGCAAAGCAAGAGGAGGAGACCATACGACATCAAGAAGGACAAAAGGAGTCTAATTCGAAGTAAAGGTACATATATTGTTCATAAAGCTTGAAGATTTCAATACACAGGTAGACACAAGATGGGAGATTCTCTACAGATAGAGAAATTGGATAGGGAAAACTATCTTGCATGGTCAATGAGGATGGAAGCTCATCTTATGAGCAAAGATTTGATAGCTTATATCACAGGAGAAGAAGAAAAGCCACAGTTCAGAGATCCTAGTGTTCCAACTAGGGAAGAGTTAGCAGATTTGAAAAATTGGATGAAGAAAGATGCTCAAGCTAGGAGCATTATCTATATGGCAGTCAATGATTACTTGTTACCTCATATTCGAGGTCTTGAAAGTGCAACTGACATTTGGAATGCTTTGGAGGAGCATTTCCAGAATACTACTAAGTCAAGGAAGGCATCCTTATGGGCAGAATTTACCACCTTTAAGAAGAAGGCTTCTCAATCTATTTCAGACTATGTAACAAGGATGAAAGACATTGCAGATGCATTAGGAGCTGTTGATGAAGACATTGAGGAGGATAAATTGGTAAGGCAAATTCTTATAGGTTTGAGAGGTGATGACAAATGGAAGCCATTCATTTTGTCTACACAGTTATCACTTGACCATTTCACTCCTGATTTAAATCAGTTGCTAGGACATATGCTAACATTTGAGCAGGATGTTAAAGGAGATGGTGACAAGAGTGCAGGTCATGCAATGTACTCAAAAGATAAGAAGAAGAATAGCAAAGGAAAGCAACAAGCAGGTGAAGATGAAGGTACAACTAGTCAAGCCAACTTCCTAAGAGGAAGAGGAGGTGGCAAAGGTAGAGGAAGAGGCAGAAACAACAAGAATGGAGGCAAAGCTTGCTGGATTTGTGGTAAGACAAATCATTTAGCTAATGATTGTTGGCACAATACTCAAAGTAATAATGGATATAGTCAAAGTTACGATGCAAGAGGAAGAGGTGGCAGAAATCAAAGAGGAAATTTCAGAGGCAGAGGTGGTAGGAGTTACTTTGGAAGAAATGCAGGTAGAGGATTCCAAAGTCAACAATATAACAATACCTACTACAATTATGCTTCAGAACAGAAGGAGGATTCAACATTGATATTGAATGCTACTTGTGAAAGGCAGAGTGAAGATCAAAGAGTCTTCTACATTGACTCAGGGTGTAGCAATCACCTGAGTGGTAACATATCATTGATGACTGATTTGGAGAATAAAGTTTCTAATCATGTTGTTCAAACAGGTGACAACACAAAGCATAAAGTGAAGTCGATTGGATCAGTGAAAGCTAAAGACGGTAGTACCTTATTGGGTAAGGTTCTGTATGTTCCTACAATTCCTAAGAATTTGATAAGTGTAGGACAAATTGTTGAAAAGGGATATGAAGTAAGGTTCACTAATGAAGGAGTATACGTGGAAGATCCCAGTCAAGGGTATAAACAGATTGTTTCAGGAAAGAAAGAAGGAAGATTGTTTACACTGAAGATTCAAGGCAGCATTGGTCAGGCCATGTTTACATATGCAGGACATAAGATTTCTGAGTTAGATCTTTGGCACAAGAGACTTGGACATTTCAATGAAAGAGGTATTAAAGATATGGTTAACAATGGGTCAGTGCTTGGATTGCCTAATGTTGCAGATCAACATATGACATACAAATGTGAGGCATGTCAATTAGGTAAGGCTCATAAGCATTCCTATTCCAAGCATGGTTTTATGTACTCAGAGAAGCTTGAGTTGGTACACACAGATGTGTGGTGACCATCAAAGGATTTCAGTATAAATGGGTCAAGGTATTATGTGATTTATGTTGATGATGCTACTAGATGGATCACTATCTATGTGATCAAGGATAAGTCAGAAGTATTCAATACATTCAAACATTATCATGCATATGCAGAAAGAACTACAGGTCATAAGTTGAAGAGACTAAGATCAGATGGAGGGGGAGAGTATTTCTCTAACGAATTCAGTGATTACTTATGGAATGCAGGTATAAAAAGGGAAGTTACTTGCAAGTACTCTCCTCAACAAAATGGTGTAGCAGAAAGGAGGAATAGAACTCTTGTTGAGTTTGCAAGGTCCATGATGAATGAGAAAAATTGCCCTAATTATTTGTGGGCTGAAGTTGTAAATACAGCTACTTATTTGGTTAATAGGTTACCATGTAAAGCCTTGCAGGGTATGACACCATATGAGGCTTGGTGGGGTAAGAGACCTACCCTGGATCATTGCAGAGTATTTGGATGTGTGGTATATGCATATGTGCCATCACAATTAAGGCACAAATTGGAACCTAAAGCTGAAAAATATGTTTTCATTGGTTATGATGACAAACAGATGGGATACAGGTTGTGGAATCCATCCACAAAACATTTTCTGGTTTCGAAAGATGTTACGTTTGATGAGCAAAGTTCTTGGTATGCAGGAACAGTTAATAGCAATACAGATGATGAAGAAGAAGTAAACAAGAAGAAAGGTAAATCAAAGGTTCAAATAATTGATGAAGAAGAAAATTATGAAGTGCAGGAAGAAGTAGAAGAAAGGTCAAGATTTGATCTTGAGTGTGAAGAACCAGAAACCTCAAGGAGTGGAGAACTCAGGAGGTCTACAAGGAATAAATGGCAACCTACGAGGTACAGTTATGATACTTCATTTTTGGCTACGAAAGATTATGCTTACATAATGAAAGCAGATGAAGACCCTTCTACATATGAAGAGGCAAAAGGTAAGGAAAAATGGGAGAAAGCTATGCAAGAAGAACATGATGCATTGGTGGAAAATCAAACATGGGATTTAGTTCCTAAACCAAATAGCCAGAAGATTATTGGATGCAAGTGGGTCTACAAGACAAAAAGATTTGCAGATGGAAGTGTGTCTAGATACAAAGCTAGACTTGTTGTCAAAGGGTTTGCTCAAACATATGGAGTTGATTATGATGAGACTTATAGTCCAGTGGCAAAGATGACAACCATCAGAACACTCATAGCTGTTGCTGCGTGTAAAGGTTGGAAGTTATGTCAGTTAGATGTGAAAAATGCTTTTTTGAATGGTTATATTTCAGATGATGTGTTCATGGAGCAACCTCAAGGGTTCAGAGATAAAAGGTATCCAAATCATGTGTGCAAGCTCAAAAGAGCTTTGTATGGCTTGAAGCAGGCCCCAAGAGCATGGAACTATAGACTTGTAAAGTTCTTGAAAGAACTTGGTTTTCAGGTGTCTGAAGCAGATAGTAGTCTGCTTATAAAAGCAAGTGATAATGGTTTCATATACATGTGCATATATGTTGATGATATAATCCTTACAGGAACAGATGAGTCAGGTATACAAAGATTAAAGAAGCAAATGGAGAAAGAGTTTAAAATCAGTGACTTGGGAAACTTATCTTACTTCTTGGGCATGGAGATTACATATACTCAACATGGAGTATTTGTGACCCAAGAAAGGTATTTGAAGAACTTGTTAATCAAGTTTAAAATGGATGATTGCAGGGTAGCACCTACACCAATGGAGGTGAACCACAAATTGATAGGAGTTTTGTCTCAATTCATGCATTGCCCAAGGAAAGAACATTGGATTGCAGGTCAAAGAGTGTTGAGATTGGGCAGGTAATCCAGATGACAGAAGGTCAACCTATGGATACATGTGTTATGTGGGAGATAAGCTAATCTCATGGTGTTCCAAGAAGCAACATACAGTTGCTTTGTCTTCTACCGAAGCTGAGTACAAAGGCATGGTTGAAGCTGCAAAGGAAGTGATTTGGCTAAAGACTTTAATGAAGAATTTTGACACTATACAGAGGACACCAATTATATTTGGAGATAACATGAGTTCATTATATTTAGCTGCTAATCCTGTTTTTCATGCCAGGACTAAACACATTGAGATTCAGTATCACTTTCTAAGAGAGAAGGTGATGGATAAAGAGATTGAAGTAATCCATACTTCAACAAAAGATCAGATAGCTGATATGCTTACAAAAAGTTTGGATGGACCAAAGTTACAAAGGTTTAAAGATATGGCAGGAATAAAGAAGACAAAGAAAACCTCAATTGATGATTGAGGGGGAGCTGTTGGTGCAAGACAATCAACAATTGAAGGTCTTTAAGTCCGCAGAAATTTCATCAAAAATTTTCTTTAAAAAGTCACCGGAAGGTCACCGGAACAGTACCGGAAACTCACAGTAAAGTCACCGGAATGTTATCGGAAATGATCACTCTTATAGTTTTCTGTTTATGAAGAGTTGAAAGATGAAAGAATGAAGAAAAGACAAATTCTTGGAACTTGGAAGAAGAACCGGAAAAAGATGTACACATATGACAGTAGTATAGTCATCTTCATAAGGTTGTACAAATTTATCTATAAATACCTTAGAAACTGTCGGGGCAAATATGAGAGGCATATATGAGAGAATGAGAAGAGACGTGAGAATTATGAGAAGAATGAGAAGTTAGATGTCATGAGACATATGAAAAGTTAGTTGAGTTTTCCTCTCATCACTCAACTGTAACTTTCTGAGTAATTGAAGAAATATTGCGCCGAAATTTCTGTGTGTTCTTCATCTGTGATAGATGATTTGTGAAATCCTTTTGAGGATATCTAAGTCTATAGTTAATCAATCTATAGCTTAAGTTTCAGAGTTTAATTGTAAATAGAAAACGAGAATTGTCAGAAGGAACATTCATGTGTGTTGAGTGTTCAAAGTTTACTGAAACAGGCGCATTTCCAGTGATCAATGTTTTGATCATTTCTCAGTGCATACTTTAAAGTTTTGCATGAGTGAGGGCTTAATCTTTAAGTTAGAAGATAAGCTACTCGTAACTAGAAGCATTTGCTTAAACGGGTTCTATTCAAGGAGAACCAAGTCTTAGAAGTTGCAGGTGTAAAATAGACTGTTCAGAATGACAGTTTCAGACATAGGTAACTTGTGAAGTTGATTTCTCAAGTTATACTAAATATTTTAGAGTAATTTCACTTGAAAGAGGTGCGCAATCTCTAGGCGACACTCCATACAAAGTTTCATAAAAACTTTACATCTTTGATAGATTAATTTAAAAAAAAATTGTGCAGCAGACTTTCTGTGTTATGAAGTTTTTGACTTACTCTTGGTATAGAGGTGCTCTAATCACAAGAGTAGGTTATTCTTTTGGAGATTAATACTCTCCATCAGGCCTTACATTTCACAGTGAAAGTGAGCATTTGGAAAGTTCTTGTATATAATCTCCTGCTTTATAGTTTTCTCTTCTCCAATGTCCGTGGAATTATTGCATGGGAGATCTTTGTGTAGATCTACTTCAACACAAATCTATGGATGCCATCTTGCATTCAAAGAGTGTTTAGTACCTCTATATATGAAATCCTCCACATCTTCACTCAATGCCAAAGACCAATCAATGTCGGATACATTTTCTCTTATGAATCCATATAGGAAAAAGGATAGGTTTGGGAGCTCAACTGAGAGCAGATAGTGCATTGGCTTTGACCTCTTTGTAAGAATTTCATGAAACCATATAAAAATGCACAAGGTAGTTCTCCATATGTGCTAGGTGCCAATTTGCAAATCTTGAAACATATCATCATTTTAAAAAATCAAGAGCACGTGATTAGCTACAAGATCTGGCTCTTACTGGCTATCTAGCCATGAGGGAACCACTCCTTATGGAACTATTGTCGCAAGAACTTAAGAGGGGGCTTAGGACCAAATATCTGACTCATAAGATATGTTCTCTTTAGATTTTCCTGCTTCACGAGAATATCCTCCCTTCAAAGTAAGACAACTAGGGGTTTAATGTCGAAATCTCCAAAGAAGCACCAGAAGTTTTGTCCTCCAATGGTGGATCGACATTAATCACCACCAACGAGTGGGAAATCTCAGACATGAAAGGAGACCCCAATATGGAGAAGTGATGCCAAAAAGACATGCACCTCTTAAGTATCTAAGCCATCTTTAAAAGTCAATTTTGCTCTACAAGATTGACTCGAAGATGCCTCTCACAGACATGCCACGAAGACCCAAAGCCACTATGAATCTCTTTAGAGCTTGCTCCGGAATTTTGGTTGGTGCTGATTACCCTTCTACAACAGTACAAAGATGTATTTTCATGGACATATGTGGATATGAAGGGTCTGGACCCCAAGTAATATCTTCGTCAAATCTTGCATAAACCCTATTTTATGGAGCAAGTGAAGCATGAGCTAGATAGATTAATGAAAGATGGATATATAGTAACCAATAGAATCGAAAATGGGTCCCTCTCATCATGATCGTACCAAAGAAAGACAAGAAATTATGGATCTCTATGGATTACACAAAATTGAATGCAGTGACAATACACGACCCTTTTCCACTGCTGTTTCTGGACAGTATGCTCGATGAGGTAGTAGGTCATAAAATGTATTGTTTGCTTAATGGTTTTGGTGGATACAATCAAGTTCAAATGGTTGAAGCAGATACACCTAAAACACCCTTCATTACAAATAGGGAGTCTTTGCCTGTATGGTCATGTGGTTTGGGTTGTAGAACATGCCAAGTACTTTTCAGCAAGGAACATCTTTGCTTTAATCCTAACAAATCTACTTTTGTAGTTAAGTGCAACAAATTGCTGGGATATATCATTTCAGAAAAGGGAATCTTAGTGGATCCGGATAAGGTTAAGGACATCATGGAAACTTTGGCACCTCTAAACCCAAAAGAAATAATCCAGTTTCTTGGGCAAGTATGGTGGCATACTCGGCATCTATGCAGACTAGCACATATTGCCATCCCATTGAATAAGCTAGCCCATATTCAAACAACGGAGTTTGTATGGATAGAGGAAGCCGAAATTGCCTTCGAGCGCATACAAAAGATGTTAGCCACTACGTTAGTTCTGAAAGCTTCGGACTTGTAAACAACCTTTTCATGTGTTTATGGATGCTTCAGATAAGGCTATGGGCAATGTACTAATGTAGAAGGAGGGCTGACATTGGTTCCCACTAGTCTACTATGCTAGTCACTGCTTAACCAATGCAGAGCAGAACTATTCCACTATAGAAAGTGAATATTTTGGTCTCATTTACTCAATTCAGAAATTCCACCATTATTTACTTGGTAAATATTTCAGCTTCCATGTCAATCACAATGCTCCGCTATATTTGGTGAGGCAGCAAAACTTGGTGAGACAACTCACTAGGTTGCAGGAATTTGAGTACAGCATTGTTTGTTGCCCCGATGCTTGTCATGCCATGTGTAGATTTTCTATCTCATCATGGAAAAACCTTCGAAGCTGTTGATGATACTCTCTCGGATGTAGAAGTCTTCATGATGGCTGAAATTGAGAATACTCCTCAAACATCTCCTACTTGGTTATGAAGAAATGTTAAGCTTTTTAGAAAACAACATTGCTCCATCTCATTTGCGATTGCTGGCAAGGAAGAAACTTGGACTCTATAGTCATCGATTTACTATAATTATGGGATAGTTGTACCACAAGGACCCGATCGACATCTGGCTATGTTGTGTACCTCTAGACGAGGTGCCAACATTCATTATGGAAGCTCATGTAGGAGAGGCCGGTGAGCATTTCAATCATCTAATTACACTCTGCAAAATTCAACAGGCTAGATTGTGGTGGCCTACCATGTATGCAGACGTTCAACACACAATGAGGAACTATGACACATTTCAAAGAATAGGTGAACCTCTCGTCAATGAGCATTTTCCACTATAATCAATTGTTCTGATAGAACCTTTCCAAAAATGGGGCATAGACTTTATAGGTCAAATCAAACCACCAAGAGCCAAAATGAGAGCCCTATATATTCTGTCTTGTATAGATTATTGCACTCGATGGGTGGAAGCGTGGATGAACAAATAGGCTATAGCACAAAGAGTGAAGAAACTCCAGAATGAAATCTTTCCCCGGTATGGACTTCCTTTGGAATTAGTTTCCGATAGGGCAACTCAGATTTTGAATCAATTAATTTCAGAACTTACTTCGGAGTATCAGATAAAACACAAATTTAGTTCTCCCTATTACCCATGTGCAAATGGATTGGCGAAAAGTACAAACAAGGTCTTGCTCCACATCTACATAAGATGCTGCTCGACTCAACAGATCAGTGGGAAATTATTTTTCCCACTATGCTATGGGCATACAAGACATCCTATAAAGTTTCAGTTGTTAGCATACCTTTTAAATTGCTTTACAGATAGGAGGAAATTCTTCCATCTTAGTTTGTAGTACCAAGCCTCCGAATTGCAATCTAGAAGCCATTGGTTCTAGAAGACTCTTTCGCTTACCGACTAGATCAGTTCAGATAGCTAGATGAACATTGGTACCATAGCTTTTTATTATTGCAGAAGGGCCAGAATCATAAGAAGAAATGGCATGAACAAAATTAATGAACAAAGATTTTTCAGCCCAAGGATCTAGTATTGTATTTCCATTCCAAGATGCAAAGGAAAATGTGGAAACTTAAATTGCATTGGATTGACCCGTTCTAGATTCACAAGCCTTGCAGTCCGCGTTCCTTTAGATTATCCACACTATGGGGTGAACTATTTCCAATAGTCATTATTGGGTCTAAACTACAACCCTATCAGACTTCAGGAGGATAAATTACAGTCCCCTTCTCGAAAAAAAATCTCCAAATTGAAAATACACATTTGTGCATTAATCTGCAATAATCAATGGAGTAAAAATATGCATGCGAGACTTACATGTCATCAACAATGGTAGAAACTATAACATTTTGAATCTATTAGTGCAATTCTTATTTTGCAAGCCACGATGAGTGAAGAATCACTAGAGTTAGGATACCCTTTAGGGTAATAATGATGCGATCAACACTATCAATGCAAGAATGTAGGCCATAAAAGGCTGAGGACCAGATCTAATCTGGCTTATTTGTCTAAGTTGTAAACATGATGAACAAAGCGATCATAGCAAGCAGTGTTCAAAGCTGCAATACTCTAGAAGAGTCACTCAACGAGGGAACAAAGTAGATATGGTAGTTACCTTCTCTGAGTGCCATCTGCTAAACATACCAGAGAAACTTTTGAAGGAATAAAAAGATTGGTTTGAGTGCATAGGATTGCTGCAGTGTGCCATGTTGGACTCGAGGAGTATTCATCCCCATCCACTCACAAAAGATATTGCCAAAGAGATAGCCTAACAAACGGATGGCAATGACATAAATATTCAGGAGATTAGCCTAAAGATAGGATAGGCCACTTTCGACCCCTCCCCTATATTAATAACAAAAAGGTTTCATGTGGCCAACACATGAATCACATCGAGTACCAAGCCCGTGGATGCCCCAGAAATTTGTGGGATGCTCGGGAAATGTGGCTCTAGCAAATACTGGCTGCCCAACTTCCGAATGATAATCTGCTTAAATTGGGATTACTCTTAACAAGGATGATCATTAACCTTCAGGTGAGACATTCCAGAACATCTCAACAACTCTTTACATTGATGAATGAATCGGCTACAACGCAGGTAAGTTGGGTCCAAATTATTTTTTGAAAATTAAAGAAAGAGGTGAGGAGACTCTTTAGGGGATTTGGAAGAGCATTTAACGCACTATTGGAATCCAAAGTGGGATTTGTATTTACTTTGCTATTCAGTAAAAGCCCCATATTCTTACCTCGAGAAATACACAATATGTTCTCTAAAGGTTTTTCTGCAAATGTTAACGAAAATGGTTGTGGAGCAGAAACTAGTGGAAGGGAATTCAGAGGATAGGATGGAGAATAACAGAGTTGAAGAAGAGGAGTTCCGAAGGCAACAAGTGGAGGAGAATCAAAGGAGGGAAGTTGAGAGGAAGGCCAAGGAAGAAGCTGAGCAGAAGGCTAGAGAGGAAGTTGAAAGGAAGGCAAGAGAGGAAGAGGAGTAAGGGAATGAATGGAAGAAGAAAGAAGGAAGCAACATGAAGAAGAAGAATCTCGGAGAAGAGAAGGGAGAAAAGAGTTGTGGATTAAGAAAGATGCAGGCAACAACAACAAGAAAAAGTGGCCTGTTCGAGGGAAACATCTCAAAAGATTCTGGTATTACACACATTTACTTCTTGCAGACAGAATGATAGGTGCAAACAGAATGATGGTAAAGTTAAGCTGCCACCTGTGCAGTGTATTGATTTCATTTATCCTTGGATGTCTAATAATGAAATGGTTCATCTTGAGCTTCTCGACAATCTAGCTAGAGGAATACAATGGAGTGCCGCTAGATTGGAAGGATAAGTTGATGATGGAGAAAATAGGAATGATCAAGGAAATCAACTGCCTCAGGGCTGATGCAAAACAAGCTAGAATGAAGAGTGCAAGAAGAGATAGTGAAATTCAGGTAGAAATGATGGATGAGCTGAATGAAGCTATAATAGAGAATAATACACTAAAGGTCACTTTTGAAGAAACGTCGAAGATTATAGCCGAACTTCAAGCCGAAGTAGGACAAATCCAGAAGGCACAACAGAAGTTGAAGAAAACTAACAGAACTCGCAGCTAAGCCACAAAAGTGAGAGCACGAGACTTAAAAATTGAGGACAAAAGTGAAACAGCAAGGTGGGGAAATCAAAAGGCAAAGTATTTCAACTTCAAAAGTAGAGGAGAGATTGGCGATAAGGAATTCAAAATTTACAACTATTAAAGAATGACTCCGCATTGTCCAAGCACAATATGATGTGGTGTTTGCACAATTAGCTACAATTTCGGAGCTAGAAAGACAGATCGATCAATGGAAACAACATTGTGTAGATACAAATGCAGTTTTGGAAGATAAAGAAGTAGAGATGGAAGAGTTAAAAAAAGATGCTGCATTTTTGAAATTAACTTATGAAACCAAGTTAGATGAAGCAAAGAAGTTAAGAGAAGGATATATAAATAAATTAATTGATGTAAGCATATCTTTTGATAATTTATTAGAAGGGTTTCAGAAGAAACTACGAGAATTAGAAGCACCCACAATTAGCTATAGAAGTGCTAGTCAGCACTTATTAGATCCAAAGGAATCTTTTGAACTAGAGATCAAACTCGCAGACAAAAATATAGGAACCATAATGATGAATTGTAATATCTCATTTTGTAAACAATGGGTTTGGATCCACCATGCATGTTAGTGTTCGGAGCCGATGTGGACGACCACATTATTTGTAAAATGTATTTTCTATGTAATTGGAAAATGGGATTCTTAGGGAGACCACAAGAGTTTCAGGAGTTCATACTTTCTAAGTGTTGATCCTATATTCTGAGGTGTGGAAGGGTTCAAATGTTACGAAGGAAAAGCGGTGGATTATTGTGATTTAGTGTGTGAAAAATGCTAAGGAGAAATGTAGTATGGAAGAATCAAATAGACGTAGTTTTGCACTGTGAGATACAACCATATTGTATTTCGGAAGGATGTACTAGCCGTTTGATTAATTAAAAGGAAATGTTCTTATCGACATCATTTTCTTTCTGAAGTCTGTACTCTATGAGTACAAATTTTTTTAGTATATGCAATGTTACTATTCTTGAAGTATATCATGATATAGTTTAAATTAGGAATGTAAATGCATGTTGTGACTGTAGTATTATAATCATAATCCCTATTCTGGATCCCATTCCTTTGGAAATTTGGTGTTGTAATTCACTGAAGCTCAGTAGCGACCAAATAGAAGACACAACATATCTTCATCAAGACTCAAAAGAATTTTCAAAACATTCATTGAGCTAGAAGGGAAAGTGTTTATTGAAGACTCAAGTGTCTTGAGGAAGAAGTAAACCTGAGCCACTCTCAATACCTGACAGGGCTCCCAAAAATCCGAAACATTGTGGGACAGGGAGAATAAATTCAAAGAAAGAATCTATAAATGTACATTAAAGATTGGTGGCAAGTAAAGGTAGACAAGCCTTCTAAGGAGATGTGCAGCCTCCTCAAGAAAAAGAAATCCAAGGAAGCAATCCCTTTCATGATGGACATCAATGGGGTTGATTGCAAGAATAATAAAGATAATATTACATTGATTTTCAATCACTTCAACTAGCTTTAGGGAGTTTTCATGCCTCTTTCTCCTAATAGGACCTAATTGCATGGCAACCATCTCCAGGATGAGAACCAAAAGAATTTCAGAAAAATTTTAAGCCTCTTGTTGAAACTCTCATATTGGATGATGATACTCTTAAAGTTATTGATTCACTTCATAATGCAAAAAGCATAGGACTAGATTGATTCACTAATCAGTTTTCCAAGACCTTCAAGAACGTGGTGACCACTCTATTACGTCTCGTGTGGGAAGAGGCTACTTCTTTCGATGCACTGCTTGATTGTCTAAATGAAGGTGTTATCAAGCTTACTCAGAAAAAAGATAGCAAAAATAGGATTGAATGTTGGTGTCCAATGACAATGTTATAAACATGTTAACAAATTAGTTCTTATGTGGCAAATCCTCAACTTCAGAATTTGGACCAATGTAAAAGCTAACAAAGTTTGGGAGCTCCTTCATGGTATAAACGATGCCTTCATAGAAATATGAACTTGGCACAGGTGTTCTCTTCATGCCCGAAGTCAATGTTGATTTGGGAGACCCTTGGGATAATCATGTTGCTATAGGGACCAATAAACTAGAAGCAAGCATTATTGGGTGAAGTGATCGACTATTCCTCAGCATCGTGGAATGCTATGAATGGTGAGATCCTGTCAAAGATCTCGAAAACGAGATGTGCCGCTAACTTTGGTAGCCCTCCTAAAAAAAGGTCGATAAAAAAATCTCGTTTCTTTTTAGGAAAAACGATTTCCAATTGTAAGAATCACTCACCTTTTAAACATAATAGAGTGTTTTTCCTCGAGACAAATAAGATTAAAAGCAAGTAAACCTACCATGAGGGAGATGGAAGGGTGAACAACCTTCTTTGTAATGTTTTCTAGCAAATTTTAAACAACCCATGCCTTGTGGGATTTGGGAGTCCCATGAGTGCTATGATTATTCACTTGCACAACTGTTCTCAAACTTTGCCAATAGCCTATTCTCTCAAACTTTAATCAATAAAAAGAACAGTTGTGCAAGTGAATAATCATAGCACTCATGGGACCGCTATATATATATGTCTACCGCTATAAATAACGGATTCATATAATCGCTTGAAAAATATTGAGAACGCTCTCCTCCGAACATGTTTACTGAAAAAAAAAGGTTTCCGTTATTTTTGCCATAAACTCAACATCACCCACGAAATGTGATCTAAAAATTCAACAAACTAATGCACGAGAGAAGATACATAGTAATATGGTAAAACGACTAACTAAGGTACAAGCAAAGACATGGAATCCCACATTTACGTCAAGAGAAATAAAATTTCGCCATTTGTCGCCAGGAAGTCTGCTATGCAAAGGGTGCGCAAGACCATGCTGTCATCGCGTGAGAGGTGCACCATTGCGAAGGTAATTTAGACCATCGAGACTGTGTATTTTGGACCATCGCGACTGTGGGGTTGTGGGGACCATCACGACAGTGGCTCTTGCCCATCACGACTGTCTTCCCTGGCTTGGGCCATCGCGACTGTGTGAGGCGTGACTCATCGTGACGGTGGGTTTGCACCACGTCAGCATCGAATTTTTTGTACGCCTATTGCTGCGCTTCATCCTGGCCGTTGCCTTCGCTTCCAAGATCCTTGTTGCAACCTCGCGATGGTATGGCTATCTTTTCTCATGATGGGTGAGTGGCAGCTCGACTTGTTTGTCATCACGATGGCTCCTTTTTTCTCGCTGCTTCAGAGTGTCTTTCCAAAATTTTAGATCAATCTAAAAAACAAAAATCCTTTACTCTCACCTTCGACTCGTTCTGTTTCCAAACTCTTTTATAAGAGTCTTAATTAAGAGTCTTAACTAGATGTTAAGAGTGTGAAAAGTATAAGGCATAACCCTTTGTGCAGTGTGGGCGGAAGCTTTTGCCTACTGTAATGAACCAGCTAAGTGTTGGAGAAGCGCGGTGGAAAGGACTCGAAAAATTCTGATCAGGACTCAAAAGGCTATAAGAGATATCCGAAAAAAAAAGAAGAGAAACGGTGTACCGGAGGCTCTCATGACTTGAAGAAAAGGTGAACAAAGGTAACTTACAATGCCAACAAGGTCTTTTGAAAATCAGGGGAAGACTAAGACTAGAAGAGGAGGTTCAAAGGAAAAATCTTCAAATATTCTTCAAAGATTGGTGGGCGGGGAAGGCCGACAAACCATAGAAAGAGATGTGTAACATCCTCAAAAGGAAACAAGCTAGGGAATCCATCCCCTTATTGGTCGATAACAATGGAACCGAATGTAGCACGGAAGTCAAGAATAGATCTATCATCGTCGAGCACTTTACCCATCTTCTTGGGGTCTCGGCTCCCCTTTCCCCACAGAGGCGTGACTCCATGGCAACCATCTCAAGGGTTGCTCAATCTAGAATCCCACAGAACATGATTGCTATGCTGGATTCTAACATTTTCGAGAATGAAATTATCGAGGTTATTGATGCTCTTCCCAATGGGAAAAGTCTGGGTCCTGATGGTCTCACCAATGAGTTTTTCAAGTCCTTCAAACATGCAGTGGCCACCCCACTGCATCTGGTGTGGCAAGAGGCTCTCTCCTTCGGTGCCCTCCCTTAGTGTCTTAATAATGGCATCATCAAGTTAATCCACAAAAGGAGAACAAAATTGAAAAGTGGCGACCGATTACAATGCTCCAAACAGGATACAAGATAATTGCAAAAGTTATCGGCAATAGAATCTCTTGTCATTTAAAGTCATGGCTTTGTGAGGACCAGAAAGGTTTTATCAAAGGTAGATCTATACTTGAAGCAATTGTCGATATTTGGGAAGGCCTTGCGTTTGCTGAGGAGACTGCACAAGATCTGGTATTCATTAAGATCGACTTCGACAAAGCGTATGACAGATTAGAATGGGACTTTATTCTTCAATCATTGAAAGACCTTGTATGCAGCCAAAAGTTCACGAAGATGGTTTCCACTCTTCTTGGAAACACTTCAACTAGAGTAAAGATAAATGGTAAGCTCTCTGAGCCCATTTGTTTAAAAAGATCAATTAGGCAAATTTTCCCCCTTATTTGTGAGAAGTAACCTGGCCCCTCCTCTGGGGGAGACCGGTAACCTGGCCTCTCTATTGAAGGGGGGATCTTGTGCCACCCTTGGGGCCTCCAAGAGTGCTGAACCCCCCTTGTTCTCCCTCAGTAGATCCGCAATTCTATCAACTCAGGAAGAGCTCAAGAAAGTTTGCCTCGTTGGCCAACTGTTTGGCCCTAGGTCCCCGCTCAAACCGTGCGAGAGTGGCTTCGCACCGAGTGGCTCCCCCATGGGCTAATTGATTGTAAGTGTCAGTTCTTATCGGCAAGCCACATGTTGCTAGTCATTGAAAATGAAGATATGGTGTTTTGAGCCCTAAGTGTCAGAACTTGGAAACTCGGCCGGGTGACCCTATGCCTATTTAGATGGTCCCCTAATTTTACTCCCAACAAATCGAAATCGCTTCGGTACCCTCTCTGGGTTGAGCTCCCTAACCTGCCATACTTCTTGTACAACTTCGTGTGGGACAATGTTTCTCCTATCGGCAAGCCATTGGCCTCAACAAGGACATTGGTGGTCTCATTTAATGAAGGTGCAAGACACTCGTTCAACGCTCGGTGGCACCCTCAAATTTGTGTCGAGGTTGACCTCAACATGCTGCTTCCATCGAAGACCAAAGTGGACTTGGGCGAAGGGGACGTATGGGAGCAAGACATCAATTACAAAAACCTTCCCAAACGCATGCTTTCATTGTGGCCAACAAGGTCACAGGATTAAAGATTGCCCTTTGAGACAAAAAAGCAAGCGAAATCAAGAAGCCCCCAAAAACGCTCAAGACAACAAAGGGGCATTGACTCACTCGACGAAGGAAGAGGAAGTCAAGGGTCCCCTTAACCCAGAAGCTGATGCAGAAGGGTTCATTGAAGTCAGAAGAAGAAGGAAAAGAAGCCCTAGGGCAACTTGTGAGCAAAACAACATGTCAGTTACCGCCTCCAGCAACTTGTATTGCAATCTGGAAAAGGAGATCAATGAGTTTGACTACCCAGGTGGGAACCAACTTGAGGTGGACACCAACGACAAAGCCGTAGAGATCCCTGACAATAAAAAAACCTCCCAGGAGGGTTACACTACAAGCAAAGAAGACGGATTTACTACTAGTAACGAAGATAACATGGATAGTGAAAGTTCCATCATCCGATCGACTATTCCGGAAACAGTGTTGAAAACGGTGCCCACTTCTTCCTAGAAGGAGGCATCGCGCAAAGGAAAACAACCTATGGAGTTACCCTGGAAAAGCCCCCACAAGAACCTATTGCTAATTCGGGATCCCATCCCAGCGAAAAAGAAAGATGAATCCAAGAAAAGAAAGGATAAAGCTCCCTCCCATAAAGAGGGCTCACTATGACAATGATCATCATCTCGTTAAATGCTAGAGGGCTAACCGACCCCTCAAGAGCAACCATCATTGGTCAATGGCTTCGCGACATCAGCTTAAACCCAAAATTTATATGTATTCAAGAGATTAAAATTGACGGAGAAGACCTCCAAAAACGGCTTGGACATGTCTCCTCGACCCATGTTTGGATTTCAACGGCGCACCAGCGGGGGTCTAGTGGAACGGTAATCGGTATTAATCAATTCTGGTTTGAAAAGCTTGAGAACTCCATTGAAGATGAATGCCATTGATGGATTGCTGTTTCTTTTGGTGCTCCTTTTTGTTTTACTTTAGTTTCTTTGTATGCCCCTAATGGGGAGTTAGAGAGACTGAACACTTGGGCCTCCTTGGACTCACTCCCCCACCACGTGCTTATTTGTGGTGACTTCAACATGGTGGAGGACCCTATGGACAGATGGATGGGCAAGGGCAGGATCATCGATAGTCAGGAGAAAGAAACGTGGGACAAAACAAAACTACACTTGGATTTGGTCAAATTCAAAGATTCGAATGGCTTTTCTTGGTCAAATTGCCAAGCGGGTGAGGACCTGAGGAAAGCTATACTTGATAGATGCTACATTTCTCATAGTTTTACTCATTAGTGGGGCCACCCTTCCCTCTCGCAATGCACTAACCTCACCATCTCTGATCACTACCCGATCGTTATCACTTTCCAACCTTCCACCAAGATTCGTAAGGCTCCTTGGTTCCACGCTAGTGCGCCCTCCTTCTCTCTTCCCTCCATCCATCAAGAAATTGCTGATGTGTGGAAGGAGGCATTCACCTCCGGCTTGTCCCCAGCCAAGTGCTGGAGAAGTGTGGTCGATAAGTCACGACCATCATGATTAGATCGAGAAAGACGCTTGAGACTATGCGGCGGGCTCATAGAGAAGCTCTATATCATAGACTCTGGAGGCTCGAGGAGGAAGTGAACAAAGGAAAATCTCAAGCCCA
This sequence comes from Ceratopteris richardii, assembly GCA_020310875.1. Lineage (NCBI taxonomy): Eukaryota > Viridiplantae > Streptophyta > Polypodiopsida > Polypodiales > Pteridaceae > Ceratopteris > Ceratopteris richardii. The sequence goes on along the minus strand of CM035430.1, from coordinate 6,218,354 downwards.
GGAAGGTCTTCGAAAAATCAGAGCGCTGCTGAGATACGAGGAAGAAATACAAAGGAAAATTTTTCACATTTTCTTTAAGGAGTGGTGGGCTGGCAAAGCCGACAAACCCACCAAAGAGATGTGCCGTATCCTTAAAAGGAAACATAATAGAGAATCGAGCCCCTTATTGCTAGAATTAAATGGCAATGTATGCAATACAGAAGAAGATAATTTTGGGATCATTGAAGGGCACTTCACGAGACTCCTGGGGACCTCGAACCCCCTCTCCCACCATAGAAGGGAGTGTATGGCATCCATATCTAGGGTTTCCCCCCACAAGATACCACTCAACCTTCGCTCCCTGCTACATGCCCTTATCTCTGAAGCAGAAATCATTGAGGTCATTGATGCCCTCCCTTCTCGTAAAAGCTGGGGGGGCTCACTAATGAGTTCTTTAAATCCTTCAAGTTGGTGGTTGCCACCCCTCTTCGTCTGGTTTGGCAAGAGGCGCTCAAGTTTGGCGCGCTTCCATCTTCTCTCAACAACGGCATTATCAAGTTAATACACAAAAAAGGGGAAAAGAATAGAATAGAGAACTAGCGTCCTATTATGATGCTCTAAACAGGATACAAGATCATTGCCAAAGTCATTGCCAACAGAATCTCTTACCACTTGAGAGCGTGGTTAAGCAAGGACCAAAAAGGTTTCATCAAAGGCAGGTCAATTTTGGAAACCATTATAGATATCTAGGAAGGTCTTGAATTTGCAAATGAGTCTAAACAAGACGTGGTATTCCTCAAGATCGACTTTGATAAAGCCTATGACAGGCTGGAATGGGAATATATTCTGCAGTCGCTCCAAGATCTTGGATGTAGTCAGAAATTCACAAAGATGATCGCGACCCTTCTCGGAAATGCATCAACCCAAATTAACATTAATGGCAAACTTTCGAAGGTGATCAAACTTAGAAGATCTATCAGACAAGGGTGCCCATTGGCTCCCCTTCTCTTTACCATTGCCATGGAAGGGCTTAGCAGGCTGGTGGAGCATCAAGTGGAAGCTGGTAATATCAAAGGCCTCTGTTTGCCTCATGACCATAATCACATCACCATGAGACTTTTTTGCCGATGATATGAACGCGTTTGTTCACAATGATAGTACCAGCCTGGAGACGTTCTAGAGGTGTTCGGCTACTTTTTGTGAAGCCTCTCGATCCACAATCAATCACTCTAAGATCGCCTTTAGAGCTATTGTTGGGTCACAGGCCGACCTTCTCATTGATCATGGCTGTCAAGTCATTCCGCAAGGCCAAATTTTTCGGCTTCTTGGGATTCCCTTGGGGTTTGGCATCTCTATGGAACAACGGTGGAATTGGGTGCTGGCGAAATTCGAAAACAAGCTTAACTGTTGGAGAGGTATGCAAATCAATCTTGTTGGTCATGCTATGGTTATCAACACGTTCCTCTTATCATCTACCATTTATTTCCTTTCTTGTTGGAGACCGAAAGAGCAAGATCTATCCAAAATGGATAGTATTTGTAGAAACTTCCTTTGGACGGGTGACCATAATAGGAGGGGGGTGCCTAAAATCAAATGGTCCATCGCACCAGCCATAGAGATAGTGGGGGACTTGGTATCCAGGACATTGGGTGCATGGCTAACAGGAAGAATCTTGACATGTTGACCATGTTGTTTTCCCCGATCCCCGTCTTCCCGAAAGGCTCTAATCTCGTGTGCTCCCTATGGAAGAGTTGGAATAAAGTCAAAAGCTACAGAAGAATAAGTGAAGATTGGAAGTGGGTAGCCGGTATCAAACAAAACGACTCTATCTGGTTTCCGATCCATGGCATCCGGAGTGTGGAATCTTGGAACATTCAAAATGCCAAGAAGTTATGGAACAAAGGCTTCAAAAAATGGAAACATCTTTGGAAACAAGACACCAACTACTGGATCAACTTCGAGGATATTGATCCTTGCGTCAACATTTCGTACGAAGAATGGAACACTTTGCAAAGCAGATGTCTCACCTGGGATCGACACAAAGTTCGCCTTCTCATGGGACACGACACGTCGAGCTTGCTTGGTCTCCTATGGCAGAATGGGAATAGCCTATCAAAAATCCCGAACATCAAAGAAACGATTGACTATCAGGTTAACCTCAACAAGAAGTGGTGCCTGTCATGGATGCAGCTTCGGTGGGACATGAAGTTCATGGCTATCTGGCACCTCCTCATAGAAATCAAAAAGTCTGTCCTCTTATGGTAAATTCTTCATCATGGAATCTGGACCAACCTTAAGGCCAGCAAATTTTGTGGGATTCCTCCCTGGTGCAAATGCTGCTACCGGTCTATCGAAGATGTTTTACACATCTTCTTTACCTGCCCCAACTCCAACAGACTCTGGCAGATGGTTGGAAAGAAAATTAGACTTCAAAAACATCTCAGTTGGCAACAAGCCTTGCTGGGAGAAGCGATCAGCTACTCCGTGACTCTCTCGAACACTATCAGAGGGGAGATCCTATGGAAAATCTGGTGGGAAAGATGTGCTTTCAACTTCGGTGACTCCCCCAAAGAGTGGTCAATTGAGAAATGGTTGTCTTCCTTGGCAAAAGGATTGTTAACTGTAAGAAACCCCCCCCCCCCCCCTTCAGGCATCATCAAGTACTCTTATTGATCAATAACAAGCTTAAACCCAAGTGGGCCCCACATGAGGGTGATGAGAGGGTGATTAACCTTGTTTGTAATGCCATATAAGCTCTGTTAAAGCTTCCTCTGCTTTGTGGGATTTGGGGGGTCCCATGGGCACTAGTCCCCTTCTCTTGTACTTTTCTTTATTTAATTCAAGTCCGGGAGAGTAGGCTAATGCCGAACTTCCTTTATATTAAAAAAAAAAGTTACATTTGCAACTTTTCATCTTGTACATAACACACAAAGTTGGTGAAATTTCTTATTTGCTAGCAAGGCTCAATATTAGTTCAAGAGAAGGGGAAAGAATATTTCATTTCTCATCAATTTCAATCTTATTTTATAGAACCTTGGAATACCTTCTCATAGAAGGAAATCAATAAATTTATCAAATTAAATGGAGTGCCTTTGGAAAAAAATTCTATTTCATCAAAGGTACAAAAAGTGATTGAGACATGTCAAATTGAAAATATAGAGATATTTTAGAGATGGGCATTCAAGAAAAGTTTATCGCCCTTCATCTTCAAAGTTTAGATGAGCCAAGTTTTTTCACATGATGTTGAGAAGATGTTCATTTCCATTGCAAAGTAATTTCCAATGATACACCAATATAAATTTAAATTTGTCCTCAAGAATGTTTAGTTACGAGTAGGAAGTTTTCATTTCAGAAATATTGAAAAAAGAAAATCTATAACATACTTTTTTCATAATTTGAAAGAAATAAACCCACTTTTTTTTCTGCATTAAATGCACAACATAAGACATTTTACATAAGAGGTGGGAGATGTATTCGATAGAAAGAAGAATACATATAATGGAATCCAAATACGTTCATTCTATTCTCAATTAGATCAAGAAAGAACATAAAAATAATTTAATTGTCATGAGTAACAACAATTTATTTCATTTAACAATTTTCACAAAAAGAGCAACAATATAATTCTTTCCTTCTTTTCAGGAGTATATTAGTTTATATATATATATATATATATATATATATATATATATATATATATATATATATATATGTGTGTGTGTGTGTGTGTGTATACATACATATGAAAAGGACCTAAATTTTCTTTATTTCTCTATAAAGTTTGAGCTGCATTTCAAGCATACAGGTACATTGTCACGTGTGAATATATTAATTCTCAGACGTTTCAAGTTTCTTATAATCATGCTCAATATTTTCTATTTGCACCATTAAATCGTATGATGTCATAGTATGAATGCCTTTTTAACACATTAAAATCGTATGACGAAGGGTTATCAACCTCCTTTGTATGTTCTTCTGCTTTGTGGGATTCCGGGGGGTTATACTTTTGTTTTCTTTTATTTTAATCAAAGTGTGGGAGATTAAGCTTATGCCCAACTTCCTCTTTCGAAAAATAAATGCTGAGGTCTTATTCACCAAATTATCATCAACACAACCCTATATATTGGAAAAGGTCCTCACTGACCAATAGTCGCACTTACTATTACAAATAGGGACTCTAAGAAATAAATAGTTGGGTTTGTAACCCTGCATTCCCACCAATTAACTGTAAGAAATCCCCCCCCCCCCCCCCACCCTTCAGGCATCATCAAATGCTCCTTTTGATGAACAACAAGCTTAAACCCAAGTGGGCCCCACATGAGGGTGATGAGAGGGTGATTAACCTGTTTTGTAATGCCATCTAAACTTTGTAAAAGCTACCCTTGCTTTGTGGGATTCGGGGGGTCCTATGGGCACTAGTCCCCTACGCTTGTACTTTTCTTTAACTAATTCAAGTCCGAGAGAGTAAGCTAAAGCCGAACTTCCTTTTATTAAAAAAAAAAAGCCGAACATCCTTTATTTAAAAAAATAACGTGGTAGATTAAGTGTCACCAAAGTATATAGTCCGTATGAAAAAATAAGTCTTGTTGGTTTGCTAGAGCAACGTTATGGTAGAGCAACCTTGGTGTTATGGTAGACTTTCTTCTTCTTCTTCGAGGTTGCTTACTTGGTGTTGCAGCACCAAAACTTGCAGATTTGGAACAAACATTTAATCGTTTTCAAATCGCATTCTTCTTTTAATCCTTTGAGAAATGAAAGAAATGCCTGTCATGGACGCGGCTTCGATGGGACATGAAGTTCGTGGCTATCTGGCACCCCCTCATAGAAATCAAAAAGTCTGTCCTCTTATGGCAAATCCTTCATCATGGAATCTGGACCAACCTTAAGGCTAGCAAAATTTGTGGGATCCCTCCCTGGTGCAAACGCTGCCACCGGTCTATCGAAGATGTTTCACACATCTTCTTTACCTGCCCCAACTCCAACAGACTCTGGCAGGTGGTTGGAAAGAGAATTAGACTTCAAAAACGTCTCAGTTGGCAGCAAGCCCTGCTGGGAGAAGCGATCGGATGCTCCGCGACTCTCTGGAACGCCATCAGAGGGGAGGTCCTATGGAAAATCTGGCGGGAAAGATGTGCTTTCAACTTCGGTGACCCCCCCAAGGAGTGGTCAATTGAGAAATCGCTGTTCCTCCTTGGCAAAAGGATTGTCAACTGTAAAAAATCCCCCCCCTTTAGGCATCATCAAGTACTCCTTTTGATCGATAACAAGCTTAAACCCAAGTGGGCCCCACGTGAGGGTGATGAGAGGGTAATTAACCTTCTTTGTAATGTCATCTAAGCTCTGTAAAAGCTTCCCCTGCTTTGTGGGATTTGGGGGGTCCGGTGGGCACTAGTCCCCTTCTCTTGTACTTTTCTTTATTTAATTCAAGTCCGAGAGAGTAGGCTATTGCCGAACTTCCTTTATATTAAAAAAAAAAAAACGTTTTTTCGTTGAATTCCGCAACTTTCCTTTGAGACGGCTACATTTCGTGAAAGGACGTGCCTTGAAGTCCTGATTACAGACCCCTCTAAGGTGAATGTCATAATGTTCATGTTTCAAGAACTATGGTTACATGTACTTGTGTAAACCCTTCCCTGATGAGGTTTAGTAAACAAGATGTAGTTCATGAAGCTTACCAAAGGTTAGTAGTTAAATTCATTCATCCATACAATTTCACGGTCATCCAAAGGCCAGGATGGGAGCCTATTTGTTTGCTTACCCAATTGCAACGCTAAAATTTAGATTCAAAGAACAAACAAGAGTTTTCCGAATCTCCATTTCTTTCGTTTAGATTCTAGCTAATAAGTTCCTCCCTGAAGAAAAATAAATAGTTCAAAAAAAAAAGATTTAAATAAATAACTTTTTCTTCCTTCAAACGAAAGAAAGGAATCTGAAAAAAAAAACTAAAAAAAAATGATAAAAGTAGTTCATTTGATAGACTTTTTCTATATGCAAGATCTATAGTCTACTTTTTCTTTATTCCATAATCTATTTGCAGTCAGACGTTCATAAGTATGCGTATGTTATAATAATACTCCTCATCCAAGAGAGTTAATAACAAAATTAAAATATAATTGATCCTCGTAAATGACATATTATTTTCAACAAATATGGCTACATACTTTCCAATTGTGCCCATTACCTGTTATGTAAGTCATCGTTATGAGATTCTCATGAACCGCTGCCCATTAAAATTAAGGATTTTTTTTTTCTTTGTCCACAAACAACGGAGGGCGTTTCTAAGTACAAATTTTAAAAGTTTTCTCATTACGAACATCCATTCATCTTATTCATACTACTCCATGTGGACACAAATTGAAGGATGATTGGTCAGATGCAGCTTGTAGAGTTGATAAGTTATCAACATTATGTTTGCTGTTTTCCTTGTTCATTTAAATCCAAATTTCTAGGAGGATGTATGTTCTATGAAAATTAGTTCAAAATTTTCCAAAACATAGTTGGATCTTTCAAAATCCTCATGAAATTCTTAATAGCATAGTTAACTAATCAATCGGAAATAATTAGCCCAAGAAGTTGTGCAGGTACTTTCAATCTCTCTTGCTGCTTTCCTTGTCCATTTAGATGAAAACTGACAGGAAGTTCTATCTTCTATGGGAATGGATATTTCAAAATCCTCATGAAATTCTTAATAACACACTTAGCTAATCATGAATGCTAAGTGCACTACCTACGAGGATCAAGACCCCACATGAATGGAGGATATTGAAGATGATTTATAAAATTTAGAAACTTTTGTTCGTTATGCCATGTGGAATCACAAATCCATAGTCCACGAAATTGATTAATAGTATTAGTTCTAGAGTATTGATTGACCTTTGGGTTCAGCTAAAAGAAACCAATTTGGTTAGTCCATATATAGTAGATGAGAATGATTCATGACCCGTGCTGGTATGAAGCAAGCCAATCACGAGATACACAACTTCACTTTTTTCGTACGCATTTGTTTATTATTTATAAAAAATATTAGCTTTGTAATAGTCCACTTATTGCATAGCAATACCTTGTTACATGCCTAATATTGACATTATTGACATTTTTCTTCGTTGGATAGAAAAATGTGAAGTCTTTCGTGTAATCATTACTAGACCAAGACCAAGCACCATATATATATATATATATATATATATATATATATATATATATATATATATATATATATATATATATATATATATATATATATATATATATATATATATATATATTACTAGACCAAGCACCACTTACATGCCTAATATTGACATTATTGACATTTTTCTTCGTTGGATAGAAAAATGTGAAGTCTTTCGTGTAATCATTACTAGACCAAGCACCATATATATATATATATATATATATATATATATATATATATATATATATATATATATATATATATATATATATATATATATATATATATATGGTTCTTGATCTATATGTATGTATGTATGTATGTGTGTGTGTCTATATGTATGTATGTATCTATCCATGTACACACACATACACTCTCACACACACACACATATATATATATATATATATATATATATATATATATATATGTATGTATGTGTGTGTGTGTGCTTGTATGTGTGTGTACATGGATAGATACATACATACATACATATAGACACACACACATACGTGCAAACATCCATACATCCATCCATACATACACACCTATATATATATATATATATATATATATATATATATATATATATATATATATATATATATATATATATATATATATATATGTGTGTGTGTGTGTGTGTGTGTGTGTATGTATGGATGGATGTATGGATGTTTGCAAGTATGTGTGGATGTTTGTATGTATGTATGCATGCATGTACACACATATACATACAGACATACATATATATATATATATATATATATATATATATATATATATATATATATATATATATTTAGAGAGAGAGAGAGAGAGAGAGAGAGAGAGAGAGAGAGAGAGAGAGAGAAATAGAGAGAGAGAGAAACAAGACTTTTGTATATATGTATTCGTAAAATTTTAATTTGCCTAAAACTTAAATAGATTAACATCCATGGTTTCTTATAGAGTGGTACCTAAAATAGTTTTTATGATGAATTTTAAAAAGGAGAAAACAATATTTTTTTCTTCTTTTCTTGAATTATTTTTAGAAACTCTTACACTTATTTGTTCCTTGAGTAGGTTTGATGTAAACTTTTTCTCTCTACATGAGTATTTTTTTCTCTAGTGATGGCAAGTGGTTTTTTCATCATGTTACCACATACATGATTCACTCATATATAAACGATGTGGTAGATGGAGGTCATTGTCATGGAAGATGCACATGAATGTGAAACGAAAATATAACACTCTAAGTAGAATCACCAATCTCAATAATACTAGATAAAAAAATATACACATGATGATCGTGAAAGGATCAAACAATAATACAAAAATGAATGTCATAGATACCACAACTCAGAGAATGAAATATTTTGCTAACAGTGCAGATTAGAGAACAAAAAGTTGTAATGATCTTCTTGGACATAGCACGAAAAACACACACGACTTACCTCAAATTCGTCACTTCATTCACTTCAAATCATGGGTATTTCTTCTCTACACCTATTTACTTCGGGTAATATCTGAAACAAAAATGCACAGGAAAAAAACACTTTATTACTCTTGAAATGAGAATTATTATCCAAAATTTAAATCTTCCGCTCACCTTGAATAAAATCAATCTCAACACATAGAATTATTTTTTTTTTCATCAATGATCATTAAGTATTGAATGGAGGTGGTAAGTTCCTTTTTGCTACTGTTTTTATCAAGTCACTTTTCAAAGCATTTTTTGACTGAATCCCAGCGTAATGATAAGTTATTTATTTATGGTTGATTTTTGAAAGGACATAAAAAAGATTCTAGCATTATCAGACAACAATGGCACCATACTTGTAAGAACTCGATTTCATGAGCCAATGAAAAACATGCACTTAGGTTGATGAAAGCAAAATATATGTGGCGTGCAACTATAGTGCTTCAAACTATAGTGTTTCTAAATTTGTTTGTATCGTAATGCTCGAGCTCTCTCTCTCTCTCTCTCTCTATTTTATCACCCTCTCCCTATCGACTCTCTCTCTCTCTGTTTATCACCCTCTCTCTCTCTCTCTCTCTCTCTCTCTCTCTAATTCCACGTAGTTGCGAATCCCCGAGAAGGCGCTTTTCTCGAGGTAGTTGATAAACAGGATTTTGATATTGAAGACGAGCTTCGCAATACCATCACTATAATAGTAAATTCTTCTTTCAGAGGCCTCTGAAAGGGTTTACAGATCTCTCTAAGGTCAATGCTTTCAAAATGGAACTGAAATGATGAGCTTTACTAAACAAGATGTACTCGATAAAGCTAACCAAAGGTCCTCTTGAATTATTAGTCGCTTGAAATTAGATCAAAAGAATAAACAAGACTTTTCCGAATCTCCAACTTTTCGTTTGAGTTCCAACTAATATGTTCCTCCCTGAAGAAAAATAAATGGTTCAAAGAAAAATAAAAGATTCAAGTAAATATGTCTTTTCTTCCTTCAAACGATTGAAAGGAATCTGAAAAGAAAGAAAAAACATAAAAGTAGTTCATTTTATAGACTTTTGGAGAAGAACGTATGACATCTTAACTACAGTTATGATGTTCAACAATATTCACAAAACATTCAATAGTTTAGATCGATTGACTAATATACAGTCTAGCAGTTGAATTAAACGGAAAATAAAAAACGTTTAAGCGCCCACAAAGCCAAGGCGTTTTTGCCCCTTCTTGCGGGGCTGGGTGGAGACATGTTGCAAAGTGATAATAGGGACAGGAATGCATTTCATGAGGGTCATAAGGTATGTGCATTTTCCATATCCTTGTGATATGTCCTTACGCACACACAATTTGAAATGCATTGAAACATGATGGTGCATCATTTTTGACACTTAGGTAGGGTTCTTGTCGGGACAAGAAGAAAATATGCAATCTGGTCAATTTTTATCCTATTCTTCATGATAGTACTTTTTATTTGCTTTTAAGGCAATGCACTCCCATGCTGGACGTCTACGTTTTCTTTATTTCATAATCTATTTGCAGTCACAAGCTCATAAGTATGTGTATGTTATAATAGTACTCCTCATCCAAGAGAGTTTATAATATAATTCATGAATATTTTGTAATCCTTCATTTCTATTTACAGTTGCCCAAGAAGTTCTGTAGGTACTATCAATCTCTCAATCTAAATTATGTTTCCTGCTTTCCTTGTTCATTTTGATGCAAATATATAGGAAGATGTATGTTCTATGGGAATGGATATTTCAAAATCCTCATGAAAGTCTTAATAACATACTTAACTAATCATTCGGAAATAATTTTCTCAAGAAGGTCTGTAGGTACTCTCAATCTCTGAATCTAATGTGCACTACCTACGAGGATCAAGACCCGACATGAATGAGGATATTGAAGATGTATGATTTCTAACTCTTCCAAACTTTTATTCATTATGCCATGTGGAATCAGAAAATGTTAGTCCAGTAATTTGATTAATAGTATAACTGATTCTAGAGTTCTGATTGACCTTTGGGTTCAGCTAAAAGAATCCAATTTGGTTAGTCCATACAAAGTAGATGAGAATGAATCATGGCCCATGTTGATATGAAGCGCCTCAATCAGCAGATACACAACTTCACACTTTTCGTACGCATTTGTTTATCATTTATAAGAAATATTACCTTTGTAATATTCCACTGATTGCATAGTAATACCTTGTTACATGTTTAATATTGTGAAATTATTTACATTTTTATTGGTTGGATAGACGAATGTGAAGTCTTTCATGTAATGATTGCTAGACTAAGGTATATATATATATATATATATATATATATATATATATATATATATATATATATATATATATATATATATATATATATATATATATATATATATGTGTGTGTGTGTGTGTGTGTGTATGTATGTATGGATGGATGGATGTATGGATGTATGGGTGTATGCACGTATGTGTGTGTATACATGTATGTATGTATGTATGTATGTATGTTTATATGTATTTGTTCATATATATATATATATATATATATATATATATATATATATATATATATATATATATATATATATATATATATATAGCACTTTGTATTCTTTGGACTCCTTTTGGATCTTCCAATCCATGCAAGATACCTCCCTGTTGCTTCATAATCTTTTCTGAACTCCTCATGGTTGATTGTGGATCTAGAAAATCAATAATGGATTGACCATATATAAACTCTTTCATGAGCTCTTGTTCATGTGAAGCATTCATAGCTTCCACATCTTCCAAGCTTTCTTTATCACCTAGAAAACAACACAAGAAATCCGCAATGTGAAAATTGGTGCCTCTTAAACCTAACAAGGCTTGCCTCTCCTCTTGGGGTGGTCTTACTTGCCTTTACATAGGCTTGCCACCCTTCTTCAGATGGTCTTACTTGCCTATACATAGACTTGCCAGTTTCTTTGGTGGTCTTACTAGCCTCAACCTTTTGTTAGACCTTCACTTCTTCTTTGGTGCTTCTTGCATCTAACAAGGCTTGCCATTCCTCTTGGAATGGTCCTACTTGCCTTTAAAAGGCTTTTCATTCCTGTAGGGATTTTCTTACTTGCCTTTACATAAGCTTGCCATTCGTCTTGGTATGGTCTTACTTGCCTTTTACATAGGCTTGCCACTCTCTTTGGTGGTCTTAATAGCCTTAATCGTTTACTAGAGCTTCACTTGGTCTATGCTTGGAACTTACCACCACACACAATGATAAATTTTTTCAAACCTTTACATCAGCCCTTAGCTTTTCAAATGCACTTCTTTACCTTCTTCACATCACACTTCTCTCATTGGATGACTCTTCTTTCTATCTTGGCACTTGCTTGTGCTCCTTGAACATTGGGGAATGTCTTCAAGTACTTGTTGATTCTTCAACACTTTATGACCAGCCTTCTTGCCCACTCCAAGCTTGATGGTAGCTCTCTTAACATCTTGCAATCTTCAAAGCTTGATTTGCTTTTCTTCAACTCCTTGAAACCTTCAAGAGTCTTCACATGGGCATCCTTAGTTTGACCAACTTCAGCTTGTATCGAATCTTCAAGTGCACACACTATATGTTTGACAATTTTATGTCAATGGGTTTTATCCACAACAAGATACATCCACAAACTTCATACATAAAGGCCTTTGATTTCATCAATCTTCATGGCATCCAAACATATATAGCTTTAACTCATCTATGGCTAAAATTGAGAAGCCTTTAATGCTTTAATATCATTCTAAAAGATCCACATAATAATTTGTATAATAAGTGATCATTCAAGCATATATTTATTCCTCTTTATGCCAATTCATATGTCGATATAAACTTGAAATGTTTAAGCTTGTATATGCTATATAAATTAGCCTATTACTCATCCACAAATCATGAAAGATAGATACATATTTTGCTTGACCACATATGGATACATTCTTGCATACTATACATTAATCCTAAATTCTAGCCATGGCTGTCCAAAATTGTCATTTATCTTGAGCATAAACTTTACAAGCATGCATTCATAAGCATCTTCATTACATGTATTCCTTGCACCAAGTAAGAAGTGCATAGCTCTATCCTGAATCTTACATAAAAGCTTAAATTTTTATCTTTATACATAAAATAATGTGGAACTTTCTTCAATTGAATGCAATATCTAAATCATGCATACAATGCTCATATACAACTTGATGTAGTTGCACATCCAAGATTCTTTGCTTGAATATTCATCTTAATGTATAGGCTACCCATAGATCTTCAACCAAGTGATTAGTATCACTCATCGTATGACTCAATGATCAAGAATATGTATTAGAAAGTAGAACAAGAGAGTGAAAACTTTAGATAATATAAAGAAACAGAATTCTCCTACATAAAAAAATTCATCTCCATAGCTTTCCAATAGCTTGAATGTTGCACACTCCATAGGCTCATAGCTCCAAGGTTTCGTCTACCATCTTTGCATCTTCATCAAGGTCTATTCTTTGTCCAAACATGGTCTTCAATTCCAATGCTATATACCAAAGATCTAATACCAAATGTGGGGAAATTTCACTCCAGTATGCATAGTGGAAGTTATTGAAGCTCTTTTAGAAACTTCTCTATTCGACACATGCTTATTAAAACCCTATTTAGCCACAATCCAAACAAGGGCTCCAAAAATTTTCCCAACCATATTTGAAACCTTTATATCTCTAAAAACCTAAAGATCACTCCATTTGGATGATGAGGTAACTAACTATCTAAAGATCGAGTACTTGTGCACTCAGGTTAAATCGAAAAGAGATGTTCACAAGAAATGTTCCCCATAACTACTCAAGATGAATCTAGAAAATATATTTATTATAAAATAATTAGAAAAGAACACTTTCCAACAAGATATGACATGCACTAAATGGATAAGTACATAGAGAGACATGACCTTCACAAGGTGGTTATGTACAAAAAGGTATGCACCTAGAATACCTATGTGCCTTATAGCACACTATTGAGTGCCTTGCTCATATCCATTGGTTCAAGAATGACAGGGATAGGCTTCTACACCATCTCCTTGTCATCTCCACAAATTTCCATTTTCAATGGCCTTCTATATATAGAGATATGTGCATGGGAGTTGGTGCCTCTTCACCTACCCTTGCATCTTCTCTCACCTCTTGACCTTTCACTTCATGTACTTTGTCCATCCATTTCCTTGGGTGACTTTTGGTACTCAAATCACTCCATGTTGATAAGATTGCACCTATTTTTTGTATTCCATCCCTCCCATCATAATTTGGCTTTAATATAATCGATAAATACATTTACAGCTTTTACTTTAACACTCTCCTTTAAGTTTAAGAGTGTAGATTTTATATTTTTAAGACCTACCTTCCTTTTGAGCTTACAAGAAATACATAAATGATGAAGAGGTAAATAATGAGAGGTGAGTATGTGTCAAGCCTCACAATTTTAGCTTGCACAAGGTCCATAAATTTCAATAGCCTTAGCCTACCACATGAGTCTTATGCCCATCACTACACACAATAGAAGTAAATATGCTTGGTTGTGATTGTTATAAAGAATATAAATTGAAACCAAAATTGAGTTCCAAGGACCATAAATGGGTAGCTTCACGAACGTAAATAGAAATTTTATCACATCATCAAGTGAACGTAACAACAACAATGGTAAGCTTGTCTTTCATGACAAATACTTCACAACCTCGTGGTCCAATATTGGGTTGAATAGTGGCCATACTCTTTTCGTTATTTACTAGAACACTATGTCAGCATCGACAATTGATATCGATACTTCTGCATCTATATTCAACATTGAGTGTTTTAGGGATTTCTTGTACGCACCCCTTTTTGGCCCACTTGCAAAAGAAATCAGGGAAAGGGGGTTTATCTCTAGTTAGAACTGTGATGTCGATAATAATTGATTTTCACTAAAGAAACTAACTGATGATAATTTGTAGGAGTAATTGTACACATTCGTGATGCAAAAGGAATTGGAGGGAAAGATATCTCAATTCAAATAAGCAACAAAGGGTGAAGATAATCATTTTCCATGAAGGAAGTAGGGGATGATTTTCAAATCCAAGAGGGTGCATTGGATGTTTTTTAAGTGGCCACATAAGTCCAAGGAGGATGTTGGAGGTAGATTTACGAGGTCTTCTCGTAGTGTTTTAATGCAACATGGAGCCCATAGATCTTTATAAAAAAGGTACTTAATAAAGATCTCCCCTCCAAGATCAAGATTGACATATGTAAAGAGGAACGTTGGGAAAAAGACATTATTTTAAAAAATAAAAAATAAAACTTATTTTTATTGTGACTTGCAACTCACATAATCAAATGCCACCCATTGATAAACGTAGCCTCGAAATACAAACTATTAGGAGCAGAGTATATGCCTCAGCCTCATCTTATAGCTAGAGAATTAAGATGGACCAAAATAAAGGAGAATCAAGTTAAGAAATATACACGTAAAAGATGGAGATGGTTGATGAGACCCTGCATTCGGAGCATAATTTTGATGGCTTCATAAAAGTGCACTATAAATAGAGTATAAGTTTCAAAGATTCTTAGGGTGCCCGATCTTCTCACATAGATAGTAACTGGGTTGTATAAGAAAATGAGAAGCTCAAAAAAGAAGTCATCCTTTTGGAGTATCCTAGAGGGGAATGTCTAATGGATTCATTTGATGACAACAAGACCCTAGAGAGATATGCAATAGTAGGAAGGATAATCAAGTTGAATTTACTACTAGGAAGATAATGAAGATACTGAGAGCTTAACCATTAGGTTCACCCCTCTAGATTCGTATGCTAAGGAAGAAAATACTCAAAAAGGAAAGCTTCTTCTAGAATTCCTATGCAAGAGCCCTATCAAAGTGAAAGTGCCTCACTAGTTTCTTCTTGCTTGAAAGGAAAAAGAAGAGATGAAAAACGATATAATTAGGTATAAAAACAAAATTTTAAAAGACCAACCTTGTCAAAATGATTGATGTTTCCTTCAAAATTGAAGGACTTAGGAATCCCTCCAAGAAGACTATCATCAGACAATGGCTTCCAGAGAAGAATGTTATCCCAGATTCATGTGCCTTCAAGAGGTTAAACTTAATGTAAACATCATTGTAAAACTCTCGAGAGTATTTCCATTGTTCATTGCTACTTTTCCAGGACTTTACACATGGGTAGGCGGCACTATAATTCTCTTCAAGAGTGTGTGATCCTCTCTTCTTGTTGGGTCCTTTGAGGACCAGAACCATAGATTGATCTCTAATTCTTTTGGAGGGCTCCATCCCTTTACCACCGCATCCGTGTATGCCCTCAAACAAGACTTAGAAGGATTTGACACATGGTAGTCTCTTAATTCCTTACCAAAAAATCATCCTTCGTAGTGATTTCAATTTGGTTGAAGATGTTTTTCATGGATGGAAGATAATAGATCGAGCTACCTTAGGACCCGAGAAAGGCTCTTGGGACCAACTAAAGCTTCAATATTATTTGACTAAGGTAAAGGATTCCAGTGGATTTTATTGGCTTACGTTCAAGAGAAACCTTAGATACAAAGAGGAAATCAAGAGGGAAAAAAAAATTTGTTACATTTCAAAAGCTTATGAGTAGGCAAAGCTAATAATCCAACCAAAGAAATGTGAAGGCACCTAAATAAGAAACAAAGAAAGAAGATATTCCCCATATGAATTACAACAATGGTGTGAAATTCTCTTCAAATGATGAGAATTTCATATTATCTATCAATAACTTTAAGGAAGTTTTAGGAATCTCTACTCTAATATTACCTCGTAGACATCACTACAAAGCCACAATCTCAATAGGTAGATCTTAAGCAAGTCCATAAGATATTATCCCTTGTTTGGTGAAGAAACACTTGATGAAGCTGAATCCCTCCCCAAAAATAAATGCATAGGCTAGAGGAACTCATTAATGTGTGATGAGACAATACTAAACTTTCCTATGTAGCTTGATGCATGAATGGCCTTAGAGGTATACTCATAGATACCTTTGTTCACTCTATTTGATTATTCTCTAAGCTCATTAGGAATAACCAAGGATCTTTTTGTCAACAAAACACGAATATATATGATCTTACAAGTTATTCTACTCTAAATGCTTGCTTCTACTCACATAACCAATACCCTCAAGGCAAACTACTCACTACCTTCCTTAGACACACATAGAGATGCATTCTCACTCCATACACAATTTTTCTCATTATATATTTTCATTTATTATTGTCTAATATACGTAATACAAGAATATTATGAAGAGTAAGATATGTAAGTAGTGGAGAGGCAGATACACGTGTGAGGATGTTGATCGCACAAGCTACAAACCCCTCTAGCCATGCCTCTTCTCATACATCACATGAGAGTGATGATCATTATACAGATCATTTTGATGATTGATATTATAGAAATTCAATGTATTATATACAATGACACACACACACACACACACACACATATATATATATATATATATATATATATATATATATATATATATATATATATATATATATATATATATATATATATATATATATATATATATATATATAAACTATAATAAAAATCACTAGTAAATTTCAAACATATATTTAACTTTAATAAAATAGATGATCTTAATAATACTAAAATTACCAAAGTTATGAACTCACACCAGAAATAAAATTTAGAACATAATTGACATGAACATTTATATCTCTCTCTATATATATACGCACACACACACACAGACACACACACACACACACACACACACACATATATATATATATATATATATATATATATATATATATATATATATATATATATATATATATATATATATATATATATATATATATACACATGCACACACACACACACACACACATATATATATATATATATATATATATATATATATATATATATATATATATATATATATATATATATATATATATATATATATCACTACAACAGATCGATGGTATACCGAGCTTTTTACCGAGGAAAATGAACGCGGCTTTATTTGCCGTGACGCCGGTGTAAAGGTCGGTGTGCGCGTCGGTACCAAAGCATCGGTATATGTGTCGATATATGTGTCTGTATAAGCGTCAGTATATGCGTCGGTAATACCGGCGCCCATACCGAGGCCTTTGCTGGGCATACCGTCATCTATACCGCCGCTTGCTCGGTGTACCCACGCTTATTCCGATGACATTACTGGGAGTACCGTCGCGTATACTGACGACCATACCTGCAAAAGTTTTTTTGGGTAGAGTGTTTTGTCTTTTGCTACAGCAACATTACCATGATGTTGCTTAACAAAAGACAATACACTCTGCCCAAAAAAAAAACCGAGTACATGTGATGTGTACTCTAATGACAACCGAAATATGATTTCATGAAACAGAGTATTATTGGACACAAAAGAGATAATCAGAATGAACTATGAACCATGTACAAAAGAAGTTATATATTTCAAGAATGAAGCATGTACAAGAGTGTGGCAAACCACTGTCATATATGACGCTTTTACAAAATGTGGCAAAGCAATGTATTGCCATATGAAAATCAAATACAAAATATTGGTCTTCCACTGCCATACACATGCAAAGAACGTTCCATATCAACAGTCCTGCAACAAAGAACATTAATGGAATGAGATAAATTCACATGAAAATTACAAACAACAAGTGAAAACCAAGTTTATAAATTAATTACCTCATCGCAAATGCTCCCATGAAACTACCGCATTGCGTCCCTCCAAGTCCTGCAATAGTGCAGTCAACCCATGATTATATCCGTAAGACTCCTCCGTTCATGTTGGAGGACGACCCATTTCCGGCTCCTGAAACAAATATAAAAAGATTAGAGAAACATACATGAGAAATTTAACACAAATAAATTCAATAAATGAAATGGTACTTACAAACTCATGACGCATCGTGTCATATCCGTCGCTGCCCAAATGTGATGGTCCAATCATATCTAAACGTGTGGCTGTGGCATTTCGCTGATGGCGATATCGATCAGGAGTCTGCTACTGCTCATCACTAATCATGTCCCACTTCTCAGCATCTAACCATACAGGCTTTGATAAGCCTTCTCTGAAAGCATCACGAGCCTCGAATCGTCGATGGGACATGACCTCACGTGCGGTGTACAGAATCCACTCTTAACTGACAATAGACTGTCCATCGGCTGATCGGAACTCCTGGTAAATCGTCTGTGTGATATAATTCTTCCGATCTTTATCCTGTTCACTCCATTTCAGCATGATGGAGTGTCCAAACTAGATGGAGCAAAGTTGTCGTATGCGTGCACACATTGCTTTGCCAGCCGCATCCATCATCGGAGCTCCATCTCAGATACTACACACGTTGGAGTCATCATGGTCATGAGCACCCCAAGGTATACATGGTATTCCACGTGGTGTACTGTGTGGGGTACCTACATCTAAGGTACTCGTCCTAGGAGTAGAAGTGGGCGACACAACATCTGTTGCACTGCCTCCACAACAACCGCCTCCTCCGCCTCCAGAACTACTTGTAGATCCACTCCTAGAACCTCCTGCTCTAGAGCGTGACCTCGATCTACGAGACGGGCCAAAACCTGTATCGCGTTGAGGTGTCGAACGCACATGTCTACTAGTAGACCCAGTAGGAGATGGCTGCAAAGATGGTCGAGGTGGAGTCACAAAGCTAGGAGACATACCTCCTACGGGAGTAGCACCACCCGCAAGAGTGACACCGACAGGAGTGACACAGGCGGGAGTGACACCGGTAGGAATGAGGCCAGCAGGAGTGAGGTCGGCAGGAGTAAGGCCGCCAGGAGTGAAGCCGGGAGGAGTGCTACCACGAGCGATCCAATACTGTGATGCAGCGGCCATATACGCAGGAGGAACCTGAGAGATGAACTCCAAAAACTGCTCCTTTGTCATGGAATGTGGAGTGACTGGAGGACTGTCTCCCATCGTGCTTTGTAATATAAGAACTCAAATAATTAGCATGCGATAAGAAAAGTAATATAGAGAATAAAGAAAAACAAAAACAAAAATTAGTACGTACAAGTGTTTTATTCAAAAGTCCTCTATTCTAGCATCCTCTTGAAGATCAGATGCACCGAGAATATCTATCTCTATATTGATGGCTTCTAAATCGCTTGCTATGCTGGTTTCCTCCTGACCATCATCTATTGCTTCATCTTCTTGAACAATGAGCTCTTCTTCAATGACCTCTTCTTCTCGAACAATGATCTCTTCCTCCTCGACTTTCGAATGAATCTCTGAGTCCACTAGAGATGGACTTTCTTCTACATCTATGTTTTCAAAAATTTATCTACTACGTGGAGCAACTTGTAAAACAAATAGCCACTCTCGGTCTTTTGAATCTGGTATAAAAACAACTTGCTCACAGTGTTTGGGAAGTACAAATGTATCCCTTTCATCTGTCCATAATCTTGTGGAGTCAACTTGAAGCAAACAACTCTTATCCCGTCTCATTGTTGCGTTTCTTCCAGAGGTGACTACTTTGAACCATTTCACATCAAAAACAAAGTAATCAAACTTTCTGAAAGATAGTTTCAAGATGCCTTGAATCAAACCACAATAATCTAACTCGCCTTCTAGAGCATTATCATCTCTTGCACTCACTCTAACTTTTTGCAAAAAATTCACCATCACTCCACTATCAAAAGTAGACCTATTTTGATTGATTCGTGCGATTCCAAAGTGTCGTCCATGAGACCATAGTGCACCGTATTTAATATACTCGCAATCACATCCTTTTGCGAGTTCTTCTTCTTCTTCACAGATATCTTCACCCGCTGCCTTTGCTTGTGAAACCGCTGTATCTAGCCATCTGCTCGTTGGAGAAGGTGGGAGAGGTCGAAGATTTTCTAAAAGAGGCAAAAATCGAGTGGAACGATTTCTTCGAAACTGAGCTCTTTCCTTTGCGTTAGTTTCCTTGGCAAGTTCATACCTTTCTAACCACTTTTGCATAGGCTCAGAGTTAACTATGCAAAAGTTCATTGCCTTCTCTCTGAAAGCTGCATCCATTTTTCTTTGCAATCCTTTACCTTATGGTTCATCGCCTACGAGACGAACATCTTCATCATCGCTCCATAAGCGAGGCATTTTGGTGTATGTATGCATATGTGTATATATGTGTGTGTATGTATGTGTGTATGCATGTGTGTATATGTGTATATGTGTGTATGCATGCATGTGTGTATGCATGCATGTGTGTATATGTGTGTGTGTGTATGCATGCATGTGTGTATATATGTGTGTGTGTATGTATGTGTGTATATGTTTGTGTATATGTGTATGTATGCATATGTATATATATGTGTGTATGTATGTGTGTATGCATGTGTGTGTATGTATGCATGTGTGTAAATTTATATGTGTGTGTATGCATGCATGTGTGTATATGTGTGTGTGTATGTAAGCATGTGTGTATAGGTGTGTGTATGTAAGCATGCATGTGTGTACATGTATGTGTGTATGTATGCATGTGTGTACATGTATGTGTGTATGTATGCATGTGTGCACATATATATGTGTATGTATGCATGTGTAAATGTGTAAATGTGTATGTATGTGTGTGTGTATGTATGCTCTATTTTCCTATCTCTATCTTCCTTTCTTTCATTATTCTTTATCTCTCTCTCTATCTCTCTTTCTCTCTCTCTCTCTCTCTTTATCTCTCTCCTTATCTCTCTATTTCTCTCTCTATCAATAGAGAATAAAACAATCACTTACAAGTATGCTCCTCTTTTGGATCGTTGTCATCAAAGCATAATGTATGTCATCTATCGTCCCATTCCAAACAATCGACGCCAAAGAACTTCTGCAAAATCAAAGAAAAGAGAAATTATAAAACCTAAAGCATAGAGAAACACAAATGCTAACAGTACGCGCAACACTTACCAAGATGTGAGATCTAAGCAGAGAGAGAGAGTGTGTGTGTAGAGAGAGAGATCTGTGTGTGTGTGTGCACAAGACAATGCAAGTCGCAATTCGATTCACGCGTGCAAGTTCGACAGAAGACCAACAATACTCAAACACGCGCAAAAATGTGAAGTTTTGCTCTCGGGTTCGCGGTATGTTTAAAACTCGCCACCGGTATAGGCGTCAGTATGGGCATCGGTATAGGCGTCGGTAATTCCCAGTAAATTACCGACGCCCATACTGACGCATATATGGATGGCCATACCGACGCATATACCGGCGGCTGCGGGCCACACCGACGATCCGTTTAAAACGGTCATACCGACGGTCACTTGACCGTCGGTATCTCTAAGTGACATTTTTCGAGGCCCATACCGACGTCGACTGTGACCGTCGGTATATGTAGCGTCGGTATGCCCCTCATATGTTGTAGTGGATATATATATATATATATATATATATATATATATATATATATATATATATATATATATATATATATATATATATATATATATATATATATATATATATATATGTGTGTGTGTGTGTGTGTATAGATATATATATTCATATGAACTATGCTTTATATTTTATCTATGGTGTG
Source organism: Ceratopteris richardii (assembly GCA_020310875.1). Taxonomy (NCBI): domain Eukaryota; kingdom Viridiplantae; phylum Streptophyta; class Polypodiopsida; order Polypodiales; family Pteridaceae; genus Ceratopteris; species Ceratopteris richardii. The sequence continues at coordinate 6,196,169 of CM035430.1, read as the reverse complement.
AGTTCATAAATTTGATATATTTGGAGTGTTTATATAACTTAATTTATTTGATTAAAGTTAAATATATGTTTGAAATATACTAATGATTTTAATTTCTTTTTTTTTTAATATGATTTGTTACCTGTAGTGTATCATTGGTTCATATATGTATGCATGTTTGTGTATGTATGTATGTATATACGTATGCATGTGTGTACATACATATCTATAGATATGTATGTATGTGTATGCTTGTTCATGTATGTGCATATGTATGTATTTATTTATGCTTGTGTACGTATGTAGGTATGTTTATTATATATATGCATATTTGTGTATATGTACATATGTATGTGCATGCGCTTGTACAAACATGTGGTTTAGATGTGTCTCTACATGCGCTTCTACATGCATGTGGTTTAGATATCTATGTACATATGTATGTGCATGCGCTTGTACAAGCATGTGGTTTAGATGTGTATGTTCATATGCATATGTATGTGTATGTGTATGTGTATGTGTATGTGTATTTGTATGTATATGTGTATGTGTATGTGTATGTGTATGTGTATGTTCATCCATATGAGTATGTGTATGTGTATGTGTATTTGTATAAGTATGTGTTTGTTTGTGTATGTGTATGTTTATATGTGTGTGTGTGTGTATGCATGTATGTATGTATGTATGTATGTATGTATGTATGTATGTATGTGTGTGTGGATGTGAGTGGATGTGTGTGTGTGTCTATGTGTGTGTATGTGTATGTATGTGAGTTTGTGTTTGTGTATATTTATTTCTATGTGTATGTGTGTATATGTGCATCTGCGTGTATTTGTGTCTATGTGTGTGTATATGTGGGTATATATGTATGCATATTTATGTGTGTGACTTTGTGTGTGTATGTTTCTGTGTGTATGTGTGTGTATTTGGATGTGTATCTCTGTGTGTATGTTTATATGTATGTGTGTATGTGTATGTGTATATGTATGTGTATGTATATGTGTATGTGTATGTTGTTGGAAACAATTTCCAATAATCCAAGCTCCGAAATTTATTCAATCACTGTAGCATTGTATGGCTTGTTTAGTAGATTCCATACAAACAATGTGTTTGGCGTGTTGGATAAAACACGTGCCTCTTCTCAAACCTGAGTGGGTTTGATTCCCATAGTCGACACAATAAAGAGATTTTCTTTGGACCTTTGTTTTTTGGGAAAATTGACGACATCATACAATCGTTGTTTTTATGCACAACTTTTGTTTTCCAATTATGAACAACATGGATGGAATGAGGAACATTGAGAACTATATAATAAGCCCCTTGGATCACTCCTAAATTATCTTCTCAAGCTCAAGTAAGTGCTACACGAGCTTTGGAGGAGATCTTGAAGGTACTCTAAGTGAAGAAGGGTTCTTCACTCTTAGAGGAGGTGTTCTCTACATCAAGAGTTCTTGAAGGAGTTTGTGTTAGTCAACCATCTACACATTGTTGAGTTACTCTGAGTAACAAGTCTATTTCCGTTTTGACTTGCTCATTCACTAGTTTGTGATTTAGGTTAATTAAAATTTGGGTTTGCTATAAAAAAGTTCTACATTGTTCATATTCTCCATATTCGCACACACACACATACACACTCTTCATACCTCTTAGGCACACAATTTCTTGTATCTAGGTCCCATTTCTACATAGATTCAGATATTGTAATTTTGTGTCATACTTAAACATTGTAATTTTACATTAGAATATGGATAGTGTAGATGAGCATCCTAGGTTACCATACACTTTGAAGATCTTGTTTGTTCTTTCTCTATCTCTCAATGATCTTATTTTTTAGTCCTAAGGTGTGTATGCTAAGGTTTATGTGTTTGAAGATCCTATAAACATGTGGTTATTGTTATTATGGCCCACCTCACTTCCAGCATTTGGTATCATAGCATAGTTAACATATACCCTTAACAAGATCAGTGATTATCGACTTAAGAATGAAGACAAGCTTCAAGGAATGTCTAATTATCCAATGTAGATTTTTACAATGATGAATCTGTTAGTATCAAAGGACTTATGGAATATTTTCAATGGAACTTATCCAAGGCCAATACAAGTCAGAGAAGAGGTTAATTCATCTTGTAGAAGGCCCATGATCCTATTTGTACTCAAAAGGAGGTTATTCAAGAAAAAGGAAATATATCATTAGGAGTGCATTTTACTATCATACTATTTCCTAGAAAAAACAAATCTAGATGGGATTCACGGGATGATCCAGCACTTTCAAGTATCACAATGGGTGTCAAGAGGCATATCATACCCCAAATCAGGTCATGTTAGACCTCTTCTCAAGCTTGGTTTGAGTTAGAAAATCTCTATCAAAGTAGAAACACTGCTAGGAAAGCTCATCTAAGGAGACAACTAGCCAACACAAGCATGAAAGTTGTTGAATCGATTGAGACACATATTTAGAAGGTCAAAGATTTAGGAGATTAGCTACTCAATGTTGTAGTAAATTTTGAGATGAAGAGATGATAAATACTTTTCTAAACTCACGTCAACCTACATATCATGATTTTGTTAGTTTTTTATCTCTCTCTACAAGAGATAGAGAACTTTCATTTGAAAAGCTACGATTCCTATTACTTCAAGATGAAGATCAACAAAAGGGTATGGAAGAGAACGTCGAAGCCATGTTATCATCATCGAACATAAAGAAGAAAAAGGAGACAAAGAAGGAGAAGAAGAATCAGCAATTTAAGAAGGAAAGTAATTCTTCTAATCTTAAGTCATCTAATCCTTCTCCTAATGCACCCGGCAAAATTTCTTCGAATCCATATAATTCAAAGAAAGGAGTATGCCATTACTGTACAAAACTAGGTATATCATAACATAGTAGGATGTAAAACAAGGATTTTTAATGAGAAGAAGAAAGCATCAGGTAATAGTGTTGAACATGATCCTAAACCTAAATCTTCAATGGTAAATGGTAGATTCGTATCATGTATTACTATTGACGAGGTAGCTTTTGATTAGATAGTGTTAAAGGCCATCTTAGATAATCCTTGGATTCTTTGTTTTGGAGCTACGAAACATATGAGAGGTTGTATAAACATATTTTCTTCCCTTTCCAACTATTCAGATACAAGAGTGACCATTGCATATGGTCATGATTTGGATGTTATAGGTGTTGGGGAAGTGAAATTTAAGTCCAGAGTGGATGGAAATCTCATAATTTCTAATGTAAATGAAGAAGAATTTGCTCTCTATCTCTACTTTCTTGTCAAATGTTTATAAAATAATTTTTAAGAAAGATTCATGTTAAATCCTCTCACTTAATGAGGAGTATTGTCTACTTTGAGGTGAAAACAGAAGTGGCATATTTGTGTTTTCCAAAATAAGTCATGCTAATATTGCTAGGTCTTTTACACCTAAGGAGAACATGAAGTTGTGGAGTGCTAGATTTGGCTATCTCAGTTGCACAATTGTCAAGGACATCAAAGATCAAGGTATGGTGGAGAGTTTGCACACTTTTGCTTTATGAGATGATGTAGAATCATGTGAAGGATGTCTTGACAAAAAGCTTCACAAAATTCCTCTCAAGAAGCATGGATACATCATGGCCACAAGGAAGTTGTAGATTATACATTCAGATGTGAATGGTGTGATGACAGTACAATCTATTCAAGGTTTTAGATACTTTGTTACGTTCATTGATGATTTCTCAAGATATTCTTGGATTTACGATCTTAAAGAGTAAGAGGTTTTTCCTACTTTTAAGAAGTTCATAGGTATGGTTGAAAATGAAAGTGAGTCAAAGATCTAGATTTTGAGAAGAGATAGGGGAGGAGAGTACATGTCAAAATACTTTAAGTCTTTTCTTGAAGACAAAGGTACTTCTCATCATTCAGTATTGCTTATATGCCATAACAAAATGGTGTTGTAGAGAGAAAGAATGGGATATTTGTTGAGATGATGTGGTAAAATCAGGGATTAGATTGATTCCAAAGCTTCCATCTTCTTTATGGGTTTTTACCACTTTTCTAGCTCTAGTCATAGGTATTGGGGATTATGAAACAACATAGGATTGTGTAGTGATACCTTCTTCTCATGGAGAGATGACACCTTGGCATCTCGACAATCTTGATAGGGAGGTATGCCCTCAGGTATAGAGCAACTCTTTTTCACATTATGATATTCTCCATAGTGATAACACATTAAAGTTCTATTATATCTAGGTCAATTTGCATGATTATCCTTTCTCTCATGCAAACTTGACTTACTAGTGTAAAATCTATCAGGAACTTGATTATTACCTCTCTACTGGGCTACCTTGAGGTAGGATCATTTGAAGGCCTCATGGTCACTTTTTCCACAAAATTATTATCATACTAAGTTTGCAAATTTCATGTTGGAGTGACCACTATTGTTGCATGTGGTACACCAAATTTTCCTACGGATGTCTTGAGTGCTCTATAATTCCTCCAGTTCACTGGGAATTTATGCCACTAGATCATCCCTATAGCATATGGATGGAAAAAGGAGCTTCTCCTTGTTTTGACTTCATTGCATACTTAATGCATCCAATTTCCTCCTAAGTTGCTCGATCGGGTCCAGATTTGCAACATACTTTGCTTGAATCCCTCCTACAAAATGCACTCTACCCTCCTCTATGCAAGAAACGACTACCACAAAATTGTTCAATTTGGCATCCTATTGTAGTGATTCCCTAAGCTTCTATTGGAAAGACGTGGGGAGAGCCTTTTCTATCCACATTTTGAATAGGAAGTCCCATGGAGCACGCAGAAAACTAAAAACGAGTGCTTTAGCATGTCTACAAAGTTCATGAAAAGATTCAACTCGCTATATCTTCAAGTTCTCAATTTGTCTAAACTCGAGATCTTTGGTCATACACACGGATGACCAAACGGTGTCCGATTTCAACTCTATCTGAATTGGCCAGACCCTTGGATCATAGACTTACTTTATTACATCCTTCCCCCCTTGAAAATAATTTCAGCCTCGAAAATAGAGCTATATATATACTGTAGGCAATCCCCAAGCCTCATGTTCCAAAATTGGAAGAACATGGTCATGTTCTAAAACTAGAGGAACATGTCTCATCTCTGTGGTGGCATCCCTGCCCAAATGATTCAAAACACTATCTCGCTTTGCACTTTGATAAACTAATCAAAGTTCAAAGTAGTGAATGAATAATAAGGGTGTATCTAAAAACATCCTTGGCCAGTTCACAGTTTCTCGATGTGCAATCGAGGCACAAACATATGAACTGGATGGATTCAACTTACTAGTCCATTCCTGGGCATGACTGGTGCATGGACTTAGTAACGAAGGCGGAATTCTTATCTCTCATAAAACTTTGAGGACTCTTGATTCACTTGAATTTGTTTTGGAGAACTTGAAGTTTGGTTGTCTCAAACATCTAACTTGGATGTTTGTACAATGGTTTACTCTGATCCAACAGTCTACTTGATTTTTCACCCGACTAGAGGACTACTTTGTCCTAATGAGCTAAAAAATCCTATATAAACTATAGGAGAAGGTTTACCATTTCTTTGAGTCAACCGTACTATAACTTGTCCAACTCAATTTTAAGATGAAAATTATCCAACTTAGGATACTTTTCTCAAATGGGAATTGTCAATCCGATGAACAATTCCTAACTTGTCTATTCTAGAGTATATTGGACTCTAGGAAATTATTTATGCTATAACTTGAAGCAAACTCAAATAAATAAGTCCACAAAGACCTATTATCTTTTGAAGATTGAAAAGGTTCTTGTACATAACATGTATCTAGGATGTTCATTTTTAGTTATCTAGTTCTAACCAGCTAACCCTGGTCTTTTGCAAAAGGAATCAGATACCATATCTGAGCCAATTCCAAAAGATTTAAAAAGCAGAAAGAAATGACTGAAACTTAGTACAACCAATTCAAACTTTGAAGATACGTAAGCTCGTTATGAGTCAAATTCTAGATGACTCAGGACATTAACCTCTCAAATATTTGTTTCAACAGGGTATTGAAGCATATTTTAAGAGAAATAAACTGGGTTCTCAAAAAGGTTCAAAGCAAATCCAAAAAGATCATCATCCAACCATAAGATACTAGTGTGGTAACCAACATCAGTGTGTGGACCCACTGAGGTTCTGTTGATGAGTTTTGTATTCATATAATGCTTCTCTTGAGACTAAGTTCAGATCACATTCAATCTTTCTAACTTTTTACTAAGAATGCAATTCTTATGCATTTCTTTGAGTGAAAAGAGTGAATTTACCAAGTTTACACTAGGAACTTGATGCTTGACTTAGTCAATCAAATCCTTGGTTGAAAAGATCAACTCAATATCAAAGTCCAACTTCTTTCAGAAAAAATATTTCCGAATTAACAACACTTTATCTTGAAGTGTTTCTTACTTCATATCTTCTGTTTTCTTTATCTTGAAGTTATCTTGAAGTATCTTGAGATACTGCTTTTATCCTCGTTGAATTAAACTCCTTCATAGAAGTCTTAATTCTCTTGAGGATCAAACTTAACTTCAAGATCCAAACTAGGACTAAAAGATAATCATCAACTCATGGTCCGATGTCCATACCATCTTTCCTATATCAATCTGAGTATAAAATCAGGTGTCCTATACCACCTTATTTTATATCCACATTGACGTGTGAGTGAATATTATCGTAAACTCTAAAACATCTCTTGATAGAGAACCTTCTTGCTTCATTTCTTTTCGAGAATTTTGAAGTTTCAGGCATTAAATCTCACTAGATTTGCTAGGCTTTGATCCCTTCACATGATCGTTTCACAATCTTGTGCTTTCCTTCTGGAACTTGAAAACCTTTTGATGGAATATCCATCATTCTTTGCTAGGATTTCAAATGAAAACCAATCAAAATTCCAAGTACTTGAATTTTCATAGACTCAAGTTCAATTGGTTTATTCTTGATCAATTTATAGTGACAAGAGCTTCTGACTTCTTGTCTCAAGATTTCTTTCTTTATTGATGCTTTAGGTGCCTATCTCGGCTGAGACTTTTACAACAATCTCTCTACTGCTTGAGTCCAAGCATCCACTCATGCTCTCTGGATTTGTACCAAAATCCCTTTAAGGATAGGCAAACATTATGCTTTACTTTCCATAGACTTAAGTACCATCTTCACGATTGTAGACTACATTCTTGGAATTTCTTCTCTCTGTTCAGACTTGGAACAGCTTACTCTTTTCACAATTTTCATTTGATAAATGGAGCCTGAGTGAATAATTCCCAAAAGGAATTTTTATTGCCAATGCTTGGACAATCTACAAAGTAGTTCCGATCGCATGTTCTTGGGCAATCATGGCCAAGCTTGATCAAATCTAGTTGACCTTGCGACTAGAATAAAGACTTAGTCTTTATCTTTAAGATCTCTTGAACTAACAAAAGCATCTTTCCTTACCCATGGGCTTTTAGAGATCTTTTCCCCTCTTAAGTCCAGGCATACTCTAATACCCCTCAAATTCCAAAGCTAAGAATCTTTTGATATACCTTTAACTTATATCAATATTTGGACTTAAGTATCAATACTGATGATTTGGGAACTACAGGGAACTACTAGCTATCAAACTGACTTGAAAAATTCTAGTCTCACATCTAGGGAGATATATTTTTTTCAAGAACTTTAGATTCCTACCAAGGATTCAAGTAATACTAAGCCAATGATTCATCTTGGAATCCTTAGTTTTACTGGAATCATCTTTCTAAAAGAAATCTGACTATTGAACAAGAACAAGACTTAAGGCTTTATTACTTGTCCAAAAGATATTCCTTTTTTAACTAAGGAAATAGTTAACTAGGCTATTTCCTTTACTGGCTTAACTTTTAGGAAGTATCTTAGTTCCTAAATATTACTTTGATATATCTTTTTAGAAAATATCTTGATTCCCAAAGATTAATTTGACTTGGGTTTATTCTTTAAGCTCTAATTAGCTTAAACAAAACCAAGCATACTTTTCTTATCGTCAGAAAAGTGCTTAGTAAAAGTATTCAACTACTTAACTAACAATCATCCATATAAAAATATCTCTTCTTTCATGAAAATGCATGTGAGTGCATGCAGTGTTTGCATTCTCCTTTCATGCATCAAACCTAATTCAAGCAATTCTTGAACTTGACATGTGTGCATCCAATCATCCATGCACAAACAATCTATCCTCTATCTTACAAAAGGTTATAAATATACATGTGCACATACTTGAGTGCTTCCTATTCCTTTTGCAAGCAATAAGAAAATGTGTATGGTGCCTGAAAACATTCTTTTGAAAGGAGAGATGCACCAACAATCCTTTCTTTTGTAGATGCATACCAAACATTTCAATATGTTTGTGCTTTTTTCATTTCAATATGTTTATTCTCTCTTATTTAGCTTTCATTAATTTGCATTATTTTTTAATAAAATGCAGCCTACATGAAAGCATGGAGAAAAATAAATATTGAAATGAAAACATAACTTGGAAAATACTTATCTTCCAATTAGCTACATCCTTCCATTGATCTCTAGAAAAGCCATTCTCGTTCCTTTGATCATCAGGGAAAATATTTTTATGCAATGAAGAGCCAAATTTCATAGCCATGCTCACATTTCTTCAAAACCTTGAAAATCGAAAGCACGATCATCCTTGCTCTGATTCAACGTTGCTTCATTTTGGCCTTGATCACCAAGGATATGCAGTCGGATTTGGTTGGGGTGATAGCAAGCTCCAGAGAATACACAAAAAGGATCTCGGCTCGGGATTTAGCAAAGATTCAAGAGAATCAGTGTGCAATCCTTGGGAAACCATGGGTGGCACTTATTTTAGTTGCAAAAATTCCATTCCAACGAAAGCACAATCATCCTTGCTCTAATTCAACATTGCTTCATTTTGGCCTTGATCACCAAGGATATGTAGTCCGATTTGGTTGGGGTGATAGCAAGCTCCAGAGAATAAACAAAAAGGATCTCGGCTCGGGATTTAGCAAAGATTCAAGAGAATCAGTGTGCAATCCTTGGGAAACCATGGGTGGCACTTATTTTAATTGCAAAAATTCCATTCCAACGACATTGCTTCTTTTTCGTTGGCACAGTTCTTGACGCGATGAGACGGCATCCGATTATGCACCACGCCGGAGACGTGTTGTAGCAGTGCCACCTACAGAGCTACACATGAACAAATCCGATTCTTGTGGTAGAATGGCTGAGAATGGCGGTGATGCCTTACATCGGTCCTCCCAGAAGCCTTGTGACAGTCTCTCTATCAAGCCGAACGGCTCTCAATTTTCTTTATTTCCTTCAGCTAGAACCTCTTCATCTCGTCTCTCCCGCTTAGCTCGCTGCTGCGCCTCGTAGTAACCAAAAGTGGCGGAAGAAGAGGAGCATTACTGGGAAGCAACACCTCTTCGTTCTCGATCATTTCTTGTTGCAGATGAAGAAAATACATGCCAGGAAATAAATGAGACCTTGATCGCAATCGATATTGGAGGCTCATGTCCTGAGGCTGAAAGCAACTTTACGTCGCTCCTAGATAACAGTGTTGAATCATCACTACTCTCGCCGCAGCTATTGTAGCAGGATGCGGAGGCATTCGCACCTCTGATCTTCAATCATTCGGACAACTGGCTATGGTCCCCGTCGCCTCAACATAACCCTTTATCATGTACCTACGAGGGAGGCAAACCATCCAAGATTCATGATGGTTGCGGTAAGACGAAGACGAAGATGTGTCGGCAAGATGAAGATCTTGAACGAAACTGCGTCGCAGTGGAAAATAGACGGACTGTTTCTACCCATCTAAATGATGAGGTGAGATAGCAGAATGATCCTAGAACTGCATCAGTCTACTATCACATACTAACTGTAAGTCCAGCAGAGGCCGTGGAGTAAGTGGGCGACTGAGATTAGGGACCCCAAAAAAGGCTGCGCGCAAGTCGTTGGGCACTTTCGATATGGCGAAGCAAGATCTAACCTTCCATGCTGAGCCGAACCATTCTTCTCAGTGCTGGTAGAATCATTGCTCGGTGCATGGTATAAAATATAAGAAGATTTTGATAGAGAAACTCGTAACAGTCTCTGCTGTTGTAATGGATAAGATTCATCCTCAAGTATTGTTTGGTAGTGGGAGCGAATCCCATAGTCTGCAAATAGTGCGCATAATCATTTTGGCTAATCTAACCAATAGCGAGGAGCTGCATACAGCAAGGAGTACTTTCATACGCGAGCAGTACTTCCACATAGATGAAGGATTGCTACAGCGATGCAATTTGGATGCATCTAAACAAGAACTTACAAGCAAAGTGATAAAGATAAAAGTCTCGATATATCTCAACCTAAGGGCTCTGATACCAATGCAACAAGACTATAATTACAACCACCACGTGCTAGAGAGATGACTCTCCTCCCAACCAAATGCCTGTATATATAGCTCTCTCCAAGGGACTGCCTTCTTGGGCAGGTGGATTCTAACCATCCATGTGTCCACCATGTAACTACATGTGCGCCAAGTGTCCTAGCTAACTCGAGTTAACTCAGGTGGATGCTTCTAGAAGGCTCTAGATCCTTGAGACTTAACCACTAAGCTAAGTGGATCACTTGTTCACAAGAGCACAAGACCTCCTAGTAAGTCTAAACTCGAGATCTTTGATCATACACACGGATGACCAAACTGTTTCATATCCCTCGTATCCATAGTACTACTAATCATAAGTCAAGTCATATTCTATTTGGCTCGCATCATAAGCATAATATGCTCCTTGGGTCTAGTCAAATCCTTGATTCATTGGTTTTGCACTAGCCAAGGGTGTTGTTGGTACTATAGCTCTTTCTAGATTTTCCTTCGGTTAAGTGTACTCAACTGGCACTACATTCTATGAAATGGGGTGTTTGTTGTCCTAGTACAGGTTGTGGTTGACCATATCCAATATGCTTTACTCTATGAATTTCACTCCTCAAACCTTTAATCACCTCTTCCATCTTCTGTCCCCCCCCCCTCAAAATTGTCCCCCCCCTTCCCCACACAGAAACCAAATTCATCCCTCAAGTTCTATCTCTATTGAAATCGTCCCTTCTCCAAGGACACTCAAGCATTATGTAAAAGCTAAAAGACCATGAAGAGCACTTGGTCATTACTACTACCTGCACCACAACTCATTTTGGGCACTCAATACTCATTTTGGGCACTCAATACTGCAACGCAAGGCTCCACTAGTGTCAAGATAACTAAATGAAGGACCTAAAGGTGCTTGGCCACTAGTAAAGAAAATTTTTCCATTCCTGTTCTAGTCTTGTCAGTCTCATGAGTTTGGCATGTACATCAATAAAGGCATGGATTTGGCAAGGTCACTCCTCTTGGCCTCTTGGGCCTATTTAAGAAGAGTCTTAGCACTCATTTTAGGCTACATTTTTTGAGAATCCGGTATTCTTGATGATCTCTATCCTAGTTGTACTCTCTATCAAGCTATTCCGTGGCTACCCTTTGCACTTTATTGTGATTATCTCCACCATGTGTTGAGGCTACTGTATGGTGACTATAGAGAGTGTTGGGTTCTCTATTGTGTGGAACATAGCATGCCATGGTGATTGGATAAGCATTGGTGTTAGATTTATTTAGACCTCCATGGTCTACCATTGGTCTACCTTCATTTGGTCAAGGATCATAGCTGGGTCAAGGACCAAAGCTCGGAGGAGCCAAGGCTCTAGCATGAATCTTCGAGGTTATTCCATCTTCTTAGAGTGTCCATATGAGGAGTGTTTGAACCTTAGACAAGATTCTAGATGTGCCAAGGGCAAGGGCTATTTAAGGTTGGGAGGAGAGTGGCAGGTAGCTAATTGGGATCTTTCATTTGGTATTAGAGCTTGAGTGAGAAAAGGGAAAGTTATTGAGAGAAATCCACTTCATCATCTTCTTCATGATTTTCATGGACAGAGGAGGAGGGCTTGTGTGAAGTCCAAGGTGCATTTGCATGTGTGGAGGAGGTCTTGATTCCTCAAGAAGATCCTTGCAATTGCTGGAGTTTTCTTCAGCACAAGGATTACTTTTGATTCGACTCATCAACACTCTTTGTGGAGGTAAGGAGTGTTTTCATACCACATTGGTTTAGGCATTACAGGCCACGTAAGGACACCATTCATGCACCATGGAGGGAAGAGAGAATATCTCTTCTCCTTCTCCTTGAGTTCAAAAGGACATTTGTTCTACTTGCATATATGAAGGTGCTCAAGCAGAGAAAATATGGATATGTGGGATATCTACAGCGTTGCGCACGCATTCTCTGAGACAAGCCGTTGAGGAGAGAGGACGAGAGTAAAGAAAAAAGATCATATTCTTTGTTTTGATCCTTTGAAATACATATCTAGGTGCACTAAAAAACCATATCTAGAGTTAGGAATGTCCAAATTGAAAAATGCAAAGTGCTATGGATTCCTTGTTTCAAGAGGTTTCCAATGATGATTTATTCTCTAGGTTATGAGTAGATATGGTCACCTATAGAGGGTTTTGAATTTGACTGAGTGGAATCATTAATAAGTTCGAGGGTTTGAATTGTGTTCTTATCTTCTCATAGATGCTTAGGAAGATGATTTCATCTCATTAGAAATATCCTTTCTTAATTTTCTCTTTATTTAGAATCATAAGTATCACCAATCTCTATGATTGTTATAGGAAATGAATTAGAAAAAAGGGAGAAAGTTGTTATTGATAGCTAGTCTATCATAATTGATTAGATTTTGAATTCCTTTTTTTAATTGATCTTATTGAATGGATTTCTTGAGAGATTAAAGAATAAGTGCTTATGAACTTATTTACACATGCAAATGCAATGATTAATTCATTAAATATTCTCTTGAAAGACATATTTTTAGAGATTGGAAGATACACATAGTATTATGATTGGTTGATTATGAGAGGACAAATACATGTAGGCATTGACAAGAACGAGTTAATTGATTTTTGGGCATGAGAGTATAGGAATTCATTTACGAATATTGTGCACTAATAATAAAAATACATTCAAATGGTTGCTTTATTGAACCAACCATCTAGTATTTTTTATGTGTATTTTGACATTACTAGAATCAATATATATGATTTGATTTTGCAAACAAATATCCTCTTTATTGATGATCTATTTCAAATGGATGAATTGATTACTAATAAGGCCATATATTATGCATACTAATCCATTGAAATGTCTTAAATATAGAAAAAAGGTAGTTCAAATGCATAGAAAGAATCATGACAATACATTGAAATTATTTTTTGTAACATGAAAGGGTAGTGTTGCATGTTGTCGTATTCATAAATTTAACTAGAAAGATCAAATTAGCATGAAAATTTGTATGGTGTTAGATCTTTGAGTTTTATTATGCTCACCAATTTTCATGTCTTTTGAAGGTTTTTTTAATAGGTCAAATGGTTCAAAAGATGCAGATTTGTTGTATCAAAAGTTACCTTTTGGAAGGTATACATGGGTAACTTTGCAAGGCCATATCTCCTCATAGGAGTGTCTAGTTGCTGAGTGTTTTGTTGGATTTGAGAGCATGTATATTTTGTTTTGTGGCCTATAAATTTCATTAAATGTGAAGTTTTGAGTTCAGAGAAAAGTGAAAATATCTTTGATCTTCATGCAAGGAATTCTCTCTGGCAATTTGTTGCAGGTGTGAAAAACTTGGGAATTTCTCTCACAACACTTGTCCAAATGCTATGAAATTTTGATATGTGGTAGAGAATCATGTTATAGTGCACATACATAAGTCTCATATTGTTTAGATAAGATTTGTACGGTTTAATGTCTGTTCTAGTTCTCTGGTACCTCTGTGAGACTCACAAGAGAAGTGAATAGAGGTCTATTAATTATTGTATTTCTCTTAATTGGAATGGAAAATTACGAAAAATCTTTTTGTAAATGTGTATTCGCTATGTTAGTTTAATTCTCACCAAATTTGAAGTTATTTGGATTTCATTTGGGGAGTCTATGAATATAATCTTTTCTCTTTTCTTGTTCATGAGTAGTGAAAAATGTGAAGGTGTTGTAGACACTATTTTGATCATTTCACTCATTTGGAGATGATACTGCAATGAAATTTGGTTTATAGATATGTGCTTAGATAGGCATTTCAATGATCCAAATTTCACTAAAATTGGAGTTTCATTTGATCAGTCTACCTAGTGGCGTTTGGGAGCTATGCATCACTCCTAGGACTTTGTACATAGGTATAGGTTTGCCGAGTTTTGATCTTAAATGCATGAGTATAGATCTAATGCACTTGATTTAACTTGGAGGTTAAAGGTAACTTCCGGACTATGGTGATACCCAAAACCATTATTGTTAGATATGATTGAGGACTTCTAACTTTCTAGTTCATTTGTAGGTAATCCACTTTTTGACATAAGAAGTTAGGGGAAGTCATCAAGGACCTTAAATTGTAAAGTTTTAGGGAAAATCACTTGAAATTAGCTTTTATTAGACTTCTAGCTAGAATAAGCTAATTGATAATCATTTTTGGAAATGTATAAAGCTTGTATAGCTTTTTCATGGCACTAATTGCTAGATGTATTTTAGGATTTCCCATAGCTTGTATAGTTATCATGTAAACTTGTATATGACATGGGGATTGAGTGAGGTTTGTCTTTTGTGGATATATGGAATTGAGAGAGGATTTTGAATACATATTTTTAATTCATGTTTTGCATGAACGAATCATTAAATAGGAGCATTGTTAAATAGGTATTGCATTTTGCATTCAAATGACTTATCAAATATGTTGTTTGTCTAGAAGGAGTTCGGACAAGACTGTAACTCCCATGGATGAGGTCACGCTTGAGTGGCCTTACACTACGGAGGTTATGGCTCTTAATGCCAAGGTTAGAGGCATGGAGGATACTCTTCAGATGATCCTCAAAGCAATTAAGAACCTAGAAGTGCCGCTAATGGCTACACCAATGCAGATGGAAGTTCCATCTGCTCAACCATCTAGTTCACCAATACCACTTGCACTTGAATCCACCAAGATACCACGGAGAGGTTAGTGGGAGGAGAACAGATGCAGTAGATTTGTGGATAATTAAGTGGGAGCAATGCTTCCAACTTTGCAATATCGAGGATGAGAAACAAAAGATCATGCATGCCACTTACAATTTGATGGATGTTGCTCATTGGTGGTGGAGGAAAATAGAGCAAGACAAAGTAGAACCTGCCACTTGGGCAGATTTCAAGGTCATATTTTATAGTAATTTTGTTCCTCTAAAAGAGCATACTAGGTCTCTCGATGCATGGATTTTCTTACAAGAGAGACAACTTTCAATGCAAGAATATGCAGAAAAATACATGGAAATATTATTGAAGAGTCCAGATCAGGTGCTTGATTTTCTTCAGATGCATAAATTTCAGCTGGGACTTGTGTGCAAGCAGTGCTACCACACCTTAAATGAGGTAGTAGAACTTGCCTTGGTGTTGGAGGATGGGTGACACTCTCGATTGCAACCCTCACGACAAAAGAATACTTGGACAAGATTCAAGAAGCCCATAGCTTCAGTTCCAGGATCTAATAGATATATGAATGTCATTCAGTCTTTGGCCCATGGGAAGAGAAAAGTAAGTGCATCCATGGCAGATAGAGCTTTTCAGAGATCATGTCTGACACAACGATAGAAAGAAAAGGCTCACTGTGTGGGCCTCTGTTATGAATGCCTAGATCAGCATGCTTATAGGATGTGTCCTAAGAAAAAGAAGAAGATATCTATAGCGATGGTGGTGGAGAGGCAGCAGTCCTCACTGTCCACTCCATCATCTCCTTTGGATTTTGATCTTCTAGATACAGACACTGAGATGGATCCTCCATCTAAAAATACACAACCCATCTTAAATATAACAATCATTAAGAAGGTTAACAATGTTCTTGATGTGGTACTATCACCAATTGCTCAAAAAGGGTAGTATTTTTCAGACACTGAGCTGGTTGTCATGAGTGGGGAAGTTCATGGCCATCTCATTAAAGTTTTATTTGATACAGGATCCACACATAACGTTATTAAATCTTCTCTAGTGAAGAAACTAAAGTTGAAGACTACTCCATCTGAATAGACCTACAGAGTATAGTTGGGAGATGGGAAGGGATGTGAGACCTCACATTGGTGAGTTGTCAGATTACTAGTCCAGATTCAGACTTATAAAGATGAGCTAGATTTCGAGATCTCCAGGTTGGCTAGATTTGATCTCATTCTTAGTAAATAGTGACATGCAAGTAAGAAGCCAACTATTGATTTTCAAACTCACATATATCAATTTAATCATAGTGGTTCTCGCATCATCATCTGTGGACTCGACATTAAGGTGTACAGAAGAGGATCTATATCTGCAATGGTAAACGTAGAGTAAGTTTCTTTATTTCTTATATTTTTAGCATAAGGAATTATTAAGTTTATAGATTCAAACTAGTTTGGAAGCTCAACTAGCTTCTAGAATGAAAACTAAATTTCAACACTTATTTCTTTCAAAGTTACCTTCAGGTCTTCCTCCTTGCAAAAAAGTGGAGCATAGGATTGACCAAGTGCCAGGAGCTCATCCACCGGCAGACAACGATATCAAATGAGTCTGCAAGAGGAGGTAGAAGTCCAGTATCTCAACAAAGGACTCATCAGATCGAGTTATTCACCTTTTGCAACCCTAGTGCTTTTGGTTCGAAAAAAGGATGGATCTTTTCAAATGTGTATAGACTTTAGAGCATTGAATAAAGTTACAATAAAGCAAAAATATATGATGCCTCATATCGATAATATTCCAGATGCACTAGGAGGTGCTATTGTATATAGTAAAATAGACTTAAAAAGTGGTTATCATTAAATAAGAGTTAAGGATGATGATGTACAGAAATCAATTTTTTGTACTAGATTCGGTCATTATGAGTATCTTGTAATGCCTTTTGGTTTAACTAATGCTCCAGCTACTTTTATGATGCTCATGAATGCTATTTTTTATCCTTTTATTGGTCAATTTGTGGTTTATTTTGTTGATGATTTGTTGGTCTACAGTAAGAGTCTGGAAGAACATGAATGTCACTTGCGTACAGTTTTTCAAATGTTAAATGATAATACTTTGTATGTCAACCCAGAGAAGACACAACTATGTTTATCTGAGTACTTAGGACATATAATTTATGGAGATTGAGTTAGAATGGATCCATGGAAAGTTTTTGTGATCCTCAATGGGTGGATTCCTTAGAATGAATGCCAATTGCGGCCATTCTTTTGATTATCGGGCTTCTATAGGAAAATCATTGCCAGCTATTCACACATAGCTGCACCATTAATGGATCTATTACAGAATAATCAAAAGTTTGCATGGAATAGTGCACAATAGAAAAGCTTTTGACACATTGAAATAAGCAGTTTCAAGTGTCCCAATTTTATTAGTGGTAGATTCCCAAAAACCTTTTGAAATAGAAACAGATGCTAATGGACTCGTAGTTGGTGCACATTTGATTCAAGATGGCACACCACTAGCTTTTGAAAGTAAGAAACTTTCTCGAGCTCAGAGAAACTGGCCTGTCCATGAACAAGAGTTTTATGCAATAGTTCATGCTTTGAAGATTTGGAGACATTATTTATATGGTGCAAGTTTTAAAGTATACATTGATCATCACACATTGAAGTATTTGTGCTCCTAGCCAAATCTTCGGGGGAGACAAGCTATATGGGCTGAGTTGATGCAAGAATTTCATATGGAAATTCTATATAGAAAAGGAAAAATGAATACAATTGCTGATGCATTATGTTATATTTTGCATCATATTAGCTTCACTATTGTTGATAGTGATTTAATCCAAGAGATCAAAGATTAAAAAATTGAAGATGATAATTGTCAGTTTATAATCAATAAGTTATCACAAAATGATAAAGATAAAGCATTCTCTAATTTTCAAGTGGAGAAAGGTTTGCTCAAAAGAAAGGGTAAGATTTGTGTGTCTAATTCCCAAGAAGGGAATTTTAGGAAGGAACTAATTCTCGAGAACCATGATGTACCTTGTACAGGACATCCTGGTATTGAGAAACCTTTAAAGCTAATCAAACGCACTTTTTGGTGGCCAAAGATGGTTAGGGATGTAAACAATTATGTAAGTCAATGTTTTAAATATCAAGTGAATAAAGCAAAGAGGATTAGTCCTCTAGGTCATCTACAACCATTCGAGATACCACAGTATTGTTGGAATAGTATTTCCATGGAATTCATAATGGGTTTATCTAGAACACCACGACAGAAGAATGCTATTCTTGTAGTGGTTGATTGTTTGAGCAAAATGGCACACTTTATCCCTACAAAGGAACCAGTGGAGGTTCTGCAAGTCACAATCTACCAAAATCAATAGTCTACCAAAATCATAGTTTCAGAAAAAGATCCAAGGTTGCATGATGTACCAAAATCAATAGTTTCAGACAGGGATCCTAGGTTGCATGGTCTACCAAAATGAATAGTTTTAGACAGGGATCCTAGGTTTACAGGAAACTTTTGAAAACACGTGTTTAATAAGCTTTAAGTTCAATTCAAGATGAGTAGTGGAGAGCATCCACAAACAGAGGGTCAGACTGAAAGAGTTAATAAGATACTAGAAGATATGCTACATGCATAGGTTTCAAAAAAGATAATAGATTGGGATAGTTTCCTCCCATTAGTTGAGTTTGTTTATAATAGTTGGAAGCAGAAGACTACTAAGTTAGCACCTTTTGAGGTGCTTTATGGATTTATTCCTCATAGTCCAACTACCATTGGGTTACCCAACAAATCTTTGAGTGCTTCATATTTTCTAACAGATATTCAAGATAACTTGAAAATAGCTCGGTTCAATCTACAACAAGCTTTTAAAAGGATGAAAGCATTTGTAGATTGACATCGTATACCACGAAATTTTCAAGAGGGAGATCGTGTGTTTTTACAGGTTCCAGTTGGTTCATCATTGATAGTGGGTGAGAAACCCAAGTTATCCCCTAGATTTTGTGGTCCTTGGACAATAATCACGAAGATTAGTGATGTCCCATATAAATTGCAATTGCGAGAGAATTGCAAAGTTCACCCAATTTTCCATGTTAGCAAGTTAAGACCATACATTATGAGAATTGTGTAGATGTTTTAGTTGCTTTAGAAAATAGAGCATCTTAGCCAGATATTCCATTTCAGGTTCTTAATAAGAGGGAGCAAAAGTTATGAAAATGCTCTATAGGAGCTTACTTAGTAGCATGGACTACCTGTCCACTCAGAACTGCTACTTGGGAATCAGAAGATCTGATTCCTAAACACTTTCCTTCCTTGATCACTGAGGACAGTGATATCTAAAAGGGGGAGAGAGTGTTAGATTTATTTAGACCTCCATGGTCTACCATTGGTCTACTTGCATTTGATCCAGGACCCTAGCCAGGTCAAGGACTAGAGCTTGGGGGATACAAGGCTCTAGCACAAATCTTCAAGGTTATTCCATCTCTAGAGAGTGGCCATATGCGGAGTGTTTTGACCTTAGAGAAGATTCTAGATGTGTCAAGGACAAGAGCTATTTAAGGTTGGGAGAAGAGTGGAAGGTCTGATTTTTTGTGTAGTCAAGTTCTACTTTCTAGAGTGGCTTGTTTCCAAATAATCATACTCAATTGGAGTATTTTGACTTACTAGAATCATTTTGAGTCATACAGAGTTGCATTTTTGCATGTGTTCTTGTAACTTTCTCATTGCTGTGAGTTTGTTGTTTCACTACTAAGTTGTCTGCACTATATAGATGCACACAAACATGCCATAAGGTATAATTCCCTAAGGAAGAACTACATTGAAGTAGAAGGGTTACTAGATTTGTGCTCTAGGTTGCGTCTTCTACATGAGGGATATTGGATTGAGAAGAATTGTTGACATATTTGTGTAGAAAGCTCTCTATACAATTAAAATTTCCCATTATAATTTATTTCTATCCAATCCTACATACTACACTGTGATATTGAGGTGTAGATCTATTCCTTTATCTACTCATAGGCCTTCTTGTCCCTAGCCGAGAGCTTTTTGATGACACTTAATGAAATGAACATGAGAAAGATGTTCCATAAATTGTTGTTTCACAAATTTCTATTTCATAATTTTTCTCCCTCATACAAATACACTAACTCAATGAAATGAACATGACAAAGATGTTCAAATGTTTGTTTCATAAATATCTTCCATTGAATATCTTTATTCTACTACGTATATTATTCTTCTATGTAGATTTTTTTGGCTATATATCCACACACTCTACATGTGTAGAGACCTAGAGTTTATGGAATATCTTCATTTGCTTTTTCTGTTCAGCTGCTACAACAACATGAAGAATTTTCTCTTGATCTTGACCACTAGGTTTGTTTTCATAAGAATCATCGCATAGTACTAAGGCTGAATTTATCTAAGTCACATTTATAGGATGTTCCCTATTAATACTTGTCTACAAAATGGTCTATGTCTCAAATGACAGTAAGAAGGGACTGATAAACATGAAAGCTTCTGGTTTCTGGATAATTGCGATAATAAAATATCTCTTTGCATAGCCGATAGTGGATCTGGCATTGTGTATACGAATAACGTAATATTTGAACACATTCAATTTCGAGGGTTCTTTTGGTAACAATATTTCCGTGTTTTTCCATGCCTAGATATCTCTCAATCTCGTGTACGCTCTGCGCCTGTGAAGATTGTATTTCCCCCACAAACTTGGACCTCTGAATAGAGGTTTAACCCACATGTGGTACGGAGTAAAGAAGTAATTATCATTGTTCTGTGTATTGAATATGATATGTTAAGGAGTTGAAATATCTTCATGATATATTCTTATGACTTCTTTACTATGAAGCAGTGCGGAACAAAGGATTCATTGTGGATTTACTCTTGTTCCATCTCGAACCATCTACAAAGTAAACTACAATGCTTCTTCTAAACCCCGCAATGTCGACTCTCCATCTGGTTCGCTTCAGTACTAGTGGCAGTGTCCCTCCCAGTCAGGTAATGCTCTATGGTATGAACTTCCGGACGACTTTATAAGTAAACGGTGTGTGGATTCAATGTAGCTCCTGACAGGTAATGTCCTATGGTATGTACTTTCCTGATTTTATGAGGAAACGGTGTGTGGATTCAATGTAGCTCCTGTACTATGAGTTGAGTAATTCGGGTGCTATATGAGACAATGATCTACGTGGTGTAGTGCATGATTAGACTTTGAAAACATTACACAGTATCAACATTTTTTGGCTCAGCTATGCCTTATGTATGGGATGCGACATTCGTAATTACTCGACTAATGGTACACATGTGCTCTCCGAAATTGGTTGTGAGGAAAAGGTTGATAACTTACTATATGAGGAATGGTTCAAGGTGCTTGGCTCCTAAATTATTCTTCTTGCAGTCTATAACTGGTTCGGAGGAAAATGGTTTTAATCTTTATTCAAACCGTTTTAGCATTCTTTAAAGTATCCCAATATTTAAACAATATTTCTTTATGTGCATAAGGAGTATTTTATGCTTGAGGCATAGAATGTGGTCTAGATTTGAAGGCCAATCCTGCACTCATGTTGGACGCACCGGATTACTCCATTAATGTGCCTGCCGGTTGAATGGTGAAGAAGTGATGATTCATCAAGACGACTCTGAATGTTAACGAGTGGCATTGCATAACTATGAAGGCTATCAGAAAATATATATATTCTGGTGATTTCATCCTTAATAGCATGTTCATGATTGATCAATTTGCTACCAAACAAAGAAGAATCATAATATCACTTCTAGGAACCCTATATTGACAACTTAACCTTCAAGCTTCATGAACCCATGACTTCAGAAACGCTTCCTATATAGTGCGAAAAAAAAAATGCTGAGACTAAGGGTCAGAGTAAGTTTTTACCCGTGATTGTACAAAATGTTAATACAATCCATTCCTAAGGGACGTTAGCTGCTTATGACTACCCCCATGCTATTTATTATGTATCCTTAATCTTATTATGACATACTAACAAAGAAGAAACTTAATATTAATACATGTTCAACATGAACTTAAAGTTTTGTAAGAAACTATACATTACTACAACTTGAGAATTTTAGTTTATGTTAGAAGATTGTGTATTCTATCAAAGAAAAACCTGAAATTTTTTATCACTACCTTTTGTAGATTATAACATTTACGTAATCTCTTGGTTATGTTACCTATAAAACATAGTCACCAAAACAATTTATTCCCGTTTTAAGTGGTCATTAATTTTATGAAGAGCCTCCTCTGAATTGTATTTGCCAAAGTATTTTGTTGTATAAATTGTAATATTTACATCTACTCTAAGATTTCACGTTTTTATATTACCTCGTACTTGTTAAAGGTATCTGACACCATAAAGATACACTTATTAACTCATCCATTAAAAAAAATTATAGTCATTGTTTCCTTGCTCTACCTTTATGTTGTGTTTAGTATTTTAATTATATATATATCTACAAATAAACTGAAAAAAAAAAAGAAACTAAAGTTCAGCTTTTTAGCACAGTAGTTAAACAAAAGTCAAAAGTTCTCATACTTTCATGTAAAATTCGTACTTGTGCTCAAAATCAAAGACATCTTAAAGAAAGTAATTCTCTTATGCCAAAATAGATTGTGTATCACACAACCATTCCCTCTAAGTGCACCGTCTACAAAGAAGAAAAAAAAAACAAAAAGGCTTTAATCTTGAATTCTTATCAGATCATTTTCAATCACTCTACTATTCAAAATATAGTATTCATATGACTAATAAAGAATCAAACATCTTTCTCTCTAAAAGCAGTTTATGAGATATATTGAATGTCGCATTCGTGGATGTAATCAAGCTTACGCATTACTATGAATCAACATCTATTTTATATGAAATATTAAAGGAATGGATAAACAAAAGATGGTTGTCCACTAATTCTTATAAAAATTTTATAGAGTATTCGTTCTAAGTAAATGTTAAATGGGCATAATAGTATTTTAATAACAATTGTGTGGCAATCCCTTTGCTCAAATTGTATCCTAGGATTACCACAGAAAGGAATCCATATATCTATTAAGAAAATGTAGAGCTCTCCATTTATACAAGTCTTGTGCCTGATTTTTAGTACGTAATATACTAATTAATTATAGATACAAGATTCTTAAATCTTAATAAAAGACATCGATTTAAATATTCACTAGAATGCTGTTGCAGGATTTTAACATGGATTTTGGATTGATAGGATGAATATAGATTTTCTATTTTAACAACACAAAAATACATTTCATTACTTGATACTTTCCAAGCATCAAAATGCCATATAAAACAATGGCGCAAAAGTAGAAATGAAGCTCTTTAGATGGTATCCACTAGAGAAGAAGGATGAAGGACATAATATCGGCAAACCCAATAAATAAGGGGATGAAAAAGCCATCTAATTGATTACTAAGGAAAATCGATTTATAGCAATCACATATAAATGTGGCAAGAGTTGGATTTACTTAAACCATTCTAGACGATATAAACATTCTCTTACGTTATGATGGTTAAGACAACAATTCGTTATGAGTACATGGTGCATGCCATAATAGAGGAGGTTATTGTTAGTATCTTGTAGCATGCACAATATTTTCACACTTCATAGATAGTTTCCATGAACCTCTTAAGGTGAACCGAGATCATCATAGTAGACAACGATTGATGGCTTGACCCCTCGGCATAAGAAATCTCTGTTCATGGTATTCCCAAGATCATGACTTGATGCCGTTAGTGGAAGGAGGTGTTTGTATTTTTTTTCAAATGGAAGTTCGGAAACAGCTTACTCTCCAAACCTTTAATTAATAGAAAGAAGAAGTTTACATATGAACTAGCCTAGCACCCACGGGCCCCTAGAATCCCACAAAGGAGGGGTTGGTTAAAAACTAGCAAGAGTTAAAGAACATTCCAAAGAAGTTTAATAACCCTTTTATCCCCCTCATGGGGTGCGCACTTGATTTTAATCTTGATTCTCTCAATGAAAAACACTCTATGATGTCTAATTGATGAGGAATTCTTACAATTCAAAATTGTTTGGCGTTAAAAGAAAAAAATATTTTTCAATCAAACATTCTTTATGAGGACTACAAAAGTTGGAAGCACACCTTTCTTTCTAGATCTTTGAGTGGAGATCGCCTCTTTTAGCGTTCCACAATGCTAAAGAACATCTGATCGCTTCACCCAATCATGCTTGCTTCTAGTTGATTTGTCTGTCTAGCCACAGGATTCTCTCAATTGCCCGCCAGACTGACATCGACTTCGAGCATGAAAACAAGAGGGGTCCCAAGTCTTCATTGCCATGAAGGCACCATTTACACAAAAATAAGGCTCCAAACATTTTTTTAGCTCTGACATTGGTCTAAATTACCTCGAGGAGGGTTTGCCACATAAGAATCACTTTTTGTCTCGATGAGGGAACACCAAAGGGTTTGGAATTTAAAATATCAC
The DNA here is from genome assembly GCA_020310875.1 of Ceratopteris richardii. Classification (NCBI taxonomy): domain Eukaryota; kingdom Viridiplantae; phylum Streptophyta; class Polypodiopsida; order Polypodiales; family Pteridaceae; genus Ceratopteris; species Ceratopteris richardii. Next base: position 6,171,701 of record CM035430.1, on the reverse strand, counting down.
CTTAAATGCGACCAATTCAGACACCACCTCCTATCAATTGTGAGATGAAAATTCACATTCTTCTTTAATCTCATAATTTAGTCAAGAATCTTGCCCTCGTGCCACCTTAGACCCTTAAGCTATGGGGAGCCATGCCCAATAAGGAGGCGAGTTTTTTAGCACTCCCAAGCATTGAATCTGCTCTACAACAGACACCATTCTTCATGTTTCACTCCTCTAGCAGAGTGAATGCCTTGAAATCCAATCCATTGGCGTGTGTCTTGATTGCAGAGGTGCTTCCACCAATGGAATCCTTTGTTCCAACTCTTCCCAGTTTTATTGGAGGTTCCAAGACCCAACCTCTAATGCTCTTGATGTGAAACATTGATCCATAGGGATCATGGCATTCATCCATAGGGATTAGTCCATATGTGGGACAAGGGCCAGCTAGTCAAGGTCCCAAGCTCGAGGGATACCCTAAGATACTTGCTAGTAATGGGGATGAGTGTTGCATGATGGCGACGTTCACACTATAGCATCACATATCATTTTTATTTTTAGAGTACAAGAGCGTATATATGGATGGGAGTAGACACACACATCAATCAAGCAATTTCTAACAATTCGTGTCGAAGCTTCAAAGGGATCCTCTTTTGTTTTTCGGTGCCATCCTCATCATGATTCGTGAAGCGTTTGCATTTTGGATGGTGTGTCCCGTCTTCATCTCCGTTAAGTTGTTCGGGGTCCTGGTGGCTTTTAGAGGCGTGGAAGACAATAAAATAAGATCGGCAGGCCATAGGACCCCCCTTCTCTCATTATAGCAGGGAGCCCAGCATTCGGACCTCCAGCCGGGCAGACCATGAGCGCTCAGAATGAAGTATCCTCTATCCACATATTTTCCGGCATTGTCCAGTTCTTCCCCATGTGCATAGACAGCGCTGCTGAGCGCTACGAGTAAAAGAGGAAGACACATCAATCGATGCTTTCTTCAGAGTTAAGCACTTAAAAATGCTTCACTTTCTATCTAAAGAAAGCCTACATGAGTGACCATCGTATGTGGGAATGATTTTTCCTTCACACGATTTGACCGCCTGAGGGGTGAGAACTTGAGAGAGCACTTTCGACTTTTCTCTTGCCCTACATAGTTAAGACTAGGTTTACTAGCTATTTTTCAACATCCTCATCCATTCTTTTGTCGATGTCTTGAGCATCCAATATCCAAATTGGAAGATTTTTATTGCTATGGCAAGCTCTCTGAGAGCTCTTTCCAAAAAGTACTTGGAAGTCATTCTTTGGCTTCAGTCTCGAGTCTTTTCAAAGTTTCAAGTTTGAGCATTTTTCGTCATCAATCCTTTTTCAAGCATAGTTTTGAACCACCGATTCTTGGAAAGCTATTTCGACGGAGGGTGGACAATCTCTAGCCCTTGCAAACACATGTGAATTATCTTTGAATCTTGAGATAAGTCTCTTTGTCAATTTATATGCATTATTGCTTTCTTTTAGCATCATATTGCATATAGGACATGCAAATTTTGCATAGTGCCCAGAGTAGATGCATAGTTAGGACATGGATGTGTATTGTAAGCTACATGTATTCTTCTTTTCAGGGATAGGTAGGTATTCTCATGCATGTTAGCGAGGATAGAAATATAAATTTGTCACGGTGTGTAATCCCCTTTGCTTTATTTGTAGGATTACCCATGTAGAAAGCACACTTCATGATATCTTGGTACACATGAGTGGGTCCAAAAAAGAGGAAGATGTGCTAGAACCTGATTTGCTAGGGATGAACGTAGATGCTCTAGATGAGCATCAAATTATAGAAGTCCCTAGAGAAAGCATCCTACTCAGAGAGGCCAGATGGTAGCTGAAGGATCTTAAGTCGCCTAGATATCATGGTTCGACTAGGACTGCTAATGCTAATAAGTAGTGGCTCAAAAAGTGGAAGCAGTGCTTCCGCTTGTTTGATATCGTGGATGATAGAAATAAGATTTAGTACGCCATATATAACCTTATGGACGTCTCCCATGTGTGGTGGTGTAAGATCGAACAAGATCAGGAAGAGCCCAAGACATGGGATCAATTCAAACACTGCAGATCGAGGGAATACGGACGGTCAGCTGTCGGCATCAGTATGACCCTCGGTTAATTTAAGAAAGCTGCTTTGCCTCGGAAAGGCAGCGTCGGTATATGCATCGGTATAAGCGTCGGTAATTTAATGGAATTACCGACGCTATACCGATGCATATACCGACGCTCACTTTTTAACTCGGCCCGAAACCAAAATTCGTCATCTTGAACGTTTTGAATCTAGATCTTCTCTTGTTGAGTTTGCGCGTGCCAACAGCAAATCTCTGTTTGTCACCCTTTCTCTCTCTCTCTCTCCCTCCCTCTCTCTCACTCTCTCTCTCTCTCTCCCTCCCTCTCTCTCACTCTCTCTCCCTCTCTCTCCCTCCCTCTCTCTCCCTCCCTCTCTCTCCCTCCCTCTCTCTCTCTTTCTAAACAGACCTCTATCTTTGTAGATCTGAAGTTTTGGTAAGTAGGTCGCACATATTGTAGCACTCTTTTTTCTTTCTCTATGTTTTTTCTTTACTAATATGTTCTCTGTTTGGTTTTGCAAGAGATTTTGGGATCAAATCTTTGGAAATTTGATGAAGAAGAACCTCAAGTGGATTTTGACGAGCTTGATTCAAACAATTCTCTCTCTCTCTCTCTAAGCACACCTCTATTTTTATAGATCTGAAGCTTTGGTAAGTAGATCGCACATATTGTAACACTCTTTTTCCTTTCTTTATGTTTTTGCTTTTCTAATATCTTCTCTTTAGTTTTGCAAGAGATTTTTGGGATCAAATCTTTGGAAATTCGACGAAGGAGAACTTCAAGTGGATTTTGATAACCTTGATTCAAAAATTACATCAATGTAAGTGAGCATATATCACTTTTTTTTCTTTCTTTATGTTTTTGCTTTTCTAATATCTTCTCTCTTTAGTTTTGTTTTCACTGAGAGAGAGAGAGAGCGAGAGATATAAACATATACATACACACATACACAATGCATATGCATACACACATACACAATGCATATGCATACACACATACATAATACATATGCAAACACATACATGCATGCATACACACATTCACATGCATACACACATGCATATGCATACACATACACACATACACACATACACACATACACACATATACAATGCATATGCATACACACATACACAATACATATACATACACATACATGCATATGCATACACATACATGCATATGCATACACATACATGCATGCATATATATGTATACACATACATGCATATGCATACATACATGCATGCATATATATGTATACACATACATGCATATGCATACACATACAAACATGCATATGCATACATGAATGCATATGCATACAAGCATGCATATGCATACATGAATATGCATACACATACACATACACATACATGAATATGCATACACATACACATACACATACATGAATATGCATACACATACACATGAATGCATGCATATGCATAAATGCATCCATATGCACACATGTATACATATGTATACATGAATGCATATATATGCATACATGAATGCATGTATACATATACATTCAAGCATGCATATGCATACAAGCATGCATATGCATACAAGCATATGCATACATGAATGCATGTATACATATGCATACAAGCATGCATATGTATACATGAATGCATATGCATACAAGCATATACATACATGAATGCATGTATACATATGCATACATGCATGCATATGCATACAAGCATGCATATGCATACAAGCATGCATATGCATACATGAATGCATGTATACATATGCATACATGCATGCATATGCATACAAGCATGCATATGCATACAAGCATGCATATGCATACATGAAGGCATATGCATACATGAATGCATATGCATACATGAATGCATATGCATACATGAATGCATATGCAAACATGCATGCATATGCATACAAGCATATGCATACATGCATGCATATGCATACAAGCATATGCATACATGAATGCATGTATACATATGCATACATGTATGCATATGCATACAAGCATGCATATGCATACAAGCATGCATATGCATACATGCATGCATATGCATACAAGCTTGCATATGCATACAAGCATGCATATGCATACAAGCATGCATATGCATACAAGCATGCATATGCATACATGGATGCATATGCATACATGGATGCATATGCATACAAGCATGCATATGCATACAAGCATGCATATGCATACAAGCATATGCATACAAGCATATGCATACATGAATGCATGTATACATATGCATACATGAATGCATGTATACATATGCATACATGAATGCATGTATACATATGCATACATGCATGCATATGCATACAAGCATGCATATGCATACAAGCATATGCATACAAGCATATGCATACATGAATGCATGTATACATATTCATACAGGCATGCATATGCATACAAGCCTGCGTATGCATACATGAATGCATATGCATACATGAATGCATATGCATACATGAATGCATATATATGTATACACATACAAGCATGCATATGCATACATGCATGCATATGCATTCAAGCATATGCATACATGAATGCATGTATACATATGCATACAAGCATGCATATGCATACAAGCATGCATATGCATACAAGCATATGCAAACATGAATGCATATGCATACATGCATGCATATGCATACAAGCATATGCATACATGAATGCATGTATACATATGCATACATGCATGCATATGCATACAAGCATGCATATGCATACAAGAATCCATATGCATACATGAATGCATATGCATACATGAATGCATATATATGTATACACATACATGCATATGCATACATGCATATGCATACATGCATGCATGTGCATACATGCATGCATGTGCATACATGCATGCATGTGCATACATGAATGCATATGCATACATGCATGCATATGCATACAAGCATATGCATACATGAATGCATGTATACATATGCATACAAGCATGCATATGCATACAAGCATATGCATACATGAATGCATGTATACATATGCATACATGAATGCATATGCATACAAGCATGCATATGCATACATGAATGCATATATATGTATACACATAAATGCATGCATATGCATACATGTGAAGAGAGATGGTGGATGCAATCCAAAGATGAGTAGGTGCCGCTACAACCAGCTTCACACCAGCCAACTGAGACTTCAGAGTTGATTAGTAGACCCTTTGAGCTTCCTAAATCCACCAAAATATCAGCCAAGTACTTTGGAACATGTATCCCAAAAGTTTAAGTCAAGACAGACTAGTTGTGAAATGACTAGCTCCCAAAACTTGCTATTTTTGGACATACACCTGCTGGAAAAAATGAACAGTGCTCTCAACTTGGTAAGAATTTGAAAAATTCCTTTTGGGAATAGCAAATAGACTTAGCAAGCTTCCCAATCCAAGTTAAAACACTTCAAATGATGGACTGAGCACTGAGAACAAGTTTCAACAATTTCTGGAACCTCCCCACAATTCTCGGGGCTCTGCAGAGATAGACCAGTAAGCAGTAAAATGCAGATAGCTCAAAAAGTATTATTCCAATGACCTTGAAAATTTATATGCACAAGGTAAATAGTACAAGATATCTAACGCAAGTTAAATCACTGAAAAAAGTTCAGTAAAACTCGAGATATGACCTTCTGAAGGTACTGGTCTGAGTGCGTATAGCAGAGAACAAAAGAGAGAGGTAGATGATAATAAATGTATAGATTCACATATGATTACAACCACATTGGCAATGAATCTTTGCACAATGGGAGTAGAATGATAGAGCTATGGAGTAAGCTCTTCAATCTGTACAAAATGACATGAAGTGGTCACGTACAAGGCTTGCTAATCGCCTCTTCCTTCTTGCTCTTTTTATAGCTATTCGTGGAGGGAGTTTTGAATTTGAATTCGAATGTTCCACCTAAAAGTGATCCCCAAAGTTAGGAGAGATTCCCTCAGCTCAAAAAATCGTGATTTTGGTAGTTGGAGCCATGAATTTGCTTTTACATCATGGATGAGGTAAGCCATCCTTTTCCTTTTTTCTTTTTCCATTTACAAGAGATAAAATGTACTCTTTTACAAGAGGTGTTCACATGACTACTCATGTGACTTACAAATGAGGATAATATCAAGCATATCAAGCATGTAGGCTTGGGTAAAATGCACCAACAATACAAGCATATGCATACATGAGTGCATGTATACATATGCATACATGCATGCATATGCATACAAGCATGCATATGCATATGCATACAAGCATATGCATACATGAAGAGATGTATACATATGCATACATGCATGCATATGCATACATGCATGCATATGCATACATGAATGCATATGCATATGTATACATGAATGCATATGCATATGTATACATGAATGCATATGTATACAAGAATGCATATATATACATTGGATGAGATGAGATCTTCACATTGATCAGATGGGATCTCCACGTACACCTTGGGGTGCGCATGATCATGACGACTCCAAGATATATCATATCCGTACTGGAGCTCCAAGTATGGATTCGACCAAAAAGTCAATGCGTCCGTGCATACGAAAACTCTGCTCCATCGAATTTGGTCATTCAGTAATGTTAAAATGGACCGAACAGGATAGGGACTCTAATAATCATATCACACAATGCATATATTAAGAGTACCGGCCAGCACCTGGGAATCCTATTGTGAGTTCCGAATGGATTCAACATACAGCACGCGAGATGATGTCTCATCGACGATCGGAAGCTCGCGATGCTTTCAGAGTAGGCTTACTAAAGCCTGTATGGCTAGATGTCGAAGAATGGGAATCGATTCAGGATGAGCAGCAACATACTCCTGATCGATATCGTCAACAGAGAGATGCGGCGGCCACACGTTTAGATACGGTTGGAACATCGCATTTAGGTAGCGGTGGATACGACAATATGCACTACCAATTTGTAAGTATCATGTTAATTATTGAAGTTGTTTGTGTTAAGTAAATTATGTATGTTCATCTAACATTTTGCATATTTATTATAGAAGTTGGCAGTGGGTCATCCTCCGATGCGAACTGAAGAATCATATGGATATCAACATGGACTGACTGTACTGTTACAAGACTTAGAGGGACGTGGTGCAATCGTCTCATGGGAGAATATTCTTGAAAATCTTGTTCTACAATAATTTTGTACCGCCTGATCAGAGGTCTAGAGTGCTAGAAATTTGGTTCTTTATCAGTCAAAAGAATCAAACAGTTCAAGAGTACATGGATAAGTACAAAGAGGTTCTTCTTAAAGTGCCTGATACAATCCTAGGGTTTCTTCAAGTCCACAAGTTCATCTTGGGACTTAGGGAAACTATTAAACCCTTGGTGAGGAAGGAGAGATGTCAATCTTTGGCACAAGCCACAAAGAGGACTTTAGTCTATGAGGATGTCTATAGGGGCACAAGATTCTAGGGTCAAAGGTCCTCATGGCCTAAGGTCACTCGATCCTTCCACACACCTACTCCTCGTTCGATCGATGCACAACCCGCTCGAGATGCTAAGCAGGTGCATATGATCAAGACAAATCACAAGAGGTAAGAGAAAAGTCTCTGCTCTGGATGAAAGGGCTTAAAGGAAGTCTATTCTTACCCCTCAGCAAAAAGAGAAGGCAATGACAGAAGGATAATTCTTTGGATGTCTAGGGTAGCACCAATTCAAGGATTGTCCTAAGAAAAAGGAAATAGCAGCCACCATAATCATAAATCCCACTCATGACGAGATTGATGATAGCGACAAGTAATTTGGAGATCCTCCATCATTGCTATCATTTCCCATCATGGCCTCGACAGTCATGAAGAAGGTCCTGACTATGCCGGATGTTGTGCTTTCGCTAATCGCACAAAAAGGATATCACTTTCCTAACACATAACTCATTTTCATGAGCGTAGTTGTGGCAGGGCAACTTGTGAAGGTAGTCTTTGACACTAGGTCGACACATAATGTCATTAGTTCCTGACTAGTCAAGTGGTTACATCTAGAGATTGTGCCATCAGAGTATACCTACACAGTAGAAATAGCAGATGGAAAGGGAACTGAGACATGGGATCGAGGAGTTGTTAATCTGCCTCTTCCGATCTAGTCCAATGAGGACAAATTAACTTTTTAGATAGTGAGCCTAGCATGTTTCAATGTAGTCCTTAGTAAGAAGTGGCATCTGAGGAAGAGACAAGTCATTGATTTTGCTTCACATGTTTATCAATTTGAGCATGAGGGGAGGTGACTATTGATGTGTAAAGAACAATATCTCTAGGAGAGATGATTAGTAAACACTAACAAGTTGCTTAAAATTAATTGTAAAGTACATTTATTTTCTTTATTTCATGAATTCATCTTGTTTTATGATGGATTCATGCAATCATGGAGACTCTAGATGGAATGCTCCAACACTTTCAACGAAAGTGAGAGCAAAATTCCAAGAGTCATTCTTGAAAGAATCACCTACTGGTTTGCCTCCTTGCGAGAACATAGAGCAGAGAATCGAATTGGTACCAGGAGCGAGTCTGAATGCTCCTCCACCATTTCGAATGATTTTGCAAGAGGAGAATGATGTCTGCAAGGTCATGGATGAGTACCTACAGAAGGGCTGATTAGACCTAGCTATTCACTCTTTGTAGCACTAGTTCTTCTAGTGAAGAAGAAAGATAGATCTTATAGGATGTGAATCGACTACCAAGAACTCAATAAGATTACTATCAGATACATATATCCCTTGCCAAGGATTGATAATCTTTTAGATGCTCTAGGTGGAGCCATTGCATTTAGTAAGATAGATTTTAAAAGTGGCTACCATCACATTAGAGTAAGAGATAATGATGTACATAAGACAATTTTCAAAACCTGTTTCGGTCATTATAAGTACTTTGTCATGCCATTTGGTTTGACTAATGCACTAGCTACATTTATGATATTAATGAAAGATATTTTAAGACCATTCATTAGAAAATGTGTTGATTTTGTTGATGAACTGTTAGTGTATAGTAAGAATGTGCATGAGCATGAAAATCATCAAAATCATCTAAGACTAGTATTGAATGTGTTAAAAGAAAATTTGATGTGTGTTAATCTAGAGAAGACGTAGTGGTTTCTTTCGAGGATAGAGTATCTAGGGCATGTGGTATCGATCGATGGGGTCTAGATGGATCCCAAGAAAGTTTGAGTTTTATTATCTTGCCCTAGTCCTTGGGATGAGGAGTAGTTACTGTCATTTCTAGGACTTTTTGATTTCTATCAGAAATTGATCTCTTCATATTCATCAATAGCAATGCCTATGGTGAACTTGCTTCAAGGCAAAGTTCCATTTGCATGGAATTAAGAGCAACAATATATTCTTGGTACTCTTAAATAAGGTTTTTTAGAGGCTCCTATACTCAAAGTGGTAGATCCACAAAAACCCTTTGAGTTTGAGATAGATGCTAGTAGCATAGCCATAGGGGTAGTTTTGAGCCAAGATGGCAAGCCAATAGGTTTTGAAAACAAGACATTGACCAGTGCACAACACAATTGGCCAGTGCACGACATGATTTTTGTGCAATGGTGCATGCACTTAAAGTCTGGAGACACTATCTTTATGATGTAGACTTTAAGGTATACATAGATCACAATACACTTAAGAATTTTTGTAGTTAGCCAAATCTTCGAGGCACAGAGGCTCATTGCGTTGAGCTCATGTAGGATTTTCATAGGGAAATCCTTTAAAGAAGAGGCAAAGAGAATATAGTTGTTGATGCATTATCACTGATAATGTATCAAATGAGCTTTACAGTTCTGGAAATCTCATTGCTTCAATTGATAAAGGAAGTAGAGGTGGAAGATCCACATTTTTTTATAGATTATTAGAGCCATTGGTGATGATTCTATTATAGGAAACCGGACAGTTCCAGCTGTTTCTTGCCCTAGCAGAGTAAACAAGTCCATTCCATATTCCAATTTCTCATAGGAGAATGGAATAGTCAAACACAAAGGAAAAGTTTGCGTACCATATTCTCAAGATTTGAGAAGAAAAATCATGCATGATAACCATGATGTGGCTTGCAGAGGATATTCTAGTGTTGACAAGTCAATATAGCTTGTCAAAAGAACATTTTGGTGGCTTGGATTAGGCACAGACATCCACACTTATGTTCAACAATGATTTATGTGTGAAGTTAACAAAGGAGAAAGGGTAAAGACACCACAATTTTGCATCCTTTAGAGATTCAAGATCATAATTGGGATAGTGTATCCATAAACTTCATAGTCAGGTTATTGTGGACCCAAAGGAAGTGGGATACTATCCTAGTCGTGGTAGACAGATTGAGAAAGATGGCTCACTTCATACCCATGTACGAGATGATAGAAGCTCAAAAGGTAGTAGAGTTCTTTATCCAGCATATGTTCACATTGCATAGGTTACTGACATCCATAGTTTTAGATAGGGATGTCAGATTCATAGGACACTTTAGGAAGTTTGTATTTGACAAATTGAAGGTGTCATTAAAGATGAGTAGTGGTGATCATCCTTAAAGAGATAGTCAGACCGAGAGGGTCAACGAGATACTCGAGGAAATATTGAGGTCATATGTGTTTGAGAGATAGACATATTGGGATAGTTATTTTCCACTTTTGCTTATAAGAAAAGGCCTCACAAGGTGATAGGTATGTCTCCTTTTGAGATGAACTATGGCATGAATCCCAATGCTCCGAGTACCAAGGCACGCAAAACTATGTCCTAGTGCTTCAAAGTTCTTAGGGAACCTCCAAGAAAATTTAGAAATAGCTAAAGCCAAGATGCAACAAGCCACTGATAGGGCTAAAGAGTCTTCTGACAACAAGATAACTCCTAGATCCTCTGAGGAGGGAGATAGAGTCTTTCTTTAGGTACCATCTAGATCTACTTCACTCTCCTCCACAAGGAAGTGTAGTAGGCTTCACCAAGGTGTTGTGGACCTTGGAAGATAGTTAAAAAGCTAAGTGAGGTTGCATAATAATTATTGCTCCCTCCAAATGGCTGAGTCCATCTAGTGTTCCATGTCAGTAAACTTTGGAATTATATTTCCAGGAAGGATAATCTAAAAGAAGGTATTTCTTCTTTGTAGGAAAATGATAGCATAGATCATTCTCGAGACAGGATACTAAATTGGAGACAGAAATGATTGAGGAATCTTGTCATCCAGAAGTATCCAGTAGCCTGGAGAGGGTTAGGACTTATTGACTCTACTTGGTAATCAGAAGCTTTAGTTCGCAAGTACTTTTCCTCACTGATCATTGAGGAAAATGATCTCTAGAAGGGGGAGGGAGTGTCAGACATTGATCCATAGGGATCATGACATTGATCCATAGGGATGTGTCCATGTGTGTGAGGGACAAGGTCCAGCTAGCGAAGGCATCTCATATCATTGCTATTTTTAGAGTATGAGAGTGTATATATGGATAGAAGGAGAGACACACTCACACACATCAATCAATCATTCTTTGACATGCACTTGATATGGAACCAAGTTGAATAATTTTTTTTAATACCTCGTGCCCATTACCAAACTTCGTTGATCTTGATATATTGTTCGCCCTTGTTCTAATTCTTCCATAGAGAGAAAAATAGGCTCAAACGTCTAAGGGAGCATAAAAAGAGTGCCCTTTTTGTGTCTAAGATGTGGTTTGAAGGAGATACTCATTGTGTAGTGATAAAAATAAATAAAATCACACATTGAGAAAAGGATTTGGAACCTTGCTTGTCAATGATGTTTTGCAAGATATAGCTTCTATTGATTCTAGCTTTCTCAAAATCATTGCCCAACTAGAGATTTGACCATCATAAACATGTACGTCTTTGACTTCTACCAAATCTTGGTGTAGATTAGCTTGGTCCCTAGCGTTTTTATCCAATTCGTTCAATAGCTCATCCCCTTTGGTCCCACCACTAGAAAATACTTCTAGACTATAAAAGTCCCCACAAAGAGTGACCTCTAATGGCAGACAATCTAAAGAGTTCCAAATATCCATTCTCCCCATTTCTTGATAAGGATCATAAACTAAAGCAATGGTGAGCAAAAGAGGGCCCTTAAAAGATGCAAAAATTCAATGATAGTTTTGATACTTCCAACTATTAATCATGAATGATTACAATATCCGTTTGATGCCAATAGGAGTACTACTCCTCCCATGTCGATGTTATGTGGAAATCCACAAATGAGACACTATGATGCTCTTTAAGCTTTTTTTGTAGTTTGACTTCGTCAAATTTGATCTCTTAAAGATAGATAAAGTTTGCGTTGACACTTTTTTTGTGATGCCATTGACTAAAAAAGGTTAGTCTTGGGGGGTAAGACAACCCTACAATGTTGTATCAAAGAACAATCATAAAAAGGGAGGTATCTTTGTTGTTCAAAGATTTAACCCTCTTTTTCTTGTTATTATCTTTTCTCTTCTTCTAGAGGTTGATGGATCTTGACATAGGAGACATCCTTTGAGGGGGATCTTCCATGGGAGTCTAAAGGGGAGTTTTTCTTTTGGAGAAACCAACTCCACCAAGGAGTCCACATAATAACCTAGAAATGTGGGGTTGATGATAGAACTTTCACTATTGAGGTTATCTTCTCTGCTAGAGGTGAGACCATCCTCTTAGTGGATGTGATTGCATCCTCTTTGTTGGATGTGATTTATTCTTGATTATATTTCTTGCTTGTGTAAGGAGTCTCTAGGATTTCCTGTTTTTTCTATTGTTATTTCCATGTTTTTTCTATTGTTATTTCCATTCACCTGGATAGTCTAAAATATTGATCTCCTTTTCTAAATTACATAAAATATTTTTATTTGCAATGACTACGTGAGTGGAATTCGTCCCATCTTCTGCTTTGAGAATTCTTCTCTTTATATGCCTTACTTCAATGAAGGCCTCTTAATTATTATCCTCAAATAATGTGCCTTTCATGTTTGCTTTGAGAATTCTTCTCTTTATATGCCTTACTTCAATGAAGGCCTCTTAATTATTATCCTCAAATAATGTGCCTTTCATGTTTTCTTGTTCTAGATGTGGGGATTTATCTTTAGGGGGCCAAAATCATTCTATCAACCAAAGCTTGAAAATTTCCCCATGCATTCTCTTTATTAGTTTTTGGCAAAAAGTATATCTATCTCATAGGGCATTGTTTGATCCTATGGCCTTGCGCCTCATAGTGAAATCAAGCGTTGGGTAAGTTTTTGTAAACTAACTCTTGTTTGAGAGGGAATCCTTTAGCAATCTCTATGTTGATCTTTAGGTAGAAGAATCTTGATTATAACGACAAGGGTAAAAAACAAGTGGGTCCCCATGAAGAGGAAAAAAGGTTATAAACCTTCCTTAAAAATGTATTTAGCCTTCTTGATATTTTTTTCTTGCCTACTTTACTTTAGGGTTTCATCTACGAAAGAAATTCTCACAAATGATGGTTTGAGTTAAAATCATAAAGGCTAATAAAAGTTGGTGGTCTCCAAATCGAACAAACAAATAATGAGACATGTACAAAATCACAAGATTAGAGTAGAGTCACATGGTATCATTTTGTATTGATAATAATGGAACATGTAGAAAAGCAAGTGATCATTAGCACAATCTTTTGTTTTGTTGGTAGGATTCTCCAATATCTTCTCTAAAACAAGGTAAAATAATTTTTTTGAGAGAAAAGTTAAAATTTCCCCTAGACAAAATAGGAACTCAGAGTTCCTAGAGAACCTTCTTTCATAATCATGAGCATCATGGTGTGTTCTTTTTAGTTCATGGTTAGGATAGGAAGGTATCTCCTTGTTGAGATATCAAGCTCAACATGTGATGATCCAGGATGACACGTACCAGTTTTTCGTTTCTCTGACATGTATAGTGGTCACGCCGGTATATGTCAGGGATACTTCATTGAGCTTTATTAGATTTATCTACCGAGAGTGATGGCACATTTGTTTCTTGCCAGCTCACTCATTCGCGGACATTAGGTTTTTCCTTATGTACTGGTCTTTATATATTGCACTGGTTGTATTCTTGTTTTTAAGGTCATTCTTGTACATTCCTTTTATGTAATAGAAGAAGAAGAAGAAGATACTTCTTCCTTGCCTCAATCTGTGTGTGTGCTTCTCCTTGAGAGTAGAGTGTGTGTGTGAGCTCTCTTCCTTATCTCCTTCCTCGTGACATGGTATCAGAGCCAGCGTGGCTGTAGAGAGCTCGTGGAGAAGGCGACGGTGAAGACTACGTGGCAAGGCGTGGAGAAAATGGGATTTCACAAACGGCCTCTGTTTGCTACGAAAATCGCCGTGAAGGTCAGATCGAAGTTTCGGAGCCATCGCGACCTCCGTTTCGAGCCCGCAAGGTGGGGCCCATAGAAAAACCAGGTCAGTTTCAGAAACTGTAACTTGCGTTGTGTTCGGTGATACTCATATATTCGAGATCTAGAATTTCAAGCGATTCCGTGTACAGTTGATACACGAAAACTATGTTTTTCTGAGATCGAACTGTCACGTCATAGTGCGACAGTATTCAAGCAGAAGTGCTGCTTGTAGTGTGTTGCAGTGTTGTGAATTGTTGCAGAAATGGCAAGCGTAGATGGAATGAGTTAGCTTATGAGCGATAAGCTGGACAAGAACAACTTCCATGCTTGGAGATTCAGAATGACGAGTTTCCTGATGGGAAAAGGCTACTGGAAGTACATCGAAGGAGAGAATGAAAATGCTCCGTAGTTACCAGAAAGGAATTGGACTACAGAACAGTTAAGAGCATATGAGGAATGGAATCAAGGAGCACGAAAGGTAATGTATTGGCTATCTGTTAGCATACAGGATAGCATGATTGGACACATACAGGATGTCAAGACTCCAAAAGAGGGTTGGAACAGTTTGGTCACTTTGTACGAGACCAATACAAAGGCACGGAAATTGCAACTCAAGAACGAGCTGCATACATTGGAGAAAAAGAGCATGTCAGTAAGTGACTACACTCTAAAAATCAAAAGCATATGTGAGTCACTTGCATCTATTGGTGTGAATGTAGATGATGATGATAAGGTGGAAGTGTGCCTTCGTGGTTTAGGAGCTGCATATAAGCAGTTCAGAACTTCCATACAGACCAGGGAGAATATTCCGAATTTTGCTGATCTGGTATCTATGCTGATTATTGAAGAAAAGAATCTTGGTGAGGACTCAAACTCCCAAGGAAAGCCCAGTTCTGAGCAGGTATTCTACTCTCGCAAAGGAAGAGGCAGAGGTAGAGGTTTTGGAAGTGGAAGAGGAAACAGTAACCAAGACCAAGGTCAACAACAGAATCATGCAGGAGGAAGAGGACAGTTTCGAGGCAGGGGGAGCCAAAGAGGTCACAGAAATTTCCAAAGAAATGATTCAGGTAATGATAGTAAAGGATGTTGGAATTGTGGTAAACCTGGACACTTTGAACGTGATTGCAGGTTAAAGAATCAAAATAACAGAAGGCAGCAAAACAACTATGCATCCACAAGTGCAGATGATTCTGAGAAGTTGTTTATGGTTCAACATCACATCATGAATACGATGTCTACTGGTGTTTCAAAATCGAATGATAATGTCTGGTGTGTTGATTCAGGTGCTTCAAATCACATGACCAGTCATGCAGAATGGTTTAGTAGTTTGCAGAAAATGCCAGTTCCTGGATATGTTGAAACAAGTGATGATACATCGCATCCTATTGAGCATACAGGAAACATAGCATTGTCTACGGAGGACGGAAAGGTAAAACATCTCGCTGATGTGCTGCATGTTCCAAATATAACAAAGAATCTGGTTTCTGTTGGACAAATGGTTGATCAGGGATTACAAGTCAAGTTCAATGTTGATGGATTATATGTAGAAGAGTACTAGCAGGATGGACGATTGGTTGCCAAAGGAAACAAAGTGGGTAGGATGTTCACCTTAAATGGGAAGATTCCTGAAATGAATGCAGCCATGTTTGCAAAAGGTGCAGGAGTTATTGCAAATATAGAGATATGGCACAAACGGATTGGGCATGCAAACTTGCAAAGGATGAAACTAATGCATTCCAAGGAGATTGTCCATGGACTACCAAATTTCAAAGTTGCAGAAATGCAAAAGGTATGTGCAGCATGTCAATTTGGTAAACAGTCAAGAGCATCATTTCCACATGACAAGCATGTTAGCGAGAATGTACTAGAAGTAGTACATACAGATGTTTGGGGTCCAGCAAAGACCACATCTATGGGTGGCTGCAGGTTTTATGTTACTTTCATTGATGACCATACACGCAAAGTATGGGTATATTTCATGAAAGAGAAGAGCGAGGTGTTTACTCACTTCCAGAATTTTAAAGTTATGGTGGAAAAGCAAATAGGGAAGTGCATTCAGACATTAAGATCTGATGGAGGAGGTGAATACATGTCAAATGAGTTTAGCAATTTTCTAAAAAATCATGGAATTCGGCGTCAGTTTTCATGCAGGTACACACCACAACAGAATGGTGTTGTTGAATGCAAAAATAGCAAGAGCCTTAATGGCTGAGAAGAATATGCCTCATTGTTATTGGGAAGAAGCTGTGCATACTGCTGTATACATCATGAACAGAACTTCGGCTGCTGCTGTACATCAAGTTACACCTGAAGAGAAGTTTACAGGTAAAAAGCCAAACTTATCACATCTGAAAGTTTTTGGCTGTATTGCATATGTACATGTTCCAGATGAGTTGAGGATGAAGCTTGATCCAAAAGCAGAAAAATGTGTCTTCATTGGATATTCCCTTGAGCAAAAGGGGTACAAATGTTATAACCCACTCACACGACAGGTGAAGGTGAGCAGAGATGTGGTATTTGATGAAATGTCAAGCTTCTATACAGATGTCAAAGAAGGTTTGAATCTTGAACCAAATGACAAAGAAAATGCTGAAAACTCTAGTGCAGAATCTCAAGTTTTGAGTGGACCAGATGCATCACCAAGCAATAGTTCCAACTCAAATCCATGGAGTGGAAGATTGCGTGTAAATTTCAGTCCAGCAAATTCATCAAATACATCCAAGAAAGGTAAAGAAAAGCTTTCTACTGGTAGTAAAACAGGTGCAAGTTTTGAAGATGTTGATGGAGATTCAAGTGGTTCAGAAAAGAGTATTGATGAGGAACTTGGATTGCCCTCTGTGAAGACTCCAGGAGTAAGAAGGGCACATGCAGATGATACAAGGAGAAGTGACCCAGGACCAAGAAGATCTGGGAGGATGCGTAATTGAGTGCAACGATTGACATATGGTAGTTACATGGCTCGCCATTGTGCCTACATGACAAAGGTAAAACAAGATGCTGAACCTTCTTGTTTTGAAGATGCAATTGGTAATGCAGATTGGGAAAAAGCTATGGATGAGGAGATGGCTGCACTTTATGGAAATGATACATGGAAGCTGGTTCCATTGCCGCAAGGAAAGAAACCCATAGGTTGCAAATGGGTTTACAAGGTAAAGCATAATGCTGATGGTAGCATAAGCACGTATAAAGCACGATTGGTAGCTAAAGGTTATGCACAAACATATGGCATTGATTATGAGGAAACATTCAGCCCTATAGCTAAAATGTCTACTGTTAGGACACTTGTTGCATTAGCTACAGCAAAAGGATGGACTTTGCATCAGATGGATGTGAAGAATGCTTTCCTACATGGTGAGTTACAGGAAGAAGTATATATGGACTAGCCACAAGGATATGAAGATTCAAAGCATCTAGAATATGTTTGCAGGTTGCAAAAGGCTTTGTATGGGCTGAAGCAGGCTCCGCGTGCATGACATGCAAGGATTGCTGATTACTTAACCAGCATTGGGTTTTCTATGTGTGATGCAGATCACTCACTATATGCAAGGAAGGCTGATGATGGCATCACTATTGTGGCTATTTATGTTGATGACCTGATTGTAGGTGGTGATAATGAAGAAAGCATCAAAGAGGTAAAGAAACTCCTTATGCAGGAATTCGACATGAAAGATCTTGGTGTGCTGCGCTATTTCTTGGGCATTGAGTTTATACATACAAAAACAGGTATATGGATGTCGCAAAGGCAACATGCCTTGAATATGCTGCAAAAGTATGGTATGGCTGATTGTAAGCCAATTTCTATGCCATTAGATCAGAATTTGAAATTGGATACTACATCAGGTGAAGCATTGGAAAATGCTACTATGTACAGGAAAATTGTGAGAGGTCTTATATGTCTCACAATTACAAGGCCTGATCTAAGTTATACTGTTGGACTCGAAAGTCAGTTTATGCAGGTTCCCAAGAAGCCACATTTGGATGCTCTAAGGTGCACTCTACATTATGTGAGTGCTACTTTGGATTATGCATTGTTTTATTAAGCTGGTGTAGATTTTCAGGTTCATGGATACACCGATGCAGATTGGGCTGGTAGTACTCTAGATAGAAGATCTACTAGTGGCTTTCTTTTCTCACTTGGAGGTGCAGCTATTACATGGAGCAGTAAGAAGCAACCCACTGTTGCTTTGTCGAGTACAGAGGCTGAGGATAGAGGTGCTGCAATGGCAGCATGTGAGGCATCATGGTTGGAGATGTTACTTGCAGATTTAGGTGTGGAAGTGCAAAAGCCTATCACTATCTATTGTGATAATCTTAGCAGCATACAGTTAGCACGGAACCTTGTTTTCCATGCTAGAACAAAGCATATCGAGGTACATTATCACTTCATCAGAGAGAAGGTATTAGCAGGTGATATTGATCTTGTTTATGTAAGAACAGATGAGCAGGTTGCTGATATTTTCACCAAAGCACTTGGAGCTGAGAAGTTGAAGAAGTTTCGGAAGATGCTTGGATTACGGGATATGGCGTTGAGCTTGAGGGGGAGTGTTGAGATATCAAGCTCAACATGTGATGATCCAGGATGACACGTACCAATTTTTCGTTTCTCTGACATGTATAGTGGTCACGCCGGTATATGTCAGGGATACTTCATTGAGCTTTATTAGATTTATCTACCGAGAGTGATGGCACATTTGTTTCTTGCCAGCTCACTCATTCGCGGACATTAGGTTTTTCCTTATGTATTGGTCTTTATATATTGCACTGGTTGTATTCTTGTTTTTAAGGTCATTCTTGTACATTCCTTTTATGTAATAGAAGAAGAAGAAGAAGATACTTCTTCCTTGCCTCAATCTGTGTGTGTGTGCTTCTCCTTGAGAGTGAGAGTGTGTGTGTGAGCTCTCTTCCTTATCTCCTTCCTCGTGACACTCCTCACCTCAAAAATCAATGTGCTAATATGCCTGTATGTATGTAAGAATATACGTATGTATGTATCTATATATGTATATATGAATGTATGTATGCATGCATGTATGTATGGATGTATGTATCTATGTATGTATGTAAATAAGTCAACATACATGAATGTATTTAAAGATTATTTGTATATATATGTACGTATCTACGTACGATGTATGCATGTATGTGAGTATATATCTATATCCATGTATGTATGCATTCTTATTATTATTCTTGTCTAGAAGATTAAGAACGTCTATTACATCTAACGAAATCTGTCATATTATGAACTCCATTGTGGGAAGTCAATGGACATGAATACGAGGTCCAACAATCTCAACTCGACTATAAATGATTTCAACCATTGACAAATACAATGATTCATGATGTATCTGCAATTAAATCTAGTGTAAGTATGATTCCAATTAGTTTCTCTGTCTGTCAAATTTTATAAAGCTCTCCTATCTTAAGAAAGAAACTTGCTTTGTTATCTCTACACATAGAAAGAGTTTGTTTGTTTATTATTTAACCACAATTAAACTACACATTGTAGTCTACTTGTATACTTTTATTCCTATTAATCTTATATTTCACTAATTGTTAATCGATTTATATCCTGTGGGATCGTATATTGAATCATTTGCTCTATGGTTGAAGCCACGAAATCCTGAAAGTTCAGCCAAAATTGGTATTAGTAACGTGAGTTTCATATTTGGATATTGGATAGTCTATCTTGGAGGAGATATATGTCTTACATTCTATAATTGTATTGCTACGTGAGACGGGCCTCCATAAAGATGCCTTCGTTTTTATAAGTCAGTAGCGTCATTTCGTAACATTAAGAATATTGATGATATTCTGTGAAATATAACTCGTGGCAAATTTAGCTTTCCTGAAGTGGTTCCACCAAGAGAAATTAGCTTCATCTTTAATCTCTGCTAGATCCTAATGCAGCTTGAATGACGACACGAATGCTGTTGTGCATAACGATCCAGTCAGTACTAGCTCCTTGAGTTTCCTAAATACTTTTTGTGTGGATTCAGGATAAAAATTAAACCACGTCAAAACTACTTTCAAGGCAATGGAGTCCAAATTGAGCAAGTTTGAGGTGGAAGTTTAAGTTCCAATCCCTTTGGCACCCCCTCATTAAGGTAACAAAATTTGTTCTTATGTGGCAAATCCTCCATCAAGGAATTTGGGCCAATGTTAAAGCTACCAAAATTTGCATAGTCCCTTCGTCGTGTAAGTGGTGCCTCCATGGGAGCGAGGAATTAAGACACCTTTTCTACCCCAAGTCAATGTTACTATGAAGGACCATTGGGAGAATCATGATGCCACAGGATCGAATCATTTGGGAGCAAGCTTGATTAGGAGAAGCGATGCATTTCTCCTCTACATTGTGGAATTGTTTAAGAGGTGAGGCTCTTTGGAAAATCGAGAGAGAGGTGTCCCACCAACTTTGGTAACCCTCATAAGGAATGGTCCATGGAAAAATCTCTTTTCCTTTTAGGCAAAAAAATCCAATGTTTAAGAAGACCCCACCTTTTAGGCACTATAGAGTGTTTTTCCTAGTGAGCAATAAGATTAAAAGAGAGTGGCCCCCCATAAAAGGGAAAAAGGTGTTATCAACCTTCTTTGTAATTGTTTCTAACAAATCTTAAGCCACCCTTGCCTTGTGGGATTTGGGGGGTCCCATAGGTGCTAGTCTCCTTCATTAGTATAGTTTTTCCTTTATTAATTAAGCTTTGAGAGAGTAAGCTATTGTCGAACTTCCTTGTGATAAAAAAGACACTAAGAATATTTTAAGAATTTCTTAAGAGGTGCTAGATATTTGTCATTCGTGAAGCGATGGGTTTTGAAGTTCTTCTCTTAACATTCTAAGAAAGCTATTTTCCATGCCGCTATTCTTTTGGGATACATAAAAGAGTCAACTTCTTTTGACGGAGAAAAGATCCTGGGTGATCACCAGCGGTGAGACCCAAGAGAAACCATCATCAAATGCCAAGAGAGAGAGAGAAACGCCATAGCCATACACAGAGATGCATGCACGCACACATACAAAACACGTACACACCTAAACATGCACATCACACATCCGCATACGCAACACATATACACATGCATATCACACACATCATTTACACAACACATATATATCACACGCATACATACATACTTAAACATATGTACACACATTCTCTCTTACACACACATAAAGAGAGATATATACCTAAATTCACATCTACATAAATACAGATGTACACACATAAGGATACACGTCATACACACATAGACACAAAGCCACACCTAACACACACATCACATAAACACACATGACACATCACATAAACACACACATAAGCATACACGTATACACGTCATACACACATATACACATAGACACACCTAGCACACACATCACATAAACACACATGCAAGAATAAGAATGTACACACGACACATAGAGATACACAAACATGCATGCATACATATACACACACACACACACATACAAACATACACTCGTACATGCACTATATCAAGATCCAATATACACACCACAAATACACATACACCATGCATGCATATTGCACACACATTCACGCATACATGTGGAAACATACACACACACATATATATATATATATATATATATATATATATATATATATATATATGTGTGTGTGTGTGTGTGTGTATGTATGTATAACCTCATGAGTCATTTGCGACCTTATTGCCAATATTTTTTCCAGTTTTTGAGTAGTTCCAATCATGAGTATTTTGAAAAGCTTTCCCAAGTGTGAGAAAATTTTGTTGACCATGCAGGCATAATAAACAGTTAGTCTCTACGTTGAGACCTCTTTCACTATCCATAAGAATCTCATTGGCTTACCCAAAGGATATTCTTTTAAGAGATATTCCTCACAATTGAAGTTCAAGAATCAGCTAATGCTTTTTATATTTCAAAGCTCAGACTCTCTTCAAGATTAATTCACATACGGGTTATACCATCTATAAAACATTAGTACCATACCGGTGCTTTGTGGCTACAATGGTCGATCCTACTTGCTTCGTATCTAGATGAAACAGACATGGATACACCGTTTGACTTATGTTTAAAGTAAAACGAAATAATTGATCAATGGCATGGTGCTTATGCACCAATGTTCAACATTCTTCCAAGAACATAGACCTAACTTCTTTATGATTAAGGATCCTTTTGATTATTTACTAAAATGAGAATTGCTAATATCTTAAAAATCTTTAGTCTTTGCAAATAGATTTTCCAAAACATATACTTCTTCGATCTTCTTCTTCGATCTTTTTTTTCTTTAGCTATGAATTATTCTTTAAGTTTTATGAAACTCAATTGTACTTCAAATTTTTCTTTACCTCAAAGAACTATGAATCTTTGTATAATTGTTGTATAATTGTTAATAAGACTGAATTTATAATTGGTTTTCATCATTCACAGAATGTTCTTTAAATTCTTCATGGATAACAATCCTCATCAATCAAAATAGAAGCAAAAATATGAGTTTGTAGATGCTTCCTTTAACATGATCAAAGCCTTCAAAGAGCTAACAGAGTTTGTATTAAAGGCTTTTGGAAATGGTAAGATCTATGGTATCAACTCGAAAGGTGTTCCATAAGATTTGAGGACATTGATTAGAATTCTGCAGTTAACTTCGAGGATTGGCACCTCTTAACACAAAAGATGAATGCATCGCACAGTTCAAAAATAGGCTTCCTTATTGGACAGGAAATACCTCACCTTAAAGGTATTAAATTGAAAAAAAAAATAAGAGGATCGTAGAGATCCCCATAAATAAAAACCCATTAGAGTTTTTTCAAGAACTCAATAACAAGTGGTGATTGAGTTGGACTAAGCTCAGTAGAATCTCATATATCTTTGGCACCCCTTGGTGAAATAGAAGAAAATGACCCTTCTATGTCAAATTCTTCTAGAACTTATGTACCAACATGAAAGCTCCTAAGATTTATAGCGTCAAACTTTGTGGAAGAGGTTCCATTAGGGGCATGAAGACCTCGCACACTTCTTTTAGCCCTAATTAAAGTGCAAGCTCCTGCGCTAGGGTTTATAGCCCTAACTAAAGTGCAAGCTCCTCATTTCGAAACCTCCGAAGTAGACACAAGGGAGTCAAGACGTTGTCATAGGATACACTTCGACTGTTGCAGCTCGAGCGGTAGTTCTCCAGCCAAGTCATTTGCAGATGCTCCGAAGTCTCGAAATGCGTATGAGAATCCTCTTTTCAATAAAAATGGAAACCAAGGTAATATCGATCCTTTCTCACCTGTTCGTATTGACAAAGGAAAGCAAAAAATGTTTGAGGAAGGTAGTGGTCATGAATTACGTGTAGACACTAACATGGAGGAAAACGAAGACTCGACTTTTGTGACACAAAGTAATAATTTTATGAACTGGCAAACCCAATTAACAGATAAGGTGGTTATTTGTCTACGTCATGGTCCAAGGCCACCCTTAGACACCTTGACACAATAGGATAAAGCCAATCGAGAGAGTAGAGGTCTCTTTGTGAGAAGTATATACTACCTAGCTAACACTACTAGCTTCTTGTTTGATTTTGAAGATATTATCAGTTTAAAAGTAATTAGTGAAGGATGATGGCTGTTTAAATTTACTCCCATAAATTTTCTTTAAGTGGTTTGTGGGATTTAACCCTAGGGGACCTAAGCCCACTAAGGTCCGTGTGTGGGTGGAATTTCCAAATCATCAAGTTCAGTTTTACCCATGGATTGATAATTTATGTTGTCTGATTGGTAAAGTGTTGGGTCAAAGGAACAGATGTAATACTACTCTTAAAAAGAATGCACAAGTCAGATATAGCTAAACCTATGAAAACCTCTTTTTTAATTAAGGACTCTAATAGAAAATTTTTGAATGCACAAAAGGTTATGTTCAAAGGCCTTCAAGATGCTTGTTTTATTTGTTATAAACAAGGGAATCTAATAAAGATTCTCCTCTTTTAATCTCTAATAATGATATTGATTTGGTTACTAAATTTGATGTGACATGTGAAAATATTTGCAGTAAAGGGAATAAATCTACTAGAAATACGAACTCCTCTATTGAACCTCAGAAAATACAAATGAAAAAAAGTATGGAAGAAACTAATGTTAGTGTGCAAAATACCCTAGTGCATAATCAAGAATAAGGATAGACTCAAGTCTATAACAAAAAGAAGCTTGGAGGAGTTCAGTCCTCTAAACCTAAATCTAAAAGTCATTCTGAACAAAATGATCAAGGAAGTGATTTAGTGCTTTACCAAGAACTAAATAAGCATGACCACAATAGCTTCAAGGAAATCATGCAAAGAAAATTTCCCTCAAGAAGATGGGAACATGGCTAACAATGTTGATGAAGGTGCAATCGGTATTGGATCAATCAAGGCGTAAAGGAAAGATCCTTTAACGTCTTCAATATCGATGGTCAAACCAACCAAGAACTCTAAGAAAAAACTGTTTGCTTTCTTTTTCTTATGCATATGATCATCGACATTTTTCTTTTGTATATGCCCAATAGTGATAAAGAAGACTCATATATGCAGGATGTTAAGCTGACTACCAATGAGGGTAAAAGCATGAGAATCTCGTTTATCTCAAGATGTAATCTATGGATGTTATTAAGATTGTTTCTTCAAACATTAAAGCGTTCATTGATTTTGATGGTGCTATGGTTATGAATTAGTGGTTGAAAGATATTTCTTTGATGCCTCACTATACTTTCCTTTAGGAGATCAAGAGCTTTTGTCTCAAGATTAATGCTAATTTGATGTCCCTTTCTTCTAATCATTCTGGGGTTTATTACTAAGCATGCATCCGTTAAATGGGGTGAAATCATAGAAATTTCTTCGAATATTGGTCATTTAGTGGAAAATATTCTGTTAATTCCCACTTATGAGTGGATTGCTTTGACGTTTTGTAGT
This sequence comes from Ceratopteris richardii, assembly GCA_020310875.1. Classification (NCBI taxonomy): domain Eukaryota; kingdom Viridiplantae; phylum Streptophyta; class Polypodiopsida; order Polypodiales; family Pteridaceae; genus Ceratopteris; species Ceratopteris richardii. Next base: position 6,146,387 of record CM035430.1, on the reverse strand, counting down.
CCTCTTAACTATACCATTGTTAATACTTATGCTCCCAATGCCTCTATGGACAAAGTCCTCTATTGGAATGGGCTCTATGCTATTACTCATGATCTTATTTTACTCGGTTAGTTCAACATGTTGGTTGATCATAAAGAAATCTTAGGAGAGAAGAATTACATTATTCAAGGTAGTGAGAAGATTCATCTATTCAAACTTATCAATTCCGATAATCTTTTAGACTTTACTACTAATATGGGCCACACATGAATAGTATAAGTGGTTTTCTTACAGCCAGGTTAGATAGAGGTTATATGAATGTGAATAGACATCAATATATTTTGCAAGTTTGTTGTGACATTGATCCTTCTCTACAGTTGTGTAGCCACACTCTAATTCTTAAGCTCTATAAGAATAGCCCTAACTATAGATCATGCTCGCCGCATTTACATGCCACCTTGCTTAAGTTAACTAGCATTATTGAAAAGACTAAAATAATCTTTAGATCTCTCTTGTCCTTAAATACTCCTCCCCTCTTTGCTTGGGAGAAGTCCATTATGGATGGTCATAAGCTTTTGACCTATAAGAAGATGCTTGGTAAGACGATTAGATCTAAAAGAAGCATGATTATCATTCAATAGATTGAAGACATCAAGTATTCTCGTTGTGTTAACTCAAGTTATAGTCAAAGGATATGGACCTCAAAGAGAGATTGGGACACAAAGATTACCTCTTAGCTTATGGTATTCTTGGTTCTTCAAGAGAAGTTAAGGCTCACAAGGTTGATAAACCCTATAAGAAAATGTTTGTTTTATTGAAGAAAAAGAAAGCTAAAAATTTCACTCCTATGCTTAGGAAGAGTCCAAAAGAGCATGCGATCAATATTAAGGAGAATTTGCAAGAGGTTATTAGCTTTTTTACTAATTTTTTCTCTATGAGTCCCAAGTGGGAGGAGGCCATAGAGAGAGGGAAGGCCCATATTTCCATTAAAAACGAATGAATGATTCCTCATGGACTTGCATATATACTAGACCTACCCCTCTCTTCTCATGAGGTTAGAGAAACCATTGGTAAGTTGAAAGCTTGCAAATCTTGTATTATGGATGGAATACCTAATAAGCTCTTCTTCGTTCTTAAAGATTTTTTGATGCCTTATATTTTCTTCAATCGGAAAGATGCCACGAGGAGAGGTGCTCTTTTTTCCCTTTTCAACACTTGTGTGATCAGGCTTATGTACAAAAATTGATGCAAGGATGACATCAATAACTAGACCTATCTCATGTATATCATTTTCTCCATGACTGATTCGTATTATAGATCAAATTATTCTGTCCAAGCACAAAGGTTATATTAGAGGGAGATACATTTTGGATGTTGTTATCTTCTTGTTGGAACATATGGTCTATGATAACGAGAGCAATCATGATATGTTATTTCTTGATATTGACTTTGACAAAGCCTATGACATGATTGATTGGAGCTTCATCCTTAGGTTCTTACATGGAATTGTTGCTAGTAGGAACTTTATCACATATGTGAGCATCCATTTTGGGAATGTTTCTACTTGAGTCTCCATGAATGAGTATGTTTCTAGTCTTTTTAGACTCTACAATTCTATGAAACAAGGCTTCCTTTTGCCCCCATCTTATTTGCCATCACTAGTGATGATCTTGGATATCTTTTAAATATTGTATGTATAGTGGTTCTATCGAAGGTATTGATATTCATGATTCTCATTCTCACCTTTGTATCCAAAAGTTTGATGATGACACTAGTATGAAAACTTTATCTAGTCATTTTTATGCTAAAATTCTCTTGAAGTGTTTAGACTTGTTTTTTATTGCCATTGGTTCCCAAGTCAATCATAAAAAGACCTCTTTTAAGTCTTCTTGTAATGAACATTGTTGCAATTAGCAAGCCTAAGTTCCTGGCTAATTATTGAGGACTACTCATCATTTCATTTCTTCTTAAGAAGGAGCTCCATGTGGACCTATGCTAGTCATTTTGTGCACAGTTACTTTGGATGAATGTAGAAGCATAAAAAATATGGAATCTCATGAAATTAGGGAGTTAAATCCATGACTCATGTGATAGAATGAATCAATTCATACCACCCCTAAAGTGTGGGACCATTTTTAGGTGAGGGAAAATTCAAATTCAAAATTCACACGTGTAAAAGTACACATACTTTTAGTCCTGGGTTGAATGAGCCATTATGAAAGACATTGACCTACATCAGTGAACACACATTGAGATAACTTCATTTATGATTAATCCACTACACCTCCCTTGTATCATGCATTCATTAGCATATACAATTTGATACATTTTTCTTCAAGTTCATCTTTGCTTATTGTTCTCTATAGCACCTTCATCATCACAATGTTTTTGTGGAATCACTTTCTCTGCATGTACTTAGGCATTTGCTGCACTTTAACTTTGGGAATCTTGCATATCAATTTTCATCACATTTGGTTTTGGGAATCTTGAGATATGATTCATAGAAGGTGACTATGTCTACACACCTTCTAGATCTTGGAATGTCGGGATGACCCTTGTGACTTGTTAGACTCAATTATCACTTTATGTTGTGGATAAATTGATGAAATAACTGTGTTTAGTTAGCTGCACACTCCAATTAGATGTGTGCAAAATCTTTATGGTCAATTCATACGAAGTTGTGAGCTCTGAGCAAATTATGGAACTCTTCCATTCCCAAAATAGAAGGTTTCTTCATAGTTCTAGTACATGCTAGCTATCTATTTTGATACAAACTTTTGGGATTGATGATCCAAAGCACTTAGTAGTTCCAAATGCACTATTGTGAGGTTGAAAGAGTCTACGAAGCATCCTTAGAGTGAACTTGGTAGGTGAAGAACAGGTTTTGTGCAACACGAGCTCATCTGTAGACCCATCCAATCCATCTCCTCAGAATGGTATCAAAGCAATAACAAATCAACATGGGAGATGGATTTCCTTCATCCATAGAGAAATGGGCTCGAGGTAACTATTCTGCTTGGTCACTTACAATGGAAGCCTATCTTCAAGGGAGAAACCTCTATGGTTACATATCTAGAGATGACATGATGCCAACCCTTAGAAGCAAAGGACAACCAACTCAGGAAGAGGTTAAGAACATTGTGCTCAAAGGATACTCTTGCCAGGTCATATATTCTTAACTCAATCTCTGATTTTTTTACTTCCACACATCAGAAATTTCAAGAATTCATAAGAGACTTGGAATGATCTTGAAGCATTCTTCTCATTAAGTACCAAGGCAAGAAAAAAATAACTATGGATGGAGTTCATCACATTCAAGATGATGCACAAGAAAATTGTGACTTATTTTGTCACCAAAATGAAGGACATAAGACATCAACTTGGAAGCATCAGAGAGATCATTGATGAGGCACAAATAGTGAGGCAAGTGATCAATGGAATAACATGACGAATGGGAAGCTTTTCACCACAACCATGGACCTCTACATGCATATGTAGCTTCTTGATTTCAAGACCCTCATGGGAGAATTGTGTACACATGAGGCAAAGCTTATGAAGAATGCAGATAACTCAAAAGGTAATCAGTCCTCTACCCTATATACAGATAAGAACAAGAATAAAGATAGGAAGGGCAATGGTAAAAATTCTAATGATGAAGGTCGTACCTCTGAAGCAAACTTTATAGGTAGAGGTAGAGGCTCAAAAGGAAGAGGCAGAGGAGGAAGACAAGGCAGAGGGAGGTCTCAAAGCTCCTCTCCATGTGCCATATGGGGCTTAACTAATCACATTAATCAGAATTGTTTCAAGAAATCCTAGAAATCAAAGAGGAAGAGGTTACAACAAAGCAGGCCATGGAAGCTCAATGGGTAGATTCCACAAGAAGAATGGTTACAACAACAACTCATACAACAATAATGATTATCAAGGAGGATATAAAAAAAGGAGAGACTATAACAATTATAGAGATGATCAAACTCAAGATGACTCATTACTTCTAATGAACATGGCCATGAAGCAAGCTTAAGCAAATGAATGTATTATATATAGAATCATGTTGCTCAAAACATGTAGTAGTGAATGTAGCTCTACTCTCAGACTTCAAGGACCCAAGGAATATACATGAAATCCAAATAGGAGATGACAACAAGACATCCGCTCGAGACAATAGGCAATGTGCAGACTTCAGATGGTAACATGAACATATTGAGCAAGGTATTGTATGTGCCAACCATCACCAAAAATCTCATAAGTGTAGGTCATATTGTGGAGAAACGATTGTAGGTCAGATTAAAAAAGAATGGAGCATTTGTTGGGGATCCAGATCATGAGTTCAAGGGGATATCAAGAGGAGAAAAGTCACATATACTATTTACATTTGAGCTCCAAGATACTAGGAACATTACATTGTTCAATTATGGTATTCAAACATTATGAGAACTAGAAATTTGGCACAAGAGGTTAGACCATATAGACGAAAGGTCTTTGAAGCAAATTAGTAGGGATCAGAGTGTTTTTCATCTTCCAAATATCTCTAAAGAACACATGATTTACAAATGTAGTGCTTATCAATTTGGCAAGTCCCACACACAACCATTCACAAAGAAGGGATACATTCATGGAGACCTATTGGAGCTAGGCCATAGAGATGTATTGGGGCCAAGCAAGAAGCCATCATTCTCTGTTGGGCAAGTTTTGGCAGAAACAAGTCTTTGTCCAACACCTTTAACCGGGTTCCAAGGAGACATCAGGGGTGATGGAGTAGACTAGCCTGATGGGGACATGGGGGTAATTAGGAAGGAGAGGATGTTGAGGGAATAGAGCAAGGAGAGTGCTCAGGATGGATAGGAGGTGGGGAGAAAGGGCGACCTCAAATGGGAGGAGGCAAAGCAGAGGGTTTTGTGTGGGTGTGCTCACGAGGCATTGTCATCTCGAGGTTGGGTTGAATGGGTGGAACTGGCTTGGAAGTGTTCTCAAGAGGGGGAGATGGGGAATGAGGTGGGGAGGGAGGGTGGTGTTGGATGGGCAGGAGGAAGACAAAAACTATGATCTAAAGTTGGCGTGGGTAATGCACGAGCATGTTGATACTTTCATCTCCTTCTTCTTCTTCTGACAGAATCGACTACTAAGCAAAAGATCGCAAGATCAAAACAACATGTGCATGGATGGGAAATTCACTAGGATACAAGATGGAAAGAAGGAAGCGCAATCACATTTTCGGGCAGTTGCCAGCTTCTAACTACTGCACTATGGTTTGGCATTCATGATGGATGTAGTGAAACAAAAATAATATGAGCGATTAACCTATTAACTTATGGATACAACTATGAGGGAGTAGGTGCTATAGGTTAAGGGCAAGGACCAAAGAACTGAGCATAGAATAGTCTTGTTCCGAGTGATAGCTAATGGCATACTAATTCAAACTATGCCTATGGAAGAGTTGCTACATAGCAGCGTGCAACAAGGCAGGGACAGTGGTCAACCCTTCGATGGTAAGGAAGAACCATTGTCTCACTTCAATTGTAGTAGTGCTAAGCTCTTGGGCATTCAGAAGAACACTCTATTGAGCTGCATTCGCACATTTTGTAGCAATGTTGTAGATGATACTCTCTATAGTAGGATGAGTAGATGCAACATTCCATTGTAGGAGGCAAAACTTGTCAGGGGTTGTAGAAACATCTGCATGTTGTCCATCACGACAACAGTGAGGGGATCAAATGGAGCTAGGAGTTCCATGATTGCAATTAGCAGGCGAGCAAAGTAGAGAGTGCAATGACAAAAAAACATAAACACACAATGTGAGCGAAAAGATGCAACTTTGAACCATTCAGCGAATTTTGAATCAAGTCTCGGATGACGGTCTCCAACCAAAAGTTTTTCAGACCCAATTTTGTCAAAATCTGGTATGGAGCGAACCACCAAAGTTTGAACTTTCTTGTAGCTCTCTTAGACTTAAATTTATAAAAGAAGACTAATTGTCCCACTTCACAAACAAGAGTCCGTAACAAGTGATCATATGTCCTGGCCTAATGGAATTGGACTCCTTGGAGGAGAAAGAAACTTTCAAATCTTTGTTCATCTAGGGAATGCAAATCATGAAGGCCAGCACTAAAAGAGTCAGTCGATAGTATTTTCTTGTCAATAGCAACAGGTAGGCTGGGAAGGATGAGTTGCATGGGAGTAGTTGCTTCAATTCCATAAGCTAACTTAAATGGTGTGTATCTTGTACACACTTTATAAGTTGTCCTATAAGCCCACAAGACTGAAGGAAGCAACTGATCCCATCATTCAGGACAGTTCGTGATCACTTTTTTAAGCATTGTGAATAGAGTTTTGTTGGTTCTTTCAGCTAGTCCACTGGTATGTGGATAGAAGGGAGTACTAAATGTATGAACAGTATTGAAAGTCTAAGATAAATCCTACATAAGGGTGTTGGTGTTGGTGTAATTCACAAGCCTACACATTTGGCTTGATGGATGCATTGAAGTCCATACACCTATGGAGAAGCATAGGAATTATTGCTAGTGATTTATTACCAATTTATCTCTTTGTAAAAGTCAAATTGACTTGGAATCTTTTGTAAACACCTACCAAAAGGATTCGTGAAAAGTTAGCTCTTTGATTGAAGGAATATCTCCTAGGATATAGGAGCTTGATCATAGGGAGCCAAAACTTTGAATTTGAATTCAAACTTTTACTCACTCTCTATAAAAGAGGTCATTAAAAAGTCGCGGTTAGAACTCATCACTCGCGAACTTCTCATTACTGATTCTGAGTGTGTGTGAGGCCTAAACTCTAGCCCACACCTATCTACAGCATTAGGCAATGATTTTCATGCCAATGGTATTGTATACAAGTGTTCATTAATACATACATTCACATTGTTCATTTCTGAGTTCTATGTCATACTACTTGAAAGTCTATCAACTTGTGGAGTGCATATCTTGGTCATTTCTTAATCAAATTCAATGATCTAAATCTTCTTGGATTCAGCTTGAAGCTATCTACATTCTACCAAAATTTGAGAAGATTCTAGCTAGCCATTTTAGAGAAATTTGCATCGAGGTGATCAGTGGTCAAAGTCTGCTACAGTCCTAAAAAATCGAGGGTATAGCTTTACTTGCTAAATTGATTTCTCTTAGCATAGTTTATCTTTTTACATCATTCCACTTGGAATAAATAGCTTGCTAAACTAATAAGATACCCCTAAAAGGAATTTTTCCATTTCCTACTGTGCTCGATGTTGATATATTTAGGTAGTGATGTGTGTGAACACACTAGGACCGTTGGGGCACTTTTTTCCCTCTTTAGGAGGTTTTTTTCCCTCGGCTTGTATATACGCATATTGCCCTAATGGGCTACTTATCTTTGTACATTCTCTAGTAATACATTCAATAGTGTGTGTTGTGCTCCAAGCTTCTTCTTCTTCCTTGTGCTGTTCGCGTGCTTCCGCAGAAGTCTAACTCCAACAATTGGTATCAGAGCAGGTCGTCGCTTCATCTAGGGCGCCATCGACACTCCTCCGTTTGCAGTCTCAAAATCATACGAATTTTGGTGAGCATACTTAGGATGTTTCCGAGATCAAAACAACTTCGCTCTGTGGTGCCGAAATCGCGATCTGAGCTCGTTTCGGCCTCCGAACACACTATTGCAGCGCTTGTGTAGGCTATTTTGTCCTTTTGTGCCAAAGGTATATACCAGTTTCTGTTTGCCAGTATAAGCATCTCGAAGTCTGCTACAGGTTTAACAGAACTCGTGTGGGCAGTTCCGTTCAACTTTTTGAGATACATTCAATTTTTTGCATCAAGGTATTTTAGTCACCGGCCATGGCTGAAAGTAGTGATGTATTCCGTATGTTGGTTGTTGAGGCTAAGTTGGATGGTACCAACTACCCATTATGGGCTTATATGATGCGACATGTATTGGTTGCAAAAGATTATGGACCATTGTGTAGGGTGTTGAAAGACGTCCTGTTACACCTGTAACAATAGGTACTACGAATACAGGTGTTGGAGCTGATGAAGATGGTGTCGAAGATGATATTGTGCAGATTCCTGTTCGTGCTGCTGTTTCTGCTGCACCTACTGCAGAGCAGATTCGTTGGGATGGCAGAGATGCCCAGGCACATGCATTGATAGCTTTCTCTGTCAAACGTGCCATTATTCCTCACATTCGCTCTTGCAGAACAACTAGGGATGCTTAGGATACACTTACCATATTGTACCAAGCTAGGAATGAGGCTCGTGTTGCTTACCTCCAAAAACAGTTGGAGAGTGAGCACATGAATGAAGGTGATTCTATGGACAGTTTCCTAACGAAGATCAAAGATTTGAAGGAACAGTTGATTTCTGCTGATGAGGTTATACCAGATAGCTCACTTGTGCAGACCGTTCTGAATGGTCTTCCTGATTCATATCAGAGTTTTGCTTCTACTCTTCGGTTGATGATGAAAGGCAATCCGAATGCCTTATCATTTGAGGAGTTAGTTTCTATTCTATTGTAGGAAGATCAGTCTAGACAGAACAGCTCCAATATGCGTGTTGCAGATCAAGCTTTCCTGGCTAGTCAAAAGGGCAAAGGAAAATGGAGCTCTTCTACTAGTAAGCAGAAATCTGCAAATGGTGCACATTCGAAGAACCAGGATAAAGATGAGAAGAAATCAGAAAAGCAGAAATTGTTTTGCAAGTACTGTAAAGGGAATGATCATCTCATAAAGACCTGCCCAAAACTGGCTGCAAAAGAGGCAAAGAAAAAGGAGGTTGGAATGGTTGTTGCAGAAGCCTCTACACCAAAAATAGAATTTGCTAATCTTGTGCAGGAAGGAGAATGGGCGTTTACTACTGTTTGCAGTTTTGACCCATCTTCTCATGAGCACTGCATGTCTGCAGTGGACTCAGATGTGTGGTACTTTGACAGTGGGGCGACCAACATATTACCTTGCAACGTAGTTTCTTCTCTTCACTCGAGCCTGCCCCTACAGGGAATACAGTCACATGCGCCAACAACTCTTATCCTATTATGGGAGTTGGTAAGATCATTCTGACTACTGCTGATGGTAGTTCTTTCACCTTGTCAGATGCTTTATTTGTGCTAGGGATCAAAAAGAATCTGTTATCAGTTTTTGCATTAGCCAAGATTGGCTTGGTTGTGAAATTTGGTGATGACAGATGTATAGCTCATGATCTGTCAAATGGCGATGTTATTATTGCTTCTGGCATTTTATGTCATGGGCTGTATAAGCTCATAGGCTATGAAAGATCTGTGAATGATTCGGCATGTGCAGTTCATGATTCTCAGGCTATGTTAGATGCAAATCTTTGGCATGCACGCTTTGGTCATCTGAATTTTGCTAGTTTGCTACGCCTGCAGAAATCTAATATGGTGTCTTCTTTGCCCAAGCTTGAGGCACCTGGAAAACATGTATGTGAAGGCTGTATTTTGGGCAAAATGCAGTGTTCCTCCTTTCCAAAAGATGGTTTAGTTCGGGCTACATAGAAATTGCAGCTTGTACATAGTGATGTCTATGGTCCTATGCAGACACCTTCTTTTGGAAACTATCTTTACTTCGTGACTTTCATTGATGATTTTTCCAGGCATGCATGGGTATATCCATTGAAGGCAAAGTCCGAAGTTCTTTTGTGCTTCAAACAGTTTTTGGTTTTGGCTGAAAATCTGTCAGCATGTAAAATGGGCACCCTCCATTCTGATCGAGGGGGCGAATATATGTCTTCTGATTTTAATGCATTTCTCGCTGAAGATGGGATAAAACACCAGTGTACTGTGCCATATACACCTCAATAGAATGGAGTTGCTGAACGGAAGAACAGGTCACTCATGGAGACGGCGAGGTGTATGGTCAAGAGTCAGGCTTTACCACATAGTTTCTGGCTTGAGGCTGTCATGTGTGCAGCATATGTATTTAACAGGTATCCCACTAAAGCGTTGCAGTCTATCACTCCATATGAGGCTTGGCATGACCGCAAACCATATGTTGCTCATCTGCGTGTTTTTGGTTGTTTGGCATATGCAATAGTGCATGAACAACATCGTAGAAAATTGGATGATAAGGCAGTAAAATGTATTTTTGTTGGGTACAGTTCTGAAAGTAAAGGCTATCGTCTATATCATCGGTAGAGAAGGCATTACTTGAGTGTTCACTATATATCTAGTTTCCTTTGTAGTGTCACATCCTTCCTCAAAGTGTACCTAGAGCTGATCATTAGCCCTTTTCAGAAATCCATACCCTATTCCTTTCCCAATCTTGTAATGCTTTAGTGTGCATGAGCCAAGGCCTTATTCAATGATGCATAATGGTGTGACTCGATGGTGATCTACAAGAGTCACAATAATGAGTGATTCCTTTGTCAAATCCAAATTTAATTTCTCATAGTAAAATCAGGCATTAGACTGATACCAGAGCTTCCATCTTCTCTATAGGTTGTTGCCATTTTTCTAGCTCAAATTATAGGTATTGTGGATGATGAAACAACATACCTTCTTCTCATGGAGAGATGACACCTTGGCATCTCGACAATCTTGATAGGGAGGTGTGCCTTCAAATATAGAGCAACTATATTTCACATTATGATATTCTCCACAATGATAACACATTAAAGTTCTATTATATCTAGGTCGATTTGCATAATTATCCTTTCTCTCATGCAAACTTGAATTACTAGTGTAAAATCTATAAGGAACTTGATTATTACCTCTTTATTGGGCTACCTTGAGGTAGGAACATTTGAAGGCCTCATGGTCACTTTCTCCACAAAATTAGTATCTTACTCAGTTAGGAGATTTCATGTTCGAGTGACCACTATTGTTGCATGTGGTACATCAAATTTTCCTACGGATGTCTTGAGAGCTCTACAATTCCTCTAGTTCATTGTGAACTTGTGTCACTAAATCATCCCTATAGCATATGGATGGCAAAAGAAGCTTCTCCTTATTTGACTTCATTGCATATTTAAGGCATCCAATTCCCTCCTAAGTTGCTCGATCGGGTCCAGACTTGCAGCTTGAATCCCTCCTTCAAAATGCACTCTAGCATCCTCTATGCAAGAGTGGCTACCACATAATTCTTCAATTTGTCATCCTATTTTAGTGATTCCCTAAGCTTCTATTGGAAAGACTTGGGAAGAGCCTTTTCTATCCATGTTTTGACTAGGAAGTGCCATGGAGCATGTGGAAAACTAAAAACGAGTGCTTTAGAATGTGTATGAAGTTCATGAAAAGATTCACATGGCTATAGCTTCAAGTTTTCAAGTTGATCTATGGCTCGCTTAGAAGATTCCTTGGCCAAAATGTTTGAAAGAAGGAAGACTTCAAGGCTACCCAAGTGGAAAATTGTTCATCTCTATATTGGCTTTACCATTTGTCTGAAAGTCCCTCTAAGGTAGAAGGGAACAATACTAGTATAACATCCTACCAATGTTGAAGCACACGTCCATGGCATAAGGAGATAAACCTCCTTACATGATCATCTATATCTTCATGTACCAAACCTTTAAAAGTAGTGAACTTTATATTTAACCTAGACGAAAGATTTGAGAGGTTCTCCATTGGTGTCTCAGATTCTTCTAAAGTGTCTGAAGAAAAATCAAATGTCCTTATCAACTTCTCTTTTGCAAATGATGTAGAGGCTGAATCAATGGAGAAGTTTAATGGTAAAGGGATGTTGAATGAACTATAAAAAGATTGAGTTGAAATTTTTGGGCTTTTATGCATGCAAAGAGACTTTGTATCCGCTAGATTATGTACTCACTCACAAGACCCAAAGAATCAAGAAAAATACTATACAAAACAACTACTTACTACACTACATATACCTCAGATAGAAGATGCAAGGTCCCACTCGGCATGCCAAATTGTAGAAGATCTGATTGGAACAATACTTCCAATAATCCTTCTATATCTAAGGAAGTATACCCTCTGACATATCTATGTGAAAGTATATAGTGCAGGTATACTACTTAGAAATGAAACACCAAAGTCACAACAATGGGAAATTTACAAGAACAAAGATGAGAAAACCCAACTCCTTAAGACTCATTATGATTTTAATAAGTCAAAATAATTCAAGTGAGTATTAAAAATGGACTAGAAGCCACATTCTTTATGTGGCATGTGTTATTGGATGTTGAAAAATATTTTCTTCCTTATCTCCATCACATTTCATCAAACACATCATCATTTGAGAAGAAAAAAAAACTTCAAGCCTTAATAAGTGTATTAGCACCGTATTCCACTCTAAAATCATATAATACAAAGACAAAATATTGACTTTGAGTCTCACTAAAATTAAATTGAGACAGTATAAAAAGTGACCCTTTAAAGAAATTACTAACACAACATAATTTCATCGTGCGTAGTTTGCTTTGTCCTATAGAGAGAGACACATGGATCATCAGTTATACAAGTCCTATCGGTAGTCATATTGATCCTATGATGAGTGTGAGAATAGTGTCACATATGGGATGACATCGTATATTGAATGCTTTTGATTTGCTTTGCATATGTGATGCGAGCAATGATTGCTTATGTGAGACTTATTTTGATGTTTTATCATTGTTTATGTTTTAACCAATGTTTATGTGAAAATTATTCTACTGAAAATAAAAAAGCACATCACTCTTCCATTAGTCACTCTACATATGTCTTACCAAAGAGCAAATAGATGTTCATATCTATGCAAATCACATGTCTATCTCTCTATACTTTTTCTCTTTCTCTTAGTCTTTCTTGCTCTCTCTTTGTTTCTCTCTCTATCTCTTTCTCTCTCTCTATCTCTCTCTATCTCTCTATCTATCTATCTCTCCTATTTAAACTTATGGGAGAATTTCATTGACCAAAATATATGGCTATTTATTGTGTGTTATTTTAACTTGTGTTTTTTTCATAAATTAACATACACATGCATATATACATAATAAATAAATAAACTAACATACACACATACACATGCATACATGCACATATAAACACACATAGACACACACATATACATATACACATACACATACATATACAGACATACATACCACGTACACACGTACACACATACACACAAAATACAAACACACACACATACACACACTCTGTCTCTCTTTCTCTGCCTCTCTCGCTCTCTCTCTCTCTCTATCTTTTTATTCAAGATTATTGAAGAATTTCAGTGTCCGAAATAATGGCTAATATTTGTTAATACAATTTTTGTTTTGAAACGTCTCTTTCATAATTTAACATATACATGCATATATGCATAATAAATACATAAATTATTACACATACATACACATAAAAATATACACACACATACACACACATATATGCAAAACCATACATATAGACACATACAAACAAATACACACACACATACACACACATACACAAACACATACACAAACATACGCACATACATAAACACATACACACACATACACATAGACATATACACACATACATAGCACATACATGCACACATACACACACAACACAAACACACGCATACACACACATATGCATGAGATAGAGAGAAAGAGAGAGAATGAGAGAGAGAGTTAGGAACCGAGGGAGAGAGAGAGAGAGAGAGAGAGAGAGAGAGAGAGAGAGAGAGAGAGGAGGGAGAGAGAGAGAGGGGGGAGGGAGGAAGAGATAGAGAGAGAGAGAGAGAGAGAAAGAGAGAGAGAGAGAGAGAGCAAGAGAGAAAGAGAGAGAGAGATAGAGAGAGAGAGAGAGAATGAATGCATGTATGAATATGAGTATAAATGTACGTATACATAAAGGTATGAATGCATGTATGAATGAGAATATATGAGTGCATGTGTATAAGAATTAGATGCATAAGTGTGCATGAGCATGATGTATGTGTAGTATGAGTTCATGCATATGTATGAGAATGCATTAATGCATAATATGAGTGCATAAGAACTAGTTGCATAAGTGTGTATGAGAGTTAATATTTGTGTGCATGCATATGAGTTAGATGCATGAGTAGGAGAAATGAATGTATGCATGTTCCTACTATTGCAAACAATTTGATTTCAATGGGACAAATGCTAGAGAAAGGATATCATGTTATCTTCAATGAAAAAGGCTGCTTTATAAAGAATCCAAAAGAAGGATTCAAGGTCATTGCTCAAGGAAAGAAAGAAGGTAGGATGTTCACTTTGGGCATTTAACAACCACATGGAAAGGAGATGTATATTCAGTTTGGAAACAAGAGAATTGTTGAAATTGATTTGTGGAACACAAGGTTTGGACATATCAACATTCCCAAGCTCAAGGACATGAGCAACCATGAAGTGGTAAGAGGTCTTCCAAGATTCAATGATGTTGGACTACATGAGTTTTGTGAAGCATGCCAACTAGGAAAGCAAACTCGACAACCATTCAAGAAGAGCAACTATGTGGCAAGGAATGTCCTCGACTTGATACACACAAATGTGTGGGGACCATCACAACAACCATTGATGGCTGGTAATAGATATTTTGTCACTTTTATTCATGATCGTTCAAGAAAAGTATGGATGTTTTGCATTAAAAAAAAATCAAATGTGTTCTCCATGTTCAAGAGATTGAAAGCACAGGTAGAAAAGGAAACATGACGCTACATAAAGACCTTGAGGTCCAATGGAGGAGGAGAATATTTCTCCAAAGAATTTTCAGATTTTCTTCATGAAAATGGCATCAAAGGACGATTTACATGTAGGTACACACCTCAATAAAATGGAATAGCTGAAAGGAAAAATAGACATATCACAGAAGTTGCAAGATGCATGCTCAATGAGATGAAGGTGCCACTAAACTATTGGGCTGAAGCAACTAGTATGGTTGTTTATTTGATGAACAAGTGTACAATGGTTGGAGTGCATAATCTAACTCCAAAGGAGATTTATTCTGGTAAGAAACCTGACCTTACACATCTCAAAGTTTGTGGATGTGTGTGTTATGTTCACATCCCTCAAGAACTAAGGACAAAGATGGAGGCAAAGTTCAAAAAATGTATGTTCATGGGATAGTCATCGGAGCAAATGGGATACAGGTGCTACAATCCGGTGAGAAAGGAGCTAGGAGTCTCACAAGGTGTGGTATTTGATGAGTTAAGACCATGGTTTGGAGAAAAAGGGAAAGAGAAGATTCTTGAAGAAGATTGCGAAGATGATGGAGGTGTTATCCAAGAAGAATTCTAGCAAACAAGCACTCAAATGTCAGGTCTAGAAGCTTCTACATCACTTGGAGAAAGCTCAACATGGAAGGGGAGGCTAAGGAGTCATTCCTCATCACCAACATCAGGTTATGAAAGATTTGAAGCTAAAAGTGTTGCCCAAAATAGTGATTCAAATGCAAGTGAATAAGAGTATGAAGAGGTGATTACACCAAAGGTAAAGCTGAACCGGTTGAAGAAACAATATTCAAAAGGAAATGAAAGGAGGTCTTCGAGAGCAAGGTATCCAATTCAAACACTGAGCTATGATAGTTTTATTGCAAAGCATTTTGCATATATGGCACAGATGGTCAAAGGCAAAGAACCAGATGCATATGAAGAAGCATGTACACAAAAATAATGGCAACAAGCTATGCAAGAAGAGATAAAAGCTCTCAAGGACAATCACACATGGGAGCTAGTTCCAAAAGCTAAAGGTATGAAGATTGTTCCAAATAAATGGGTGTTTAAAATAAAGAGAAATGATGATGGTTCTTTAGCTACGCATAAAGCTAGACTTCAAGCAAAAGAATTCAAGCAAACTCATGGCATCAACTATGAAGAGACTTTTAGCCCAGTTGCAAAGATGGGAACAATTAGAACATTGATTGCAGTGAGTGCAACAAGGAGATGGCCATTGTACCAACTTCACATAAAAAATACTTTTCTCAATGGTGAACTTCAAGAAGAGGTATACATGAGTCTTCCGACTGGATTTGAAGATAGAAAGCATTCAGATTTTGTTTGTAGATTAAAGAAAGCTTTGTATGGGCTGAAGCAAGCACCATGTGCTTGAAATCAAAGATTGGTCGAGTACCTCACAAGGTGTGGCTATAGTCCAAGTAATACAGATCCCTCTCTCTACATAAAGAAAGAAGAAGGCAAGCAGGTATATATTTGCATATACGTTTATGATCTCATCATAACAGGAAGTAATGTTGCAGGAATACAAGAGATAAAAAGAAAACTCGATAAGGAGTTTAAAATTTCAGATCTTCGTGAATTGAAATACTTTTCAGGCATTGAGATAGTCTATGGGAAAGATGGCATTTACTTCATGCAAAGAAAGTACCTGTTGGATGTTCTTTTCAGATTCGAAATGAGTGAATGCAAACCACTCACTCAACCCATGGACCAAAATGTGAAGCTATGCTCAGATGATGGAGAGAAGTTACATGATGTAACTACATATAGGAGTATTATAGGTTCATTGATCTTTGCTACAATCACAAGATCAGATTTTTGTTATATTGTTGGAGTTCTTTCTCAATTTATGCAAGCTCCAACAAGTGAACATTTAAATTCAGCTAAATGAGTGCTAAGATATGTGAAGCACACAGTCAATCATGCCTTGTTTTATAGATATGATGAAGAATTGTAGGTAAAGGGCTTCAGTGATGCTAATTTGGTTGGTTCGAAGGAAGATAGACGATCCACTTCAGGTTATGTGTTCATGATAGGTAGCAAACCTATCAATTGGAGCGCAAAGAAGCAACCTATTTGTTGGAAGCAGCCAGAGGCATAGAAGACGCGGAAGCATGTAAATACGGAGCAAGAGGCTAGTGGAATCTTTTTTCAAAGAATCATGTTTTAAAAATACTTTTCAAAAACCTCCAACAGTGATTTTTATCACTAATGTAACATATGTAACATAGAAAAACCCTTTTCTTAATTTCTAGCTCCATTTTGTGCAAGCCGAGGAGTCCTCGAGCTTGAGGAGCTTAGGTAGAACAAGCGTATCAATTTTCGTTATTTTTAGACACCATTTATCCTTCCAAATAGCATCTAGGACCTAATTTTTAACTATGCCGGTCACTAGATGTGAAACCAGTCAAAACTAGTCTAGAAACTATAAAAAGAGCTAGAGAGCTCATTTTTGAGGTTAGCTTGTTTGAGTAGAGAAGAGCTTAGAGCTATTTTGAACTTGTAAGAGTGTTCTTGAGTAATAGAGTTAATTTCTCACCTTCCATTGTGCCTTGCTTGTCTCTTCGTTGTGTGTGTGCATCTCTATGCTTCTCACCTTCACTCTCACTTCATCTCACATTCACGATCTTCATATCACTCCTATCTCTTCCGTGGATTGACAATTAAGGAGATGAAGCTTCTTAACGTGGTTCTCACCATTGTGCTAGAGCAACACCAAATTTGGCGCCGTTGCCGGGGATCGAGTCTAGGACGAATGTGTGATGGTAAGAGTATAGCAAGAAGTAGCATTGAAAGGTAAAAATTTCAGTTTTTGTTGTTGTTTTTACTTAGTTTTTAGTGTTTTTCACCTCCCCCACACTCCATCTTCATCACCGCATCATCATCTTCATCTCCAAAAAAATCAAAAAATTCACCATATCCACCCATTCTCTTCATTTCCCCTCATTTGTGCATGCGAGAGAGTGAGAGAGAGCTTTTGTGCTTGTGTGTACTTTTGTTTTCTTGAGTTTTCTTGCAGGTACAGAGCTCTAGTGCATCAGGAAAGCTTGGAAAAGGTAAAATTCTCAGTTTCTATCAGAAATTTCTAACTGTGTCAGACCATCGCGATGGTCTGCAAAGCTCGGAATTTGAAGAAGGTGACCACACCAGCGTGTAGAGCACACTTGCGCCTCTAGGAATCCATACTTGCATTGCAAAAAATCATACTTTGGTGGACCATCGCGACGGTCTCAGACCATCGCAATTGTGTCACACCATCGCGATAGGCTCATGCCATCGCGACGGCTCGGCCGGACCATCGCGACGGTCTCAGGCCATCGCGACAGTTCATTTGGACCATCGCGACGGTTCGCGGACCATCACGACTGTTCGGTTGACCCCACACCATCGCGATTGGCTCACGCCATCGCGCCGACGGTGCCACGTGGCAAGTTGGACCATCGCGACAACTCAAATTTTGAACCATCGCGATTGGCTCACGCCATCGCGCCCGGACCATCGCGATTGGCTCAAGCCATCGCATCTGTGACCATCGCGACGGTTCACTTTGGACCATCGCGATTGTTCACGTTGACCGTTGACTCACGCCATCACGATTGTCCGCCTGATCGAGCCATCGCGACGGTTCACACTCACGCCATCGCGATTGCTCACTTTTGGACCATCGCGACCGTGCACTTTAGACCATCGCGATTGTTCACCCTCACGCCATCGCGACGGTCCCAGACCATCGCGATTGTCTCACGCCATCGCGATTGTCCACCCCAAACGCAAATTTTAGGGTTTCATTTTTTGGCCAATTTTGGGGCTATTTTTGGGAAATTTTTGGGTGATTATATTCATACGAGACCCCTTAGCTCATATTTGGAGAAAAACCTGTTTGTCAGTTTTTACCCCCCAGGGCCTGAACGGTCATAACTTTTTCATCCAAAGTCCGTTTTTTGAGCTTAATAGCTCATTAGAAAGCTCTTGACGAGTACTACGTGACCTCAACTGTTTTTTTCTTAAAGAATACGTCTATTTTTAGATAAGCTATTTTGAGGTTGACCTAGTTTGGGACTAGAAAACCAGGGGGCAAGCATTAAAAAGTTGGGCAAAAGGGAAGGGACTTAAAAGGTGTATATACTCAAGTGCTTGATCATCCAACTGTGAATTGTTCTAATATTGGATTTTTCCAGGTCTAGCGAGGGCAATCAAAGGCAACCAAGGCAAGGCAGTGAAGGGCATAAAGCTTGGGAAGCGCGACTTCTTGGGCATCAGAGCAACCAGAAAAGCTGACTCGAGGTTGGAACATTACTCAACCCCCTCAGTCAATTCTTAGCTTAGGATAAACGTTAGCATTGTGGATTTAAGACGATAGGAACGCCTCAAGTTCAAGAGAATTAAATTTATCAAGTCCAAGACTAAAGATAAAGGTGTGTGACACAAAAACCTAAAGGAAAGAACATAAGTCTGACGGAACGAGAACTCAAAGTACCACGGAAAGTCGAATTCCTGACACATACATTAAGACAAGAATCTAAAGAAATCTAAAAAGAATCAAGACAGTAATAACAAAGAATCATTGACGATCTGAGCGTGTACTGAGTGTGCAAGGAACCTTAGATCGGGCAAACATATAGGCAAGTCAGACCGGCGAAGCCTTAGGTCATCAGAGGCAAGTGTAAGAACTACTGCACGATCGTGGGCTCAGCAATTGAATAGTAATTACCCCTACGAGAGCTCAGATACTAGTGAATCAGAAATGGCAGTTAGTGTAGAACGACCAGAAGAAGGGTCGAATGTAGCCTATTTAGAAAGACCTGAAGGACCCTATAGAATGCAACTAGAGTTTCTCCGAACCAACCGCTTAGGTGCTCGCATCTATGAGGATGGTTTGCGAAGGCAAGTGGTGCAAATGCACAACCCCGATCAACCCATTGGATTGGAACATCTAATGGTGAAATTCGAGAGAGACGCGTACATAGACAAGGAAGGAACAATGTACATCTTATGTACGCAGCCAAACAATACCAATGAGTTTGGCGTGATTCAGCTAGAGACGGAAACTAAATCTCAAGGAAAAGAACCATTAGAAGAGCCTAGAACACCTAGAGGGAAATCTGTACTGACACGAGTACTAATCCCAGAATGGATCCCTCAGGACAACAGAAGCATAGAGTTGTTTGTAAATAAAGAAACTGATGAAGCCTTTTGGAGATACAAGACAGAACTACTTAGTGAGGTAGGTATCATCACTAGATACGAGTTCAAGGACCCGGATACACCTGGAAAGGTTATATACCTGGATGAGACTTCAGAAAGAGTCTTTGTGGTGCCTGACCACGCTAAAAACACATACACATGGAGAACGAACATGAATACAAGTCAACAAGGGGCAGGAACATCATCAGCCCATGGAAATCAAAGAGAGAGAAATAAAGAGAGACCGGAAGTAAGCTTTAATCACCCCATGGGGAGAGATAGAACAACCACGGACACTAATAGAGCGGATAGACAAAGAGATCATGGAATACCAGGTGGTAGAGATGATTTTCCTCTACCTAGACCACGTGAACACGCAAGAATGTTGAGACCCACTCAGTTAGTGAAATCCATGAAGAACTACTTTGATGGGACAGGAGATCCCTATGACCATGTTGCAGAATTCAAGCAAGTACTAAGAGCCGAACAAGTTGAAGACATGTTCACGCAATACAACGCATTTGGACTAACGTTAAAGAATACAACTTTAACTTGGTTCCAACCATTGCAACAAAGGCAATTTAGAGACATCCATCACTTTTTAGAGTCATTCATCACTGAATTCTCTAAAAGTGGGATTAGACATGACACGTCTTCATTGATTCATAGCTTCAAACAGACCCCTCAGGAAACAATTAGACTGGCAGGACGTAGGTTTAGAAAATATGTTAAACGATGTCCAATGCAAGAGCTACCCTCACAAGCCAAGCAAGTGTCATTGTTTCTAGATGGCTTGTTGAGCTCTAAACTACGCTCCTACGTGTACCTAAAAGAACCTAGAATGCTAGAGCAATGTGTAAGAATCTGTATAGACATTGAGGACAACTTAGGAGACGAGTTGGAACTCTCAAAGGTCTATAAGGACTCAGACTGTTCATCTCTAGCATCCACAAAATTGTCTAGCTCAATAGAAGACCTAGCAGAAAAAGTGGCCCAGAAACTAGGAGTTTCTAGTAAACCTAGGGTACTAATGAACAAGCGTTGTTACACCTGTGGTGGTGATCATGTGGCAAATGTGTGCCCCAATGCACCACAACCACAAGCCAACCCTAGTGGCCAATACTGTACAATTGAGAGAAGATACACGAATCATACGGCTCAGGACTGCCCATACAACAAATAGACCGTGAGACAGAACTACCCGCAAGCATACCCACAGCCAGGTAGGTATCAAGGCCAATACAATGCTCAGCCTTATTACTATAGGCCTCCTCAAAACTACCCATACCAAGCTCAACAGAGACCTCAACCTGTCTTAGCTCAGCAGCCACCCCCACCAGCGAATGTCATCTCAGTCAAATACGCTGCTGCAGAAGAGAACCTAAGTAGGGCCTTAGTGCCTTCTTCACCTTTGATCACAGAGGGTGACCCGAATTCGAATAGTTTTGACTCTACGCATATAGATAGTCCACCCGCATATTACACAGAGTCACCAGAACACGTAGAAACATATCATTATGATAGTCCACCAGTGGAACCTAGTTGGGAGCCAGACTATGCTAATGTGATGTACACAAACCCAAATCCACGGCCCCAATTGAGACAACAAAGACCATAGGGCCCTAGAGGACCATGCTTTAGGTGCCAAGGAGATCATTTCATAAAGGATTGTCCACATCCCCCGATAGCAGGACAATCACAGTACTATAATATCCAAGGCTTTTGTGCTGATTGTGGCAAAGAGCACATAATCAAATATTGTCCTAAAAATCCAGTTAACGCTTCGAATGTGACACCGATCAACGTGATAGGTATTGTGAACAACGCAGATGGATCCAACCCTACATACGTGCCTATCCAAGCTATAACAAGAGCCCAGACGCTCTTACAAAACCAATAGCTTAATCAGGAGAAAGTAGTCGGAAGTAGTGAAGTTGCAGAATCTAGCAGTAAAAAGACAGAATCTTGGAAAGATTCTAGAGAAAGGATAAAGAGAAAGTGGAGTAAAAAGATAACTGAGTTGGAAGGAAGTTTGAAGGAATCTAGAGCCAAAATCCTAGAATTGACTTCACAGGACTTGAATCAAGAGAATCCAGCTCAGAAATCAGGATCAGTTTTAGCGGAACCCATACCAGAAAATCTAGACATGATGTTTCGTGCATATCAGGCTAGATTAAAGAAGGACCTCAGGTAGCTGAAATGAGTAAAAACTACCCTCGAGCAGATCTAGAAATTGAGAGAACTAAACTTTGCATGAAGATGGTAGAATTAGCACAAGCTTTGTTCGAAGCCTCTAGATATCTTAATTGGAATAACATGGCAAAACCGGAATTACATTTTCAAGGACTAATGGAGAGGCTAGAATATTTGATTGAAAGCAAAGAGAAAAAGGATCAGCATAGGAACCCTATTGTCTCAGAGACACAGGAAAGGAATGCACCATCACTGTCTCAAGTACCCAATACAGAAAGTCAAGACAATTTGTCTTCCATACATAAATATTCACATGAATTTTTGAGAGAAATCCAATAAGAGAAATGGAGAAAGGAACAAGGAACCCATCCTCCTATTCAAGAAATAGATGACTTGCAGGAACAATTTCCCCAAGACATTTCCTCTATTTACAATGAGGTAGAGGAGGAGCAACTGAGTGAACACACAGCTTTTGAATCTAATTCTTTACAAGAATTACCTCAGTTCACAGGACCTTGGGAAGCAAAGTCTATTAGTATGAGAGCACCCACGATAATAGTGAGGAATGAAGAATCAATAATCCCTAGAAACACGAAAGTCATCAAGAATACTAAAGTACAATGTAATCTCACTCTAGAGGAATTGTTAAAGGTAAAACCAGAATTGTGGAAACATGTAGCAAATCAATTCCCCGAGCTTGCTACTACTCCCTCACAAATAGGATCACAAAATAAGGTACCAGAGATACCCGTAGAAAAGATCGGAGATGTAAGCAAAGGAGAGGAAGGTAACACTTATCTTTCAATAACCCATCAGGGCTACACCACGAAAGCCATCTTAGATTCAAGAGCCGGAGTAGCCATCGCTACCACCGCTTTATGGAAACGTTGGGGTAAGCCAGCATTAAGACCCACCAGGATGAAGCTACAAATGGCTGACGGACACATAGAAAAACCATTAGGCTTACTAGAAGGCATATCTCTCACCACTTGTGGTGTAGAATTTGAGCATACTTTCGCCATTTGTGACTTTGCAAAAAATCATGCTTATGAGATGATATTGGGACGACCATTCATGCGTCAGTTGCAAATTGTACAAGATTGGGGAACTAATTCTTTGTACTTGCAACATTTAGGAGTGACTACCAAAGTCAACCTTAAAGACTATTCACATAGAGATGTACCCCCAATACAATGGAATACCATCCATAAGACACCAGTAGAAACAGAATCCGTGCACTCATTAGAATCAGATCCTTCTTGGTTGCATGAGGATACTCATTTATGGATGTGTAAAGTAGCAAAACAAGAGGAAGAAAGGTTAGAAGCCAAGACCTTAGGTGCAGAACAACATCCACGAACCCTTGAGGATCCAGCTTATGCACCTGTAGTATTCCCTGACGAAGAGTTTGAACCCCATGGTTGGGTAAGAAACCTAGCAACCATGGATGTAGCCATCAATGAAGAACAATGGACACCCCACTGTGACGAGGATGGCTATGACATATCAGTTTTCACGATAGAGCCAATCATGTGCGATTCAATTTTAGAAGAGTGTGAACCTAACACTGATGCATTTGAGGATGCAAGTGATTTTGATTTAGAATCAATTATCATGGACTCACCCTTTGCATGAGAGGAAGAATATTTTCACGAAGTAGAAACTCACCCTCAGAAACAGGAAGAAATTACAAATGAGGTGAGGTTAGCCACTCAAGTGACTAGCAAAAGTGAAGGCAAGAAAAGAAAGAAGAAAGACACCATGACAGAAAAAGAAGAATCTTTGTTTGAAGTACCCGAGAATTTCAAGAAATATGAAATCGAAGATAGAAGAATCATGGTACGAATGCCTAATAGAAAGGCGAATGACGGACAAGTATATGATAACCGAGAGAAAACCAAGAAAATAATCGTAGCCATAGAAGGAGAAGAAGAAAAATGTACATACATAGGGCATGATTTGACAATTGAAGAAGAAGAAGAGCTAGTTGCCCTATTGCGCGAATATAGAGATGTTTTTGCTTGGAGTTACAAAGATTTGAAAGGATTAGATCGAGATATATGTTCTCATAGAATCCCTATGACTCAAGATGCAAAACCGACAAAACAGAAACCGTACACGTACAATGATAACTACGCTGCAAAGATTAAAGAGGAGATAGATCGCTTGATAGAAGCAGGATTCATCTACGAAATTGAGCATACCGAATGGGTATCCCCCATTGTGGTTGTGCCCAAGAAGAATGGAAAATTGCGTGTGTGTATTAACCTTAAAAAAGTTAATGCCGCCACGATTAGAGACAGTTATCCTCTTCCTATCACAGAACATCTATTGGAAAGAGTTGCGGGCAAGGAAGTTTACAGCTTTCTTGATGGATTCTCAGGCTATAATCAAATAGCCATTGCTCCAGAGGACCAACACAAGACGGCTTTTGCCACTGAATGGGGCATATTTGCATTTCGTGTAATGCCATTTGGCTTAACAAATGCACCCGCCACTTTCCAGCAACTCATGTGTCATGTTTTTAAGGAATTCTTACGCAAGAGTTTGGAAGTATATGTCGATGACATATGTGCTCATTCTAATATGAGGTAGACGCATATTCCCGAGTTAAGACAAATATTTGACAAATGTCGAGAATATCAGGTTTGTTTGAACCCTGAAAAATGCGTTTTCATGGTCAGACAAGGCAAAATTCTAGGACACATTGTGTCAAAAAATGGAATCTCTACGGATGAGGAAAAAATGAAGGTAATTGCAGAATTACCTAGACCAACTAATGTGAAAGAGGTACAGGCATTTATGGCCATTGTGGTTATTATAGGAGATTCATACACGTGTATGCAATCATAGCCAAGCCTTTGTACTCTCTTTTAACCAACTTTGAATGGACAGATGAATGTGAAAATTCATTCAATGAACTCAAACGACGCTTGTGCTTAGCACCTATATTGACTACACCAGATTGGAGTAAGCCATTCCATGTACATGTGGATGCATCCAATTACGCCATAGGATGCGTGTTAGCACAACCCACGAATGAAGGTAACATAGATCTCCCCATAGCTTACGCGAGCAGACAATTGAACGCAGCAGAAAGAAATTACACCACGACGGAACGAGAAGGATTAGGGATGATCTACGCGGTAAAGAAATTCAGACATTATTTGTTGGCCAACAAATTCAAGTTCTTTACAGATCATCAAGCCCTATTGTACCTAGTCAACAAACCTTGTAACACAGGACGACTAATACGTTGGTTTCTATTACTCATGGAGTACGATTTTGAAGTAGTAGTCAGGAAAGGAAAGACACATCTTAGAGCTGACCACCTTTCGAGATTAACCTCAGGAGAAGCTCCTCAAGGAATAGTGGATGAATTACCAGATGCTTATTTGTTTAATCTTGAGATAGCACCAAAATGGGCTAAGCCTATAGTCCCTATTCTCACATATGGACCCAAGAATCCTAGGATAAAGATCAAAGAGGGAGAGATTACCAAGTCTCAGAGATACCAAATAATGGCAGGAAGCATATATAAACAGGATAATCAAAAGATTCTTGCTTGTTGTGTAGATGAATCAGAACATGCGAATTGGTTGCAATTAGCACACATAGGTGCATTAAAGCAACATCATTCAAAACATCGAACATTACAGACTCTGCATAGATTAGGAGTATATTGGCCTACGATGGAAGCAGATGTCTACAGGTTGTGTAAGGAATGCAATGTTTGTTGTGAAAGACCACCAGTAGAGCATGCTACATTATATCACGTGTCTCTCACACCAGACTGGAGTGAACAATTAGTGACATACTTGAGGACGAAGACATTCCCTCAAGGAATGACTTTAGCACGACAACGCAGTCTAGAGCAGGAAGCTCAAGATTATTCACTTATTGGCGATAACCTATACAAAAGAGGACGAGATGGATATCTAAGACAATGTGTTCATGAGAGCGATTATCTGAGCATACTAGAGACTGCACACCAAGGTGTTGCAGGAGGTCATTTTGGACCCGATAGGATAATCAAAGCCATCCTCTTTGCAGGATTATGGTGGCCCACTCTTCACATGGATGCTCATACCTATGTAAAGAGATGTGATGTGTGCCAAAGAACTCAGTTTCCTACTCGCAGAGATGAAATGCCATTGAAACCCATGATGGGCGGACGTGCATTTTCTAAGTGGGATATAGACTTTGTAGGACCCATTAACCCCCCTGCAAAAGGTACACATGCTGAATAGATTATTGTTGCCACAAATTATCTTACGAAATGGGTAGAGGCAAAAGCCACGAAAAAAAATGATGCACACACAACTGCAAAATTCTTATTTGAGAATGTCTTTACAAGATAGACTACCTATAGAGTTAGTGAGCGATCGAGGCACTCACTTTCTAAACCAAGTCATTGAATATTTGTTACAGGATTTTATGGTGATTCACAAGAAATCCGCACCATATAATCCTCAGGCCAATGGTCAGGCTGAAAGCACTAATAAGATCCTTTGTAACGTATTGACGAAACTCGTGAACAACAAACGTTCAGATTGGGACAAACAGTTACACCACAGTGATTGGGCATATCGAGTGGCCTACAAGACCGTACTCAATGCAACTCCCTTTCAGATGGTTTTTGGTCAGAATGCTGTGCTTGCTTTGGACTTCTTGATACCGACCCTTAAGGTTGCACAAGAACATCAGTGGACCGGCCATGAATTATCAGCAAGAATAATGGACTTGGAACGATTAGGAGAAACCAGGCTAAAGGCAGCAGCAGGAATATATGCAGCGAAGAAGCGACAGAAAGCATATTTTGATGCACATGTGAAAGATAAAGGCCTAAAAGAAGGAGATTTAATTCTAGTATATACGCTAAAGCAACACACACGTAAGTTAGAAAAGCAAGGTTATGGACCTATGATCATTAACAGACTCTCAACAAGTGGAGAAGTACAGTTAGCCACCTTAGAAGGAGACAGATTGCCTAATTATATTAGTGGCTGTAGAGTCAAGTTATACCAGGAACCTCTTACTGAGGATATGCTTAGACGACTCACGTTGGCAAAGAAGCGTAAGGAGGAAGAAAATAGAATACGAGCGGAAGCTCAGGCAGAAGCAATAGAACGCATTAAGCGCATGAAGCTAAGAAGACAAGGACTAGGGAGAGAACATTATAACCATCTGGAAACAACACCCAGATACCCCATGGCTATGTGTGAGGTAAAGTCCCGAACTCAACCTAGCATAGTGGACAGGAGACCATTCATTACAGTCGGGCTAGAGCACGACAACCCTTGCCAAGAGCGCAGGGCTTTAATTGACTGAGGTGCTACGACTAGTGCGATTAGATGGTCCCACTATAAGGATTCAGGAATAGAAATGCGGCCAATTGAGGCATACCTCATAGGGCTAGGAGGCATGGAAACCCCTTGCATGGGCGAGGTGGACCTTCCTATCCTCATTAAGGATGTGACCATGACAGCGAAGCTACTAGTGTGCCATGATGACGACCTGATAGAACCCCTAATCCTTGGCCAAGATTGGCTATACGATCACTCAGTGGACCTAAATCTTAGACAAGGCTCCTTACAGATTGGAACCTTAGAGCAGAAGCGAGTGATACCGCTTGACTTCCCTAACGGCATTCCAATTGAAATTTGTAACCCTAGACCCTATGAAATACATGCGACGGAAGACCGGAAGATCTTTGGTCAGATCAGTCACGTTACGTCTACACCAACCCACTCGGGCTTGGCTATAGACAATTGTCAATCAGAAGGACGACATGAGATCTTCCCTGGGGCTTCCTGCAAACTAGAAGGGGCAGCTACCCAACCGGTAGGGCAGATGGGCACAATCAGCTGTCAGGTGGGTTGCATCAGCGGCCAAATGAGCACAACACCCTGCGATGCTCATCCTTCCAAACTTGCTGCGGACTGGCCTAGATTAAAGATAAAGAACGAATCACTTCCTAATGGGCAGGTCACGCAAGTGTTGGATCTCCCTTCTTTTCCAAAGCAGAGCGTCCAATGGACCTCTCAAACCCAACCACGAAGGAGTCAACCACAACAGAGGAACCTAGACCGACGACACCACCAGACAAGGCAAAGACAGCAATATCAAAATCGCAGAATAAGTGGCACGAGACAAATATGGGTGCCAAAAGAACAGAAAGCATCGATAGATTTCAACAACTTAGACATTGATAAGAAGAAGTCAAAGCAGAAGCAGAGTCAGTATTCAAAGTCCCCTCGATCTTCTTCTACAAGTACAAATACTCGACAGATTTGGATCGCCAAGAAGTATCTTATCAATCGACCCACACCCACGCAGATTTGGGTACCCAAGCAATGTATTATAGTTCAACCCTCAAGCCATGTAATATATACCCCTCAGAAATCTTTCCATCCTTCAATACCACCGAACCCGATACCACTTTTTGTCCCTCAGCAGAAACACACCATCCACTCAAAGACTCTTAGGAAATGGATACCAAAACGTATCCAGACGTCTTCTTGTACCCCATTATCTAACAATTCTCCCATCCCGTTTAAACTCCACCCTTGTAATAATTCACCCTCAACCCAACCTTGTATGAATTCATACACCAAAACCCCACATCATGCATAATAAAAGCTCATCAAGAAATGTATGCATAATCTGACGATGTAGGCGTCTAGAGACCTGCATTAGTTTTGCAAATAATCATTCCATTAACCACCTCACAACACCTGGCTACACGGGTTATACATCGGTTATGGAAAGGGATTGCGATCTCACTTTATTGGGATCATAATTAATTTCCATGCTAATGTGTTAATCTTTTGTAGCAGATATTTTCCATTAGCTCGTCAGTCATCATGCAAACCGAAGAAGGACCATCAGAAGCTGGCCCAAGCACACCAATGGCCAATATTGGAGAATTACTCGCGGAATCTTATCCTACGATGCAACCACCAGAGTTTCAAGGTTTTCCAGGACCCATGCCAATCGACGATCCTCCTAGAGGATATACTGAGAAGATTCATCGTAATTCTCACTGGTTTCAAGGCCTAGCAGGACCATTAGCAGACGCTGATTTCATATTTGAGGCCAATTTGGCATTTGATCTTCGCACATTGACCAAGTACCAGTTCTTTTCAAGAGAATTTGAAGGACTGTAGAATACACAAGATTTAACGCAGGTTTGGGCACGAGCGGGATTTACATAATATTTTAGTGACCCTCTGCCTAAACCCAATTTTTACAGATGCTTTTACCTAGTAACCACCTTGACAGCTTCAGAGAACAAGGATCTACCCGGAACATTCATGTTACCATCCTTGGTAAATGACCCTCCATTCAGAAGGTTTTATTTTTCCAAAGATTTAATTCGTGCAGCTCTCAAAATACATGGAACACACACTCCAACAGAGCGAGAACGACTAGTCCCAGAGTAGATGAAACGTGGTGACGTAACTAAGTGGGAGGATATTTCTGCTATAACACCTGAGCTCTCCAAGCCATTGCGGATATGCATGCAACATTTTGCTTTCCCAGCTCAGGATCGTTTTACCATGCCCCAAAAGAGAATCTGGTTTGGATTATACTTAGCATGTACTGGACCTCAAACGGTTGATCTAGCTAGCTGGATAATTGATCAGCTCTATTTGGCACAACATAGATGGGAACGAAAGAAGGTCATCAATGGATGTTGTGCACTTACAAGGATTATATATATGTGTCTGGCATATGATTTACCCATAGAGCGCGCCATGACCAGTGAGGAACTGAAGGCATTCAAAGGGACCACTAAGAAGGCTAGAAATTCTAGCAAAGGCAGAGCCGGAAAGCGGATGAGAGGCACTATCCCCTGCCTACAAGTCCCAGAATCACCCTCGCCACAACCATCTCCAGAGCAGTCACCAACAGCAGCCACTCCCATGGTACCACCAATTCGTATACGATTATCAAGACCAGTTACGCCGGAGGGCACCACTAGTACTGTTGCACCCCAAGCAGCCACAACCACAGAACCTATCACCACAGCAGCTAAAATTCCCACCACCATTGGTGCGGAAGCGTTCTCTTTTCCAATACCCCATTTAGAAGCAGAACAAACAGCACCACTGGATCCAACTTTTGATTTTGAAATGCCCGATGCATTCTCCAATGAGTTCCAGTTTGCAGAAGGACAATTGTTTTCTCAAGAATTTGAAAGGCCTAGCTACCCTACCACACCCAGGGATCAGCCACAAGGACAGATTGTGTCTAGCTCTGATGACGAAAGAACAGCAACCGATGACGACGAAGGCGATGACGAAGCCAGCCAAGGAACTCAGGAATCCCAAGAGCACGAACAGACAGACGGTCAAGGCCAACAAACAGACACACATGGTGATACAAGTACCCATGAAGATGAAACTTACGAAGCAGCAGCTTACACACTAGCTATCAAGAAGCTATATAGAACTATGGAAAAATTTTGGGCACGCAAAAAGCTGACAGAGGAAGAGAGTCAAGCAATAATAGAACAGGAACTTGTCACATGCGGATTCGAAGACGCATACATCAAAGGATTCCGAGAGCTAGTCAAATCAGTAGGCTCCAACGAAGCCCTTAGGTACTTGCAAAGAAAGCCACTACCACAGTTTGACCCCCGCAGAGTACGACTACTTTCAAAGCCCGGCGAATACATTCATGTACCAACAGGAGCACAGTCTTCAGAACAAGCTAGGGAGGCATGCCTCGTCCCCGAAAGTTCGTTGGCAGCAGAAACCATCCTTGTAGATTCCCCACCCCGCGCTACAACTGTACATACCTCAGTAGTCACTGAAGTATCGACCACCCCAACCACTCCTCCATCACCGCCCATCCCCCCAGCCTCCCCTATTCACCCTCCTTCTCCGAGACCAACATCTTCATTCGCTGGTGGGGTAGCAGAAATTATCTTTACGACCACTCACCCCACAATTCCTGCACCCATTAGACCCAGTCTACCCCTCACACATCCACCTTTCCATTCAACCCATTCCTCCATCCATCTTTCCCGTCCTTCCCCACACCTCCACGACCCCTTTTCCCATTCCCACCGCCATTAACCTTCTCCCTCGTCTCACCTCCCTGACCCACTGTAACCCCTATTTCCCCTTTCCACCCAGCTACACCAGCTAGCCCCCTGGTCGATTACTCCTCAACCTTTGTAAATCCGTATTTACACCAGCACAAGCACCCACAGTCACACCCATATTCACAGTCACCACACTAGACACGTCCAATGAGATGGACATCTCACCACCCACTGCACCATCACTCACTTCACTCACGGCACAAACATTTTTAGGCACATCACAATTTTCAACAATCATTACAGCATCCACCTTCCCACCCCCATTCCCCGTTCCCTTCGCATCTACAACCACTGCATCTTCATTTAGCACCCCATTAATACTATCACCCACTGTAGATAATGCATTCCGACAGATGTTCATATGTATGACGCAAGTAAGAGATGAGTTCACATCTCTTGGCAATAATTATCAGCAGCTGCAGAGGACAACCACTGACTTACAGTCACAGCTTAATTTATTGTCTATTGGGAATGCCTCTCTGAACACCCGATACCAGGAATTACGCGAGGCATATCACAAATTGGAACTAGAAAGCGAAGAAAAGACCAAGGAAGCCACTGCTGACCTGGATAACTTATTAAGAGCCCAGACAGTCCGCAATGCAACGCTAACACGAAATATGGGCTTACTACGAAGACACCTAGCAGCCGCCAAGGAAGAAAACCAGCGCTTACAGGATCAGAACCGAGAAAACTTAGAAGCAGCGCTCGACCACCCAGACCAACCACTCAGTCCTTGTCACCATTCTGGTGGAGGAAACGTTTGAAGAGGCATACCAGCCACAACCCATCCCAGGCGGACGCGTCACGGCCGAAGGTCAGATGACTTACGAACTTCCGACCCCCGTGTGGATGAAGACTATTGAGGAACTTGGGACAACACACTCAGCTAGCACAATTACATGCCATGGCGATGATAGAAGAAAGAATTTTACAGTCTCCATTCTTTGCTCATTTGGCCCCGCGACGATACATATCTGGGCATGAGCTACAGTATAAACCGTATTTTATGTTAATGGCTGAATACCAGTTAGCCATTGAGAAAGAGACAGGTAAGAAACCATCGCATGCAACTCAATTCGAGGAGGACGATCTACCACTCGATGCGCAGCAAGGAGAGATCTATCAACCAGAGTGGCGAAAAGATTTACTACAGCAATATCCAGAAATGATGAGTACATGGGTAAAGGCACCTTTGCACTTAAAGTACAACCCATGTTGGGGACCAGTACAATGACGCCGCTCCTGGACAGCCTTTGCTATTAAGGTACAAAACAATAAGCAGTGCCAGGACTGGTTGAATTACCCCTATTTTAAGCCACCCATCGAGTTACCAACTGTAGGCTACATGATGGCTACAATTCGCCACTGGCTCCCTAGATTAAAGCATATGGATGATATAGCAGCGCATATGACTGTCAAAATCTTTGACATGATGCAAATGATTTTTAAATTCTTCCGACGCGTCAAGGCACCTCATGTAAACACCCCGGGCTTTGAGCATGGCAACTTCGATTTGGTATATGATATGAGTACAACGCCATCGCTACGGGTGTGTTATGCCTGGCATTGCAGAATAAAGTACCTACTGGCGTGCTACAAGTAGACGTTCGAAGAGATGTTCACAACCGGCTTCTGGGAATACCATTCCGAGGTATTCATAAGCAGGCCTACACATTTATTACACTTATTTTCCTGTGAACGAATGGTCTATTCCACACACTATCAGGTCCCACCACCAGAAGGACCGCAACCAATAGACAGGGAGAAACTCAAGGCCGATCAAGGCCGAGGCATTCGTATCTCCGAGCACACCCTCGCTCAAGACCTCCTACAGAACTATATCCGGCAGACCTCACAACAAGGTTCTGTCAAGGACGATAGAAGCGAGAGGGAGGGGGGTGTTGGAAGCAGCCAGAGGCACAGACGACGCGGAAGCATGTAACAACGGAGCAAGGAGCCAGTCGAATCTTTTTTCAAAGAATCATGTTTTAGAAATACTTTTCAAAAAACCTCCAACAGTGATTTTTATCACTAATGTAACATATGTAACATAGAAAAACCCTTTCCTTAATTTCTCGCTCCATTTTGTGCAAGCCAAGGAGTCCTCGAGCTTGAGGAGCTTAGGTAGAACAAGCGTATCAATTTTCGTTATTTTTAGACACCGTTTACCCTTCCAAATAGCATCTAGGACCTAATTTTTAACTATGCCGGTCACTAGATGTGAAACCGATCAAAACTAGTCTAGAAACTATAAAAAGAGCTAGAGAGCTCATTTTTGAGGTTAGCTTGTTTGAGGTTAGAGTTCTTTTGACCTTGTAATAGTGTTCTTGGGTAATAGAGTTGATTTCTCACCTTCCATTGTGTCTTGCTTGTCTCTTCGTAGTGTGTGTGTATGTGTGTGTGCATCTCTATGCTTCTCACCTTCACTCTCACTTTATCTCACATTCACGATCTTCATATCACTCCTATCTCTTTTGCGGATGATGAGTACATGGGTATCCAAAAGTATCCAGAAATGATGAGTACATGGGTAAAGGCACCTTGCATTTAAAGTACAACCCATGTTGGGGACCAGTACCACGACGCCGCTCCTGGACTGCCTTTGCTATCAAAGTACAAAACAATAAGCAGTGTCAGGACTGGTTGAATTACCCCTACTTTAAGCCACCCATCGAGTTACCAACTGTAGGCTACATGATGGCTACAATTCGCCACTGGCTCCCTCGACTAAAGCATATGGACGATATAGCAGCGCATATGACTGTCAAAATCTTTGACATGATGCAAATGATTTTTAAAGTCTTTCGACGCGTCAAGGCACCTCATGTAAACACCCCGGGCTTTGAGCATGGCAATTTCGACCTGGTATATGATATGAGTACAACGCCATCGCTACGGGTGTGTTATGCCTGGCATTGCAGA
Source organism: Ceratopteris richardii (assembly GCA_020310875.1). Classification (NCBI taxonomy): domain Eukaryota; kingdom Viridiplantae; phylum Streptophyta; class Polypodiopsida; order Polypodiales; family Pteridaceae; genus Ceratopteris; species Ceratopteris richardii. The sequence continues at coordinate 6,112,368 of CM035430.1, read as the reverse complement.
ATCAAGTACCTACCGGCGTGCTACAAGTAGACGTTCGAAGAGATGTTCACAACCGGCTTCTGGGAATACCATTCCGAGGTATTCATAAGCAGGCCTACACATTTATTACACTTATTTGCCTGTGAACGAATGGTCTATTCCACACACTATCAGCTCCCACCACCAGAAGAACCGCAACCAATAGACTGGGAGAAACTCGAGGCCGATCTGGCCCGAGGCATTCGTATCTCCGAGCACACCCTCGCTCAAGACCTCCTACAAAACTATATCCGACAGACCTCACAACAAGGTTCTGTCAGGGACGACAGAAGCGAGAGGGAGGGGGGTGTTGGAAGCAGCCAGAGGCATAGAAGACGCGGAAGCATGTAAATACGGAGCAGGAAGCTAGTGGAATCTTTTTTCAAAGAATCATGTTTTAAAAATACTTTTCAAAAACCTCCAACAGTGATTTTTATCACTAATGTAACATATGTAACATAGAAAAACCCTTTTCTTAATTTCGAGCTCCATTTTGTGCAAGCCGAGGAGTCCTCGAGCTTGAGGAGCTTAGGTAGAACAAGCGTATCAATTTTCGTTATTTTTAGACACCATTTACCCTTCCAAATAGCATCTAGGACCTAATTTTTAAGTATGCCGGTCACTAGATGTGAAACCGGTCAAAACTAGTCTAGAAACTATAAAAAGAGCTAGAGAGCTCATTTTTGAGGTTAGCTTGTTTGAGTAGAGAAGAGCTTAGAGCTATTTTGAACTTGTAAGAGTGTTCTTGAGTAATAGAGTTAATTTCTCACCTTCCATTGTGCCTTGCTTGTCTCTTCGTTGTGTGTGTGTATGTGTGTGTGCATCTCTATGCTTTCTCACCTTCACTCTCACTTCATCTCACATTCACGATCTTCATATCACTCCTATGTCTTCCGCGGATCGACAATTAAGGAGGTGAAGCTTCTTAACGTGGTTCTCACCATTGTGCTAGAGCAACACTATTGTTGCACTATCATCTACAGAAGCTGAATATAGAGGATTAGCCTTTGCAACTTGTGAAGCTATGTGGATTAAGAAGCTCTTGGCTGATCTTGGTGTGCAGGTGGAGACCATTCCAATTTATGGTAACAACATGTCAAACATTCACTTGACAAACAATCCAATGTTTCATGCACGAATTAAGCACATAGAAGTGCATTATCATTATGTTCGAGAAAAATTTTTGAGCAAGGATGTGGATGTAAAGTTCATTGGAACTAATGACCAGGTTGTAGACATGTTTACAAAGTCTTTAGATGCTTCTAAGCTAAAGAGGTTCAAGGATGAAATCAACCTGCAGGCTATGGATGAAGGTGCAAGCTCACATGTGAGCTTGAGGGGGAGTGTTAAAAATAAAGAAGTAAGGTCGTACATATTTTTGCAAAAAGGATTTTCTTCAAGTAGAAGTAAAATAAAAAAATGAAAAATGGAAGCAGTTACTTCAACAAGTACTGGAGGTCAAAAGAAAATCAATCAAAAGAGAATCAAATCCAAAAACTGAACTGTAAGAGGAGTGGATGTCCAAAGTAGTGGAGAAGTTATGGAGAAGACCTGTCAAACTCATCATGAGAGCTCATGGTCATTTGGCTACAAAAGAAGCAAGGGAGGACACTCAAGTACAGAGGAAGAAGGCATGGAAGTCCCCTTGTAGCTAGTTCATTTGGTTTGAGTCATTTCGTTCTCCACTCCCATAGAGTATGTCCTGCCGCATACCAATTTTTGGGTAGTCTACTTGTAAGAGTCATATCTCTCAATACATGTATCCAATTTTAGAGCTTAAACATTCTTTGGAAAGCTTATCTTGATTAGTTCCTCTTTGTGGAACATTTTTATCAAATTCTCTATGCTCTATGAGTATTCAGTTTTTAGTGAAGTCTAGTTTTCAGCTCAACTGAGTGGATAGGTAGCCTATTTTGAGGCAAAGAGTTGCCAACCCAAAACTACTCCACATTGAGTGTTTGATAGCTCATTTGAAAGCTCTAAGTGTCTAGTTTGAGTATAGAAAGTTTCAAGTTCATTGCGTTTCCTAGTTGGTACCAGTTTGCATTTGAGTTCAGCTATTGGCAAAAAGTCTTGATCCTGCGAAGGTCTTCTACACTTTCCACTGTGAATAGGAGAGGAATTATCCAACATATTGGTGGTAAGTTTTTAGTGAGTTATGGATGACATAAACCTCCAAGGGCATCTTTTAGTTAGTTTTAGAATTGATAATGTTTTGCGAAACTCTTCTAATCATATTTAAATTTGACTTCACCATACCTTATTATTTAAATTTGTTTATATATTTAAGGTTTCATTCATGTATAGAAAAATAATGACTTTTATTCATGTATGTAGATTACAATCTATGTTATTGTTGGAGTTTGAGGTTTGTAGAAGCATGTAACATGACAAGGAAGAAGAAGAAGCTTGGAGCATAACACACGATACTAAATTTACTACCAAGAGAATGTACAAATTCTTCATCGTGGAATCTAGACCAACCTAAAGGCTAGCAAAATTTGTGGGTTGCCTCCCTGGTGCGAGCATTGCTACCGGTACATAGAAGATGTTGCTCAGATCTTGTTTATTTGTCCCAACTCCAAGAGGCTCTCGCAGATTGTCAAAAAAGTAAATTAGACTTCAAAAACATATGAGTTGGAAACAAGCTCTGCTAGGACAAGCAATCGACTGCTCTGTGACTCTTTGGAATGCCATCAAAGGGGAGGTTCTATGGAAGATATGGAGGGCAAGATGACACACTCTAGAGTCGATGTGAAATATGCCCTATACTTAGCCTCACAACTAGAAGTGGCGATAGTAGGGTGTTTCTTGCTCAGCCAAGATATGCATGAGCTACAAAGGTTGAAGCAAAAACCACTTGTGGACACACACGTGTCATAGCAACTAGCCTAGTGAAGTAAAAAAAAACATGTAAATATGGTGGTAGTAATCCCCCTTGGCATAAACAAAAATCCAAGTAGTTGGGTACCACTCATATAGCAAAATATATGCTTAACCACTTGCCAATGCTTGACATCTAGGCAATGCATAAGCCTGCTCATCTATGAGACATCAAAATGAATAGCAAGCCAAGTTAAGCATAAGTAAATCAAGCATCCAACAACCTAGTGATAGAGAATAGCATCAAATGCATCTCCAACATCATGAAGACTCAATCATAAACATGTCTCCATAGGAGTGGCAATAGGTTTGTAGTCTTCAAAGCCAACATTTGCAATTATGTGTCAATATATTTTGTTTGAAATAGAACTACTCCATCATCTTGCATAAATTGAATGCCCACATGCAAATTCCCCAAATCTAACATTTCAAAAGAGGCTTGCAAATGAGCTTTAAAATCAGCAATATGCTTCTCATTAGGATCATTGAGCAGCATGTCAGTAAAATACATAACAATCATCAGAAGAAGATCGTCAGCATGCTTAACACATAAGGTGCTCTTAGTTGGAGTGTTCTCAAAACCATGTGCAATCAAGTAGGAATGTATCTTTTCATACCAAGCATGTGGTGCTTGCTTTAAAGCATATAATGCCTTCTTGAACTTGCAAACTTTATTTTAATGCCCTTTCTGTACAAAACAATAAGACCAAAATACATACACTTCTTCATGTAAGTCACCATTCAAAAATGTTGTTTTAATGTCCAAGTAATGTACATTCCAACCATGATGAGCTACAAGTGCACAAATGTTATAACCCATAGTCATTTGGCATGTGGGAGCAAAGGTCTCATCAAAATCAATTCCTCTTTCTTGAGCGTAACCTTCTGCAATAAGCCTAGGCTTATACCTGTCAATTGTTCCATTAGGCTTACACTTCAGCTTGTATACCCACTTGAGGCTAATGGACTTGTTAGGGTCATAAGATGACTATTGTAATTATTCAATACTATGTACACCGAGCACTCTTTTCCGAAAGGGCAGACACAAATGTTTCTAACCCTTCACTTTAATAAAAACATTGATGCATGTAGCAGAAAGACAAGTGTGTAGGCATTTTGTCAGCATCAGGTTGTGAAGCAGTGTGGTAGTTGCCACAAGCCAATGCAAATCTCCCCAACAATGTTATTACTTTTTAGTTCATTAATGGCCTAAATGCACAGTTAAGATAGTTCATGATCATATGCTATGTCGGTGGCATGATGTCAGATGAAGTTATAACAATGGCATTACAATTGGAGCATAAAGTTAGAGGATTTATAAAAGACTTGCAATGGTAGAATTCTGATAAAAGTAAAAGTGATGACTCCTTGAAGTATATTTATTGTATAAAATACAAAAATTTTGGCTATGTGGGGACCAAGTGTCCACTTAATCAAATGCATTGGGCCATTTCTGACACCACCAATCACTCTACAGAGTCCTCTCCATATAATGCTAAGATGCAAAATAAACTGACAGTCAATGTAGTACTTCAAGAACAAGGAGAACCAGCTACAAGCTATCTACTGCCCCACTTACGATGTACATCATATCTGGCTTATTCCGATTACATAGTATGCAGAATAGGGAATTTCAATCAATCTCCATGGAACCAAGGACAAGTGACTAGCAGTAGGGCATACCCCCACCATGAAGTCATTTCTACATAGAACTCGGCCACATCCATAGACATTGCAAGGAGGCTCATGAATATGATAAATGCAAAGAGGTTAGGAAAAATATGGCAACTATGGTTTATATTATGGTAGTAGACACCCAAAGAACACTAGTATAGACATGATCAGGTAAATCACTCCATCTCCCTATAGAAGTATTCGTGGCAGGTTTAAAAGAGCAACAACAAACATAAAGTGTTTACAAAGAGTCATCAAGTGACTTATATACATGTTCCCTAAAAATGGTCCTTTCATACAAGAGACCAGCACTTTTATGGAAAAATGCTACATTCTTACTATGTTACAAGGACTATGTTACAATATTTGGGGATATGTGCATCTAGAGCACTACTCTAATGCATTTACATGGCTCATAAGGTATTTCATAGAAGCTTGAAGAAGAAAAACTGTGCCCATAATTTGAAAATTTTTGGGGCTTGCTTTTCCATGCATCTTTCCTTTACAACACTCTCCCCGTCTTCATTTGTTTCATCCCTTGACAGGCTTTGCTGTTTCTCTTTGTTTGACACACGTGCACTCTGTGGTAGATGTTGAGTCTCTTCTAGTTAGGCATTTGTTTCAAAGGTCCTTAAAGCATCTTTTACATCCTTTGGGACATGATGCATTTTCTTTAGCCTATTAATTTCTTTCCACTCCACGCACCCAACGGTCAAGGAAGCCTTCAGGACTTTTAGACAATATATTAGTATGTCATGGGATCTTAAATCCAATGCTTTCATCATCCCCTTGGTATTCCTTGCATTCACACATCAAGGTTGTTGTATAGATTTGGGTTACCATGCATGCACCCCTTGGTAAGTATTGCATCTCTTTTAGTGAGGGTGGTGCTTGGAAGGTCTTATTTTTTACATCCTTGGGGACCTCCTTCTTTCACATTGCAGCTTGATGTGTGCCCCTGTGAGGCTTTGGACAGAGGGTGAGTTACCTTTACTGAATAGTTTTTCTTTTTGATTATCTTCTTCTTTGTTTCTTACTTGATTCTACCTCCATGTCCCTTCTCCTGAGCTTTTTCATCCTTGATAGGCTTTGACTGTAGATGTGAGTATGTCTAAATGGTTGTTTGCTCTCTTTGATTCAGTAGATTAGCTTCATGTGTCATTAGTTCCTTCCATTGGGTTGATTTTATCCCATCATTTGGTGCCTGTCAATGATCTACAAACAAATTTAACTTGTAGGCCACCAAATGAGCATTTATATTGGAGGATAATTTGATAAAAATATCAGAGTCCATTTCAAAAAATCCTATGTAAAATGCTTCTTCAAATGTCTGCATATAAGGACTTGGTAGAAACATTAAGCACGAATATGCCATAATCATGAGTCTGCTAGATGTTAGAGAGAGATCAAAAATTAAGGTGTATGTGCCTTGATTAATGCCGATGAAGTTCAAAAATGTGTATTGAGCATGTTTAGAGACTTTCAAAACTATTAGTAGCATGCTCAACACTTTATTCGTCATTTTTATTACTAGATTTCAAATAGTTGCATATCTTGAGAGCCAAAACTTGATCGTTCGTACCATATACTCTTCTACATGCAAGTAGTTATGAGGTGGACTTGGTAATAGCCGATAGTTGAGCCACTCATTATTTATTGTTCCTTGACATTGTCCGTCCCAAAATTGTGTCCATGATCTTCTTCTTGGCACCGGGCAAAAAGATGGGTGTACTTGTAACAAGTATGGTGTAGATTCCCAATGCACCCATAGAGTAGGATTCTTTTCCAAAACTTTACGCCTCCATATTGGATTGCCTTTGTCGAATTCATCTTGTGTGTACAAGAAAGTGTCTACTCTGAATTGTAAGTCTCGATTAGGTTCTTTTTGCATCGTTTTTTGATGTAATGCCTTGTTTCTTCTTTTAGTAAGCCATACGATACATTAAAGGGCTTCATAATCTATTCTATATTTTTTATTTTGATATTTTGTTCTTCCATCACTTTCACCACTTGATCTTCAAATTGTTTAGTAAGTTGGGACACCACTAGCGCCCACTCATTTCAGTTTAATTCTGCAATAGGCCATGTATTTTGATCAACAACTTGCTCCTCCTCTTCCATTTGTACAGGTGAATTATCGATGGGGGAGAAGGAGGATGTACCTCTTCCTCCACAGTAGCCATATTTGAGCTTGGAACTACTGGTGTCCCCGTTTGTTTGCATTGTAGTAGTTGAGCCTGTAGGCTTTCAATGATAGCATCTTTCTTAGTTATTTCATTATTAGTTGTTGTAAGTGCTCCATTACTCTGCAAGAGTCATTCACCAAGTGAAGCTACTTGATCCAGATCCTCTTTGCATTGCTCTACAATCTTGGCTTTTGCAACCTTCCACCCTTTTCTGAGCTAATTTGTATCATACATATACTCTCTTTCCCACTCTTCTCTTAACTCTTGCTCATGCTTAAGTTGTCCCGCATATTTGGCTATTTGATTTTCGAGTTTCACCTTGTCTTGACGGTGATTTTTGGACACTTCTTTTGGTTCATAGAGCAAGATTGCATTCATTAGTTCTTTATTTTTGTTCCTTAAGTTGTCTACCTCCTCCATGTATACTTTTATTTGAGCTTCTAAAATTTTTCTTCGATTTGATATGCATACTTTTTTGCTTCACTCGCCTCATATTTATTTTGAAGCTCTTTGAGTAGAGGTTGTAGCTTTTGATTTTCCTCTATAAGCATTTTACATTTTTCCAAAGCTTCTTTTGTTTCTTCCTCCATTTGTGTAAATGTCTTTTGAGCATGTAACATACTTGCAAATAGCTATTCACTTAGCATCTTAAATTGATTTCTCTCCATTAATGCTTTGTCGTAGTCTCTATCCGCTTCCATTAGTTGTTGTTGTGTATCCATGGCTATCTGGATCATTTGTTTTACCACATGTTTTAGTTCTACCACATCCACACTCAGCCATGTTTTAGGTATAGCAGGTTCCTCACTCCTTTGCATGTCTTTATGCTTTTCAACATGCATCCTCTCCTTATGTGGTTGTCTAATTTGTAATTGAACTTGATGTTCTTCTTCTTTGATTGTAGTAGGCTTTGTAGTACTGCCTTAAAAGGATACATCCATAGGTGATGGTTCTACTACCACCTTATTTTGAGTAAATGGTTCTCCTTCCATTACTTCTTCTTGCATTGGTTCTGCCATAGGACTCTTCATTGCAGATTGACCTTCAAGAGTAATTCGTGTGACTTGAAGCTTTGTTGTGTCATTCATTTTAAATGTATGTATATCTTCCTTTTGTGTTCTCTCTTCTAGTTCCTCCTTGAACATAGTATCCTATGCTTGGTCTTGTTGTTGGGTGTCCACTTCATGTGAATCCTTTACCAAATTCAATTCTTCCCACCCTCCATCATCATTTGATTAGCTTTGTATCTCCATGTTCATGGTCCATTTATCATGGTCTTCTTGGATTTTAGGCGAAGAGCTTGAATTGACTAATCCCAACTTTCTATATCACTGGAACTTGTTTAGTATCTTGCATGATTAATGGTGAGATGTTGTATGGGATTAATGGTAATGATGCCCGTGAACTAGCAGATTGAATTGTCCTTCCATGAACTCATGCATTTTCTCCATGGCTTCTTGGAGCTCCGCTTCAGGCCTTTCTACTTGTGTTCTCGAAAGGACATATATCTGCCTTGATGTTGGAGTTAAGTCTTCTTCTTTTAATACTTCCCTTATTCATTTTGCTCCTCACATCACTAGTTGTGAGCTTTTTCTAGCTTCTTTTGTAACCCGCTCACCTTTCTTCTTTTTAGGTATTGTTGCAAACTTCGCGTATTTAGTCATTTCTATGAAAGATGCCATTTTCGTGAGGCTTCAAAAAATCTTTCTTGGGCATCAAGTTTATTTGGTTGCATATTTGTTTGGTTGCATGAGATAATAGTTGAACCACTATCTTCTGTGGTGCTATATATCTGTGCATGTTAGGGAAACAAAAATGTTGGTGCACCACACGAACTACCTCTTCAAATATCTATGCAATTAATATCTCAAAACATTCTTGTTTTGGTACCATGACTCTCTTCCTTGAGGTATGTTGTTCCATCCTTGATCCATCCGAATGCTTCTTTGATCAGCTCCTGCATAAATTTTATCATTACCCATTGTCCTTTTGTATTAAGAGCTTTAGCTTCCGGCACAAATGGCTTGTCTAGAGCCATATGTAAGGTGTTCATTACTTGAGTGCATCCTTGCACTTTGAACATAGTAGAGAATTAGTTTTGAACCTAGATCAATTCTGTCCAGTTACTTGCATAAGTAGAGACAAGTAAGGTACCTTACCTTTTTTTCTTTTTATTTTTAGGTTTGAAAGAAAACGAGATTAGTTTATAACTGAAGCTTTTTTTTATCTACAACATTTGACCATTGCTATGAGAGTGCATGCTAAGTCTTATTTTGGATATGGAAATGTGCACCACTACTTTCATTGAAAAAGCTATGTGCTGAATGGATGGCCTTGTAGTGTGGCCCTATAATGCGTACTCCGGATGCAATTGATTCTTTATGAGTGCAAGAAGAGTCTCTTTGATCCTCTTGGTCCATTCCTTATTGCTTCTTTGGTCTCCACATTAACGTTGTTTTCAATTAGGTGGCATTTGCTCTTGTTGCATTTTCCTATCTTTAGTCATGAATGTAGTGTGTGCCATTTTTTTGTCCTTAAACTGGGTTTTTTGGGTTGTCATCTTAGAATTTCTTCCATCCATGGTGATTGATTCGTTTGCTTGATTCCAAGGATATTGCATCTTAATTAGTTTCCCTATTTCTTCTTTTTTTTTTGTTTAATGTCTTTTTGGATCCAAATCTATCGTTGTTTTCTTTGCGCTTCGATCAATGGATTTGGAAGCCATACGTATAGGATTCTAGGTTTATTCAATGTCGGTTGTGTCTGACAGCTATAGTTTTGGATCTTAGATTGTTGATTGATTTGTCCAACCTTTCGTTCTTCCTACTATGGCAATTGATCCTTTCGAATCCATTGTGATTGCATATTAGACATTTGGTGTATTCTCATGGTCGACATACATGTAGGCTTTTTATTATTCTTGCTAAAGTGGTAAAATGAAATTTTCTCACTCATCCATGCAGTTTCATTTTTTAATGGAGAAGTTTCTAAAGGATCTTGTGGTACTTTACAAGACATGAATACATCAAGGTTATGACTTTCGTGATTTATGAATATAGTGGGAGTTTTCTCTCTACTCTCCTCGATGCTTGATGCTTGAGGTAGTATTGTTTGAGTCACTTTGGGTTGTCTGGCTTCTAGAGTCCTAAAAACGTCTTTGTGCCCTACTTTAGTTGGTATGTATCCCTATGTGAGATGTATGCTGACTTCAGTTTCAAAAATCCAATCTTGCCCTAGGATCAAATCTTTGAGGAGGTCTTCATTCTTGCATACCCAGAATTAGTGATTCAAGGAAGTGTTTCCCAAATGAAGGGAAATTCATACTTCTCATATGCACTCAATGACTTTCCATCCGATTCCTATCATATATGCTTTAGTGGAATTTATGATGGTTTTGAGGTCATCCAATAATGAGACTATTTCTCTTCCATATTTGCTCTAGAGCTCCTATTCAAGCTTCTTCTCTAATCCATTCCTCTTATTTGTTTTTGATTTTGTGCTCCTAAGAGTCTTATTAGCATTCTTCCAGTTAATGGTTCCATGTACCTTTTGACTCTATAGCCACTAATGTACTTGGGAAGTACTTCTCCATCTAATGTTGCTAAATTCACTGCTTCGTTTGTTATTACTTGATTTATTAATAATGGTCCATGTCTGTGTTGTTGTAGCTTCTTCACGTGTTGCTTCAATGTGTATGTTAAAATGAGATCACCTTCCTTGAAGCCCTTATCTTTAATATGTGCATCATAATAGGCTTTTTGTCTTCTTTTGGCGGCCTAAATTCCTACCACTACTTGTAGTCTCATCTCATGCAATTTTTCAATTTGATCCAATTGCTGAGATAGTCCATGGCCCATCCATTCATTTTGTTGTGCTACTCATAAACTAGGGACTAGAAAATCAATTGGAAAATTTTCATTTTCCCCGTATACAAAATTAAATGGAGTAGTTTCAATGGTGGTCTTGTATGCCACATGGAAGGCCCATGTTGCATGATGCAATTGTTTTTCCTTGTTTGAACTTCCATTGTTAACTATTTTAGTTAAGATTGTGCACAAGACTTTATTAGAACTCTCAGCTTGGCCATTGTCTTGGGGATGGTAAAGGCCTGATTTCTTTTGAATCACTAGTAATTCATTCATAAGTGATTAGATCACTTCATTGATGAAATGTGTCCCTCTATCACTAACAATTTCTATCAGAAGTCTAAAGCTCATAAAGTATTTTCAAATGGGAATTTAGTTGTGGTTTGAGCATTATTCTTCCTAGTCGCTTTAGCTTCCACCCATTTTGTCAAATAGCCCATGGCCACAATGATATATTCAGCATGTGATCCTTTGGCAAGAGGATTTATAGGTCCTATGAATTCAATACCCCATTTGGAAAATGCCCTTGCATAGATCATGCATCTTAGAGGCATGTAATATCTTCTTATAGGATATTTAGTTTTTTGGCATAGTTCACAACTTCTTATGTACCTATTGGAATCCATATGTAAAGTTGGCCACCATAGGCCAGCAAAGAGAATCATTTTGATAGTTTTATCTGCTAAAAAATGGCCTCTTGCTGCACCTCCATGTGCCATCGCTAATATGAGTAGATATTCTCCTTCATCAATACACAACCTTAGTTGATAGTCCTTCGCCTTTTTCAATAGTTGTTTTCCAATTATAGTGTAATCTTTACTCATTTATTCTAGAGCCCTCTTTCGTGCCACACTTGCTCCTTCTTCATGCCTTTACAATTTTAGAAAATTCACCAATTCTTTACTCCATACAAGTGCTATGGTGAAGAAATGTAAAGATGAATGGTCCTCGAGGGTGTTCTCTAGGCATTCTTGACAATTCAAAATATATCCATGTGTGTCTTTTTGCATGTTCGGCTAGTATACTCCTAATCTTTTAAATTTCCTAATGATTCCATGAATGCCCTTATGGGTTCTCCATAGGTTCACATGAGCTTGTTCGAGTAGGTTCTTCCATTCAACATCCTCTACACATCTTAACAATATGCCAAAAGGTTCTTTGTAATATAAAGTAGTTGGCACAATATGTAGATTCCATGATTGCATAAACTCCCTTGTGTTGTTCCTATTGATCCTATGGTTTGGTCCATGAGTGAGGATTGCAATCACTTTTTCTGCCCATTTTGGACATGCTTCCAAGTTGAATGGATATGTATGAGGTAGGTCATCTGCTACTCGATTGGGTGGTTCTCCAGGTGTCATTCTTGATAAATGATCAGCCCTCACATGTGTATTTCCTTTTTTTACTACCACTTCAAAATCAAATTCCATTAGTAGTAGGAACCATCTCACTAGCCTTCCTGTATTGCAGGGTTTATTGATGAAATACAACAGGGCTTGGTGGTCAATAAACAATTTGAATTTATTGGCTAGTAAGTAATGTTGGATTTTATTTACTGCGTACACCATTCCTATGCCTTCTCTTTCTGAAGTGGTATAGTTTCTTTCTGATTAATTTAATTTTCTAGTAGCATATGCAATAAGGTGGTCTAACTTCCCTTCATCAACAGGTTGAGCTAATATGCATCTGGTAGCAATACTTGATGCGTCTATGCAGATGTGGAATGATTTATTGCAATTCGGTACTTTCAAGATAGGTGCTCAGCTTAATCCACATGTCAATTCATTGAATGCCTTCTCGCATTCCTCTATCCATGTGAGTTGTGTCAGCAACACATACAAAGGTTTTGCAATTATGGAAAACATGTGAATGAACCTTTGGTAGTATCCACAATGTCCCATAAAAGCTTGTACTTCCTTTGCATTCTTTGGTCTAGGCGATTCCAAGATGACCTTTATCTTATCCTCATCAGTAGAAATACCATACTTGGATACAATATGTCCCAAAATCTTTCCTTACCTAACCATAAAGACACATTTATCTGGATTCAAACATACTTTGTATTGTCTGCATTTCCCAAAGATCTTTCATAACTTTGGAATGTGTTCTTTCCAGGAACATGTGCATAAGTCATCTATATAAACTTGCATACTTTTTCTTAGAAATTCTTTGAATACATGACACATCAATCTTTGAAAAGTTGCCGGAGGTTGGTGAGCCCGAATAGCATCACTCAAAAAGCATATACCCAGCCACAAATGTTGTGTTGTGTTGATCTTCCATAGCAATTGCTAACTAGCTATAACGTGAGAATCCATCAAGGAAGCTCTAGACTTCCTTGCCTGCTACTCTTTCCAAAAGGTGGTCAGTTATGGGTAATGGGAAAATATCACGAATATTAGCTACATTAATTTTTTTTCAAATTGATGCATACTCTAAGTTTACCACTCTCTTTGGTAGAACAACTAAGGGTGATACCCATTTTGTATGCTCTATCTCATAAATGAATCCTACAACTAATAAGTTGTCGATTTCCTCCTTAGTTTTTGTAGAATAGACATCTATGGCCTTTGTTTTGAGGGTTTTGCCTTAGGTGTCATTGGGATTCTATGAGAGAAAATGGATGGATCCACTCCCTTGAGGTCCTTGTAGGTCCATGCAAATACATTCCTATATTCTGTGATTATTTCTACCAATTCTTGCTCTTCTTTAGGGGATACATCCTTCCCTATGTAGGTCCATCTCTCCTCTTCCTCTTCGACCATTTCTATCACTTTCTTGGTCTGTTCCTTATTGTCATAGGCCTCTCCGTCTTGGGCTTCTCTTCTTGGCATCTGGATTGCTATCTTTTGTTCCTCTATTTCATATCTATTGAAATGTTTTCGAACCTCAAAAAGATATGGTGGTTGTTCTACTTGACCCAGAACTTCCTCATTGTCTAATTTCTTTTGATATTTTTCTATGGTGAACACTTTTTGTACCTCTACATCCTCGGCGGGTTGAATCTCTTTCAGGTATAATTCTTCATAATCAAATTTTGGTTCCATTTCAATATTCTCATAGTCATGTCTCCATTTTTTTCCAATAATTCCTTGTTTTTTTCCATTTCTTGAAGGATTACCATGTAAAGATTTACATCATATCCTTCGTCGTCTATACGTTCAGCCATAACTAACACTTCTTCATTTACACACACATCTGAAGTGGCTAGTATTTCCATCCATCCGTGCAGTTCAAATGCTTCATCTGGAAAGATTTGAGCTATGTAAGCTAGATCTTCTATGGGTTTGTAATTTTGGTGTCCTATGGGCCATAACTGTGTCCTCCTTCCTTCTCTTTTTGTCTCCTTGCACATCCATAGCTGAACATCTCCCCTCATCCATGATTGGTCACTAGAGATTGCTCTATGAATGGATTGATCGTCTTCTTCTTTTTGGGCTAGGCTCCATTGTAATGGGGGTACATCCCTATACGAGAAGGTGTGTAAGTTTACCTTTATTGTAGTGCCCTGGTGTTGTAGATACAACACATCTCTTCCCTGGTCTTGCACAACTCTTAATTGTCTAATGAATCGTCATCCCAAAATCATCTCGTAATTGCTTGCTTCTCCAATTTGGCATATGGCTAAAGTATGTTCAAATTCCACTCCGTGTGTGTTCAACCAAATTTTTTCGAGGATTTCTAAAGGTCTCTTCACATGGCCATCCGCTAGCTAGAGTTTCATGTGAGTGGGTCATAGGGTTAGCTTTCCCCATTTTTCCCAAATCTCCTTGGTCGCTATGCCTACACCCGTTCCCGTGTCTAAAATCGCTTTAGTCATGTATCCATTAAAGGTCATGGGTAGACATATGTTTCCTTCATCTCCCTTACTAAATTCTCCAACTTTATCAATTGGGATCTAGATTATTGGAGGGGCTTCTACTCCTTTTTTCTCGTTCATAGATTCTTTTGCTTCTACCTTCAAGTGCTTAGACAAGTGCTTTCACAATTTGGGTTTCACTTACAACAATTCCTCTATAGTTAATGAAAATTTTCCTTTATTTTTCTTGAGTCCTGATAAGTTATGTGACGTCTCATTTTGTGATCTTTCTTCTTTGCCCTCGATCGTGGGAGCATGCAATACTTCCAATTTTCCCTCCTAATCTCCCATGTAATTGGGTAGTGTGGAAATGCTATTTGCTTCTTCCACATTTTGATCTAGGATGGATACTTCCTCATATACCTCTTTTAAGTTCATTAAAGGATGATTTTCCCATGTCTCTAATTCTTCAAAGGGTGGTGGAGAGTTCTCATTCTTTCTCCACCATTCCTCTTGAATCTTGGCCCGTAGGTCATGTGGCCACTTTGTCTCTAATTCTAGGATTATTGACACTTGATCTTCATTATTTCTCAAAATGCCTTCCTTCATTTTTTTCTCTTGGTGTTCCTCTGCCGATTTGAGGTTGTTAGATTCCATGCATTTGTTGAACAATTTTTTCTGGTATTCTCGTCTCCTCAAGGATTAGGATGGTACGTTCAAATGTAGTTTGAGCTATTTCTATGATTTTCCTACAGATTTTGAATCTCTCCTTTCCAACTCTCCTCATGGATAGAGTTTTTCATGTTGCTCTATTCTCGGTCTCTTCTTGATTCTAGACTGATAAGCTTTCAACCACAGGTTCAAGTCTTCTGACATGGGGTCTGCTAATATTGATCTTTCCTCTCTTGGCTTAGGTTCTTTGGTAGTCTGATGAGGGGTCCTTTGCACCTTTCGTTCTTGATGTTTCTACCTTTCTATTATAGCTTTCTCTTCTTCTTCAATTTTCTTCCTCATCCATTTATCTTGAGTTTTTCTCTTCTTACCTTCTATCTTTGTGAATTCTTAGTTTTATCCATGTCCTCCAGGTCTCTTGAATCCTTGTCTACTTGAATTTTAGGTTCTAATCTTTTATCCTCCTTAGAATTGCATGGAAATTCCTTTACCACACTCTCCTTGGCATGGGCTCTAGTGACAGTTTTTAGTGGTACTGTGTACTTCTTATTGAGGTGATACACGATACATGATACTTGGCAAGTATCGCGATACTAGGGAATTCTGGTATCAGGATACCAGAACTCGACCAAGCGCAATACTACAACCAAAAATGATCAAAAACTTAAAACTTATGTGCAAAGTGTCTCTCACACACTCCTCTTCTCTCTTGGCCTGCTGTGTATGAAAAACCCTCACTCCACACCCTCTATGCTATCCTGCGAACCAGTGATGTGTCATGTCATGTTTGTGATTGCCTTTCTCATTTTCAGAGATGATAGGGGTACAGTTCTCACCTTGAAGAATATTTCTTCAAAGTCTTGCCCTCAACCAACTCTTAAACTCAAAGTTCTCCATGATACCAAGCTCACAATATTGCATGCTACTATCTCATGATACTTGCTTTAGAACACGTGACTAGGAGCTCAAATATTTTGGGTTTTATGGCCTTGGATGACCAAGGACCTAAACTCAAAGGAACTGATGTTTTTCTCTCTTTTTTTTCTTCCTCCTTTTTTTAGCGATTCTCTGATGGTATCCTACTTGCCCTAATCCTACCTCTTTCTCCTTCCTAAACCCTAAGTCTCTCTCACTCCCTCACTCCTAACCGGAAAAACTCATTACACACTCTTAAAGTGTGAAGTAACAAGTGCTAACTACTGAAACTACCTCTACTCACATAATCTGTTAATGCCAAAGCTATCACCATCATGAAGGCACCTTGACTTGACTACTTCCCTAGAAACAGTGCCAAAAACATGTGTACCTAAGCCATAAGGCCTTAGGGACTTGTGTCCATTGAGACTATACCTCAAGCCCCACAAGTGCATATAGTGGTGGATTAATACATGCTTAATTATCAATCCATGAAATTAGACATATCAAGTGTATGAACACATGTTCACTCATGATGGTAAGTGAAGTGGAAATGCCACAATGCATGGAACTCAGTTCAGCTACCTCTCTCAATCATTAATCCGTGGAAAATTCATGCCACGCTACTTTGCAATAGTACTAAGAACAAATTTGAACATTTCTCTGAGCTCCAAAGATGAATATGGTCAATAACAGTTTTGTTTTGAATCTCTTGATGAGACACATCTAATAATAGTATCTTCAATTCAATCTAACAAATGTATTTCAATTTATGAGCAAAATAGTGATCAGCGAAAACCCTACTTCAGCGCAATGACTCACTAAGCTTCACACATGCATTATAGCCATGAAAACAAGAGGGAATGGGGTAGAGAACACTACTAGATAGACACATCAAGCATCAAACACACACACAAGATCATTGAGAAGAAGACACACATCACAGAAAAGGAAAATTCAAACATTTAGCTTGATTCCTCCCAATGGAAAAAAGTGTTTACAACGATTCATGAGGTGACTTATATACATCTACCCTAAAAATGGTCCTTTCACACAAGAGACTGGTACTTTTATTGAAAAATGCTACATTCCTACTATATTAAAAGGATGATGTTACAATATTTGCAGATATATGCATCTAGAAGACTCCTCTAGTGAATTTACATGGCTCATAAGGTATTTCATAGAAGATTGAAGAAGAAAATTTGTGCCCATAATTTTGAAAATTTCTGGGGCTTGCTTTTCCGTGCTTCTTTCCTCTACAACACTCTCCCCCTCTTCATCTCTATCATCCGTTGACAAGCTTTGCTATTTGTCTTCGGTAGACATGCATCCACTTTGTGGTAGATGTTGCATATCTTGTAGTCAAGCATTCGTTTCAAAGGTCCTATTCTCAAATCATGTTTTACATCCTTTGGGACCTCACGCATTTTCTTTAGCCTTTTCATTTCTTTCCATCGCATGCACCCAGCAGTCAAGGAAGACTTTAGGACTTTCAGATGATTTGTTACTTTATCTCATCCTAAGTCCAATGCTTCCATCATCCCCTTGGTATTCCTTACATTCACACGTCAAGGTTGCTATATTCATTTGGGTTACCATGCATGCACCTGTTGGTAAGTATTGCATCTCTTTTAGTGAGGATGGTGCTTGAAAGGTCGGGTAATTGTTTGTTTACATCCTTCAGGACCTCCTTTCGTGTTGTATCCTGATGTGTGCCCCTTTGGGGTTTTGGCCAGAGGGTGAGTTACCTTTATTGAAAAGTTTTTCCTTTTGATTTTCTTCTTCTTTGTTTCTTGCTTGATTCTCCCTCCACACACACGGAGGCCAAAAGAGGAAAAAAAATGAAATTTTGCACTTGAACAATAATAGAAGAGATAAATTAAGTGACTACAAGAAACTAGATGCAAAAGTCAAAACAAGGTCTGATATGACATAAATTGGGCACCTCTCGTAGAGTGGCCCAACTAGGCAAGAATTCTTAGGTAGCCAAAGTGGCCAATTTAAGCACCTAATTTTTGGCGATGTTCATGCACGAACACCTCAAAGTGGTGACCTAGCAGGTATTGGTTAAGTAGGCAAAGAGCCCTTTCTTTGCACAAAATGGGCCCATTTTCTATGAAGAAGTAACTCTTCCTATGGAGAAAGGTCGACAAGCTCATATTTCATAGCCACCTCACAAGAGGTAGAGACCTCCAATTGGGACACTTCAAAAAAGTGGTACAATTTTTTCCAAAATTGACCACCACCTTGTCATGCAAGGAGGAGAATAGTAATCACGAGGAATTGGACAATTTTATGGATGCATGGCCAAAAAATGCCAAAATTGTGGAGGCACCTAAGGAGGAAAATTTTGATCCTAAGAACAAAGAACAATTTCCATTTCTAGATATTCCTTATGGATGGACCAAGGAACACATCATGGAGCAGAAGCTCAATTCTACCATGGTGCACAATATTCATTATTTTTCAAGTGAGGCCACCAATTAAGTGCTGGTTCAAGAAGTTAACTTTGTAGATGAAGACAACCCACAAGTAGTACACCTAGCCTCATGGTTGTGGCAATTCCCTTTCTTATTATAGAAGGTAGCCTCTCTTCTTTTTTCCTATAAAAGTTCCTTTGCATGGTCCTATAAGGATCTATTATGTAGTTTAGAGAAGATTGGATTACATCAAATACCCTTAGTAGATGGAGTTACATCTATAAGAAGTATGCCTTATTGACTTAATCCCAAATATGCAGAGGCTATAAAAGTGCAAATAACAAAATTAGAGGAGTAAGTTATTATTGTTCCTGTAGATCATTCAAGGTGTCTTTCGTCGATGGTTTTTGTATGTAAGAATAATAGTCAAAGATTAAGAGCATGTCTTGATTTTCATGATCTAAATAAGGTGACCATTCAAGATGGTTTCCTTCAACATTTCATAGAGTAGGTACTAGAAGACCTATCCAAGCACACTTTGTACATTTTTCTTGATGGATTCAGTCTATACAATTAAATTCTTAGTCATCCTAAAGATAGAGACAAAACAACCTTTGGTACTCCATGTGTCACTTATATCTATATGCACCTGGGTTTTGGTCTAAAAAATGCACGTCCTTCATTTAATAGAACAATGTATCTAATATTGGAGAAATGTTTCACGACATTGCCTCACATTTCAATGGATG
Source organism: Ceratopteris richardii (assembly GCA_020310875.1). Lineage (NCBI taxonomy): Eukaryota > Viridiplantae > Streptophyta > Polypodiopsida > Polypodiales > Pteridaceae > Ceratopteris > Ceratopteris richardii. Next base: position 6,093,183 of record CM035430.1, on the reverse strand, counting down.
AATTTTTAGTATTCTCAAGTATAGCTAGAAGCGTAATGGGCTAATACTTTCATCATCATCAAAATTTTGAAGAAAATCTTTGAGCATTGTTTCAAAGTACGTTTGAAAATGAATCCTAGTAAGTGTTATTTTTTGGTTGGCAAAGGTACTCAACCTGGTCACATAGTTTCCATCAAGGGGATAATTGTTGATTTGGCTAAAGCAGTTTGAATTCTTTCTATGCCCATTCTATGGACTCCTAAGGAAGTCAAAAGTTTTATTGGCCATGCAAGGTAGTACATAAGCTTTATACAAATGTACTCCAAAATAGCTAAGCCTCTATGGAGGCTTACGAGTAAGAAAATCCCTTTCTCGGGGAGTCTTGAAGCTCAAAAGGCATTTAGTGAGATAAATTTAATATTAGGTACTATGCCACTCTTAAAGTTTCCTAACTGTTAACTTGAGTTCCATGTGCATACATATGCCAATCTTCATGCAGTAGCAACACACTTGGCATAGCCATCCATGCACAAGGTGGATTAACCTCTTGCTCATGCGAGTGGACTACTGACCAAAGGAGAGAGAAGTTACAATACTACTAAGAGAGAAGGTTTAGTTATGGTCTTTGCAGTTCAAACATTTTGGAATTATCTTCTAGCCATACATTTCATTGTCATTTTCGATCATCAGCCTCTAAATTATTTAATTAATAAGCATAGAGTAGTTGGAAGGGTTTTGTATTGGCTAATACTATTTCAATAATATTACTGTGAGATTCATGTTAAGCTAGGGAAGGATTACTAAATGGTGGATGAGGTGTCACGGACAACCATGAGCAAAAGGCCAACATGTATTAATGATGAATTGGTGGATAGTGGTCTCTTTGTTTAAGAGGTTAAGTTCATTAGTACAACAAACTTTTGAAATTTCTCACTTTTACAAAATTGCATGTGAACTTGACTCTCATTAGAGAAGAGGAAATTACTATTTACAGCCAAAAGAATTCCACTTATAGATGGTGAGTTGTAAAAATATTTCTAGGATGATATCTTGGGAAAATGTGTTTATGTGCAAGAAGTGGATTTTTTTGTTGAAGCAGCACACAATGAAGGGTGTAATGAGCCATAGGAGATTTGAACGCAAAACCTCTTGGTTGGGAGTGTTAAGGGCTAACCACTTGCCCCAAACTCCATGGTTGAGGATAGCTTCCTAATCCTCCCTCTTAGGTTTTAGTTCAACCATCTCCTATCCTTCAAGGGTGTGGTTCAACCATCTCATACCAATCACTTTCTTGCATTCTTCCTCCCCTAGTTGATCATTGTCTTCAATGATTTATCAAGGTGTCCCTCTAGCGTTCTTGATCAGTTCATGAACTCCCTTGGTACCCTTGAAGTGATGTCCTCAACATCTGCATAGTTTCTTGAACCTTGTTCACAACCTTGGTGTCTTGAACCCTATTCTCAACCTTAGTATCTTGAACCTTGTTCTCATCCATGTTTGGTATCTTGAACCCTCAATCAAGTGCCACCCAAGGTTTCCCAAGGAACTCACACTTCTAAGCTAGCTTTGATTTGGGAATTTCGTTTTCAGAGCTTTCCAATGGTACCTTATACGCTTCAATCCGACCTATAGATTGAGAGATACACCACAATCTCTCTTAGATAGAGTTCTCAAAGTGCTGCCTTCCCAATTCCTATCTTTTCACATGATAGAGTGCCCAAGTGCCCTTTTTTAGAGGCCATTGGGTCAATCCACTTTTTCCAAGCCTAATTCCTAGGCTCTAATACCAATGTAATGAACCACAACAAATTTGAGCTCACAACCTCTAGGTTAGGAGTGTGATGGGCTAACCACTTGCCCCAAAAGCCATGGTTGAGGATTCTTCCTAATCCTCCCTCTTAGGGTGTAGTTCAACCATCTCCTATCTTTCAAGGATGTGGTTGAACCATCTCCTACCTATCACTATATTGAAAAGGGAATCTCAAGGGAGAAGACTTGGTGCACAAACTCCTCCATAAGGGATTATGGTGGCCTCATATTATAGGGAAGCTATCACATTTTCCAAGGAATGTGACATCTGGCAAAGACATACTCCTAGTTAGACTAGGCTATATTTTCAACCATTAGTCATTTCAATAGGGTGGCAATGTTTGGAATGGTGGGATCTTGATCTCACTAGAGCCATCATCCAACTAGATAGCATAAAGGTAAAAAGTATATTTTGATGGCCACATGCTATTCCATTAAGTGGGTAGAAGCTAATGTTACTCCTATTGTATTACCATGACAATGGCCAAGTTTAAGTAGAGAAATATATTTTGACCATTTGGTTGCCCACTAGAAGTTACTAGTGACAGGGCTACACATTTTCTCAATCATTTGCTACAATTCATTTTTGACAGGTTGAAGATTTTCTACAGGAATTCATGTGCTTATTATCCAGAGCGAATGGTCAGGTAGTAAATTGCAACAAGATTCTAATTACGTTACTATGCAAATTGACTTTTGACCACCATAGGCTTTCCTCTTGGTCTACGGTAAGGAAGCATTGGACCCTTTTGAATTCATCATCAAGAAATAAATCGAAGCCAAAACCATTAGAATTAACCATGATATTAGACGACCTGTAGTATTGAAAGAGTGTAGGGAAACTTTTATGAAGAGATTATATGTAAAACAAGAGGAGACAAAATGGTTTCATGAAAAGCATCTAAGGGACAATGAAGTACATGAGGGATCCTTGTTCCCTAAGCATTTGTTTCCTCCAAGACCAAACAAACTTGCACCCAAGTAGTTAGGACCCTACAAACTACTGAATATTTTTATGCAAGGAGCAACACAATTGGAAGACTTGTAGGGTGAAAAGTTTGGCTTCATCAATAATTTAATCTACCAATAGAGATCACTCAGTGTATATCCCAAAGGTCAACTCATTTCAAAGGAGTAGTTTGCACTAGGATTGTGCAAAGGCTTGATGTGCAAGACTACATTTTAGTAGATGGTCCCATCAGTGGCATGAGTTCTTGGAGTATTTCCTTGAAGATTTTTTTTGGGCACCTTGTTTGGGATATCTTTCTCAGGCTTAGAGAAGTCATGAAAAGGCCTTTGGCATGAAAGAGACACAAGACATTTTATCCTCAAAATCTTCCTATTTTGCTCTTCCTTCCTAGCCCATTCTCCTTCTCCCAGTTAAAACTATGTGGAAGATAGCATGACAAGGTGATTGGATAAGCATTGGTGTTATATTTATTTAGACCTCCATGATCTACCATTGGTCTACCTGCATTTGGTCAAAGACAGTAGCCCAGTCAAGAACCAGAGCTCAGGGGAGCCAAGGCTCTAGCACAAATCTTCGAGGTTATTCCATCTTCTCAGAGTGGTGATATGATGAGTGTTTAGATCTTAATAAAGATTCTAGATGTGCCAAGGGCAAGGGCTATGTTGATGATTGCATCCCATAGATTGAATGCAAAGGATAGTAAGAAAACAAAATCACATAAAACTACTCAGAGAATAGAAAGAGACAAGAGACGAAACCAAATTGGGTACAATCTCCCCCCCACATACTCTGATCGAAAGGTCTATCAGAGCATGTGTATTTATAGGAAATTCATATTACGTCTTGAATGGAAGATACATGAGGGTTGTGATTTGAAAAGCATGATTTTCCTTGATTTACATATTTGTAATTTTCTATTGTTACAAAAACCTTGCTTTCTAAAGCGATCTGTTATTTTTTTTACAAGAATAACAAAAAATACTCTCTTCTAAAAATAACTATCTTTTATTAGTATTCTTCTAAATATCTCCAAAAATATTTGAATAACCATGTGCGTTCACACCCTCATGGATCTTCACCTACTAAATTAAAACACAAAACACATTAAAAACCTCAAGGCATTAAAACCCCTTTGACATTCCAATATTCTATAAAGTATAACATGCCTCCCAGTTGTGGAGCAACTGACCTCAGTTGATAAGAATAAAATAGACATGGATGGTCAGTCACATGTCCCATGACAGAGCAATCATAGGCATGTTCCATGTAAAAAGACATGCATGGAACTAGAAAACTAGAATTTAATGTGATTGTGAATGATTAGCAGAAATCAAATGATCATAACGTGGAGTGAGTGATGTTTTATGAATCCATTGAGATTCTTCAAGTGTGATTTTCAAACATCTATGATATTTTTTACTTGTGCATGTAGTAGTAACATCATAATCAAGTATTTTCTCAGGAATTTAAATTTCAGCATCCTCTTTTAATAAAGGAGGATCATCTAAAATAGGAATGATTGGTAGAGTTCCTTTAAACGATTTCAATAACATCATATGAAAAGAATTATGTATATTCCAATTAGAAGTTATATCTAATCTAAAAGCATTCTCATAAATTTTTTGAATAATATAGAAATGTCCATAATAACATGGTGCAAGTTTGATCTTAGGATGTTGTGGAATATTTTTCAGACCTCCTTTAATTATTCATAACCATACATAATCATTTTCATTAAATGCTTTAGCTACTCATTACTTTTTAACATTACGCACGTAACATTCCTGACTTTAATCTGGTCATGAACCTCATGAAGTATGGAAATATGATCTTGTGCAAAAGAATCAGCCATAGGTATGTCAGTTTTAGTGATAGACATGGGAGTGGGAAGCTTTTTACTGTACACAATTTCATACGATGCAAGTCCAGTAGTGCTATTTGTTGTCTTATTATATGCAAATTGTAGTAAAGCAAGCTTCTCATCCCCATTACTTTGAATATCTAAAGAATAACAATGTAATAGATCCAAAATAGTACTATTTGTAGCTTCTTTTCCCATTAGTTTCAGCATGAAATGTGGAACTAAATTCTATTTTAGAACCTAAATTTTGAAATAATACAACCCAAAAGTGATTACAAAAACGAACATCTTCATCTGATAAAATAACTTTTGGAAAACCATGATGTGGAAACATACATTTAATAAATAACTTAGTAGCTTGAGGTGCAGAAAGAGTCTTTTTACAAGGAATGAAATATTCTTGTTTACTAAACCTATCAACAATTGTCCAAATCATATCATTATGCAATGAAGTTGTAGGAAGATCAGTAATAAAATCCATAGAAATTTGTTCCCATGGTCCATTAGGTATGGGAAGTGGCATTAACAATCTAAATGCTTTACCATGATGTCTTTTTACATGTTGACACACAATGCAATGGGAAACATACTGTGTAATATCCTTTTCCATATTTGGCCAAAAGAAGAGTTCTTTACATGTAGAAATAGTACTTTGTATGCCCCTATGAGCCATATATGGTGGTTCATGCATCTCTTTCATAACAAATTCTTTAAAACCTTGTGTGATGGATAACTTGTGATCAAAATAAAAGAATCTATTATGAAAAGTGTAGTGATCCTCACAAAATGTTGGAGAATTATTGAAAGCATAGTTGGATCTTGTTCTAATGCTTCTTTGGTCCAATCGGGTTGAATGTCTTGAGAAACCACCTCCATGTTGTGTACTTGAGCTCCAACATGCTTCATGTCGTTGGTTGAGAACCTACATTTAGCTTTAGTATGACCAATCTTACCACAATTCCAACAAGTGATGCAGGGCCTCTTTTGTTGAGCATCCATTGTCGTGGTTTGAAGGGTTGGAGGTTTGATAAGATGTAAGGATTTATATTGGGTACAAGTGAGAAATTGGATTGAGGAGAGCATTGAAAAACAGGTGGACACTAAAAAGTAGGTGGGCATTGAGGAGGAGGAGAAGAAAAATTAGAGAAGGGATGCTTGAAGGGAAAAGCGGGTTTGGCTGGTTGTGGTCCTTGACGCATTTGTTGTAAGCGAATGGACTTGGTGATGTATTTAAACTCTTTCTCAGCATCATGTGCAAAAGAAATAGCTTCATAGAGGGTCGTCAGACGTAGGGTGTTGAGCTTAGCTTGGATTCCCATCTCCAAACCATCTTCATATTTCTATTGTAAAGCATCTTCAAGAATCATTTCAAGCAAACAAATAAGTAATAATTGTTGCCAAAAATGTTCAGTATAGGTAGAAATAGTATCTCCATCTTTCCATCCAAAAGTTTTCCATGATCGACATGCATGAAAGTGAAACTAAGGAGGAAGGAAGGACTCCTTGATCTTTTCTTGAAATGTCTGCCATGTGGTGGGGTGATCGGTGCTATGGTGCAAAACATTCCACAATAACTAGGCCTTACCCACCAAATAGTTAGTTACAAATTTCACTTTTTCACTTTTAGAGTATGATTCATCATAATAGAAATCATCAAACTGAGATAGCCATGAAAGAACAAATTGGCCATCCTTTCGCCCATCAAATCGAGAAAATTGGAAATTTTTTGCACCTATCTTGGACTGTGTGCCTTGTTCTTGGGCGGTAATAATGGCCTTCACTACCCTAACTAGGTTATTGTCATCACTTTGTAGTTGTTGGAGTGCAGCATCACGTTCCTTAATCTCGTTTTGGGCATGTTGGAGTTCATGTTGCCAAAGCTCTAATTGTTGCTCGATTGGTACCCGATAGGGGTGAGACCCTAAAATCATCGATATTTTGAGTAGGATCCATGGCCTTATGTAGAGATCTAGAACCTAGGTCTAAACGAATGGTTGAGATGGATGTTGAATTGCGAATGGAACAGATGCCACGAACCACAATCAAACACTGAAACCACCTCTGCGGATCAGATCCCGCAGACGCACAAATGCAGAGGATAGTATAGAAAAAAAATCACACAAAAGTACTTAGAGAACAGAAAGAGACAAGAGATGACACCAGATTGGGTACGATCTGCCCCCACATACTCTGATGGACAAGTCCATTAGAGCATGTGTATTTATAGGAAATTCATATTATGTCGTGAATAGAAGATACATGAGGGCCACACTTCAAAGAGCATGCTTTTGATTTATTTATAAATTCGTAATTTTCTATTTTTACAAAAATGTTGCTTCTTAAAGCGATCTATTATTTTTTTTTACAAAAATAACTAGAAATGCTTTCTTCAAAAAATAACTATCTTGTAAAATTGTTCTTCTAAATATCTCCAAAAATAGTTGAATAAGTCCATGCCCATTCACACCCTCATGGATCTTCACCTGCTAATTCAAAAGACAGAACACATTAAAAACCTCAAGGCATTAAAACCCCTTTAACATTCCAATATTCCATAAAGTATAATAGGCTATTTAAGGTTGGGAGGAGAGTGGTAGGTAGCTAATTGGGATCTTTCATTTTGTATCAGAGCTTGAGTCAGAGAAGGAAGAGTTATTGAGAGAAAGCGACTTTGTCATCTTCTTCAGAGATTTTCATGGAGAGAGGAGGAGAGCTCATGTGAAGTCCGAGGAGCGTTTGCATGCATGGAGGGGTTGTCTTGATGCCTCAAGATCCTTGTTGTTGGCAAAGCAAGACAAGGGAATGTGCACCTATTTCCTTGGAGCGAGGGCAAACGGAACCTTTTTGAACATGGACACTTATAATTTGAGCTTAGAGATAGGGAAAAAAGATGCTAAGCTTGGGTGATGGAGAAACTTGGGGCGAATAGTTCTACTTGGGCACTTGATGGAATTTGGATGTACTCAAGGTGTAGAGAAAGCCATTAAGATGCCTTCATATCCATAGAATTTCACATGAGGCTTTTCACCATCTTTATGCAAATTAAGCAATGTTATATGTAGTGGATGAATGTTCCTTCATGCTTGCTTCAATTTAGGTCACTCCACCCTAGAAATGTTAACCAGCGCCATCTTCTCTTCTTCCAAATATTTTAATTGTTGCACCGCACCTTCACACATCTCCATCTTTCATAAGCTTCTTCAATGGCCTCATGCGTGCTCGATTTGGCCTTCTTCCCATCTTCTTTCTCATTGGGTCTCTGTTGTTCTTCAAATTCAAATGCTACTCATGCTTGCCTCTCTCTAGTCAACATCATGTTCTAGATGGCAAAAGGGCCAAAGACTATCAAGAGAGTGTGATCGTATGTATTGGAGGAAGGACATTGCAAGGAAAATACCTCATATAATGGTTCTCAAAATCAAGGAACTCTTGACACGGAGGTACTCCTTCCGGTAGACACCACTTACGTTGAACATGCCCTTATTCTCCATATCAATAACACATGGTGGTCTAGTATACCTTTCTCACTTTGAGTGTTATGTGAATTTCATGTGTTGTCATAAAAGGTTTTAAGGACTTATGAATTAACTCTATATTGAGTGCCCTTTGAGGTAGAAGCACTTGCAAACCTCATGACCTTTTTGTCCAGAAAAAGTGAAAGCAATGCAATTCAGACAATTCAAGTTGGAGTGGCCACTATTGTTGAATTTCTTATGTTATACCTACCTTCACACCTTTTATGTAGTCTGCAATATGTCCTCTTCCCATTGACATTGTGCTAGTATGTCATCATTGTAGTGTGCTGGTGGTGAGATGAACTTCTCCTCATGTTGGCTCTATCACATTTTAAGTGCTTCCAATTCTCTCTTCAGCTGCTCAATCCAGTCCTAGAGGGACATTTAACAATTGCCTTCAATGTGTTAAGCTTCTTCCATGAAGTCCTCAAATGTAGCATCAAACCTTAGTGATTCTCATAGGTTCTATTGAGAAGACATTGGGAAAGCATTCTCAATCCATTTCTTCACCAAGAATTCACCTAGAGCATGCACCAAGCAAGAAACAAGAGCTTTAGCATGCATGAAGAGTTCAGACAAAGACTCAACTAATTAGAGTTTTAAATTTTTGAATTGGTCTAAAGCTTGTTTCAATGAGTTGTAGGGATGCGATATCTAGTAGAAAGTGGTCTTCAAATCTTTCGAAGTGGAAAACTTTCCATATGTATGTTGATAGTGGCAATTGTCTACAAGTCCTTCAAGAGTACATGGAAATACGATTAGCATGCTATCTTCATGGGTTTCGCAATCTTACATGAACATCAGTATGTTCATGGAATAAACCCTTGAAAGTAGGAAATTTGATGTTCAATCTTGATAGAGAGTTTGTGAGATCCTCCATTGGTACTTGCATATATTGAAAGGTTCTCCATTGGTACATGAGTACACTTTTTGTTCAAATAATAATAGAGAATATCATTTTTCTTTTCTTTTAAGAGTTGGAAAAATCTAGACATTTATGGGCCATATAACTCAAGAATAGTGGAGAGTTCCAAAATGCTTGTGAGGTACAAAAATGTTTAGCTCTTCGATCTATACATAGAGTTAGAGATGCCCTAGGTGAAGATCTACCTCCAAATATCAGTTTTGAGCCCTACAAGTTTAGAAATTCTAAAAAGATAATATTATGAAGGCCTTAATATACACATAACTAAATGTAGAATGCAAAATGGGTACTTAAAACATGATTCACAAAATTTCAGAGATTAACGTTTACTCTTCTATGCGTGCTCTACCTTTCTCTCATACAAAATTTCTCTTAGTTCTTTCATCTTCACCTTCAAATTTCAACTAAAAAGCATGATGCAGATAAGGTTTAGAGAGAGAATATAAAACTTTTCATCCATATACTTTGACTATATGCATAAAATGACCTAATTATTCATTTTAAACTTTATCCCTATAATGTATAACAAAAAGTTTAAGACTAAATTATTTCACTATCAAAAGGCCTATGATAATTCTGTTGGAGATAGATGTGTGCGGAAGCACGCGAACAGTACAAGGAAGAAGAAGAAGCTTGGAGCACAAACACACAATACTGAATGTATTACTAGAGAATGTACAAAGATAAGTAGCCCATTAGGGCAATAGCCGTATATACAAGCTGGGGGAAAGAAACCTCCTAAAGAGGGAAAAAAGTGCCCCGGCGTTGCTAGTGTGTTCACACACATCACTACCTAAATATATCAACAAATCCCCCCTGGGAGTGATGTGGTGAACAAGGAGTTGCCACTCATGTATAAGGAAGTGCCAAGCTATGTGGAAATCACTCCACAAAAGGAAGTAAGCCCAAAGCTTTGCGGAAAGCTTCAAAGTTCTCGCTAGGTAGAGCCTTTGTGAAAAGGTCTGCTATGTTCTCCTGCATGGGCACATATGCCAAGCTGATCTCCCCAGCAGAGAACCTCTCCCTCACATAGTGATAATGCACCTCAATGTGCTTAGTGCGAGCATGGAACACAGGGTTCCTCGCAACTGCCAATGCGCTCTGACTGTCAGTGAAGATGGTGGTGGAAGAAGATTGGCCAACACCCAAATCAGCCATAAGGCGTCTGAGCCACACACACTCAACAGTCGCTGTGAAAGCTTCCCTATACTCAACCTCACAACTGGAAGTGGCCACAGTAGGCTGCTTCTTGCTCAACCAAGATATACATGAGCTACCAAGCATGAAGCAAAAACCACTGGTGGACACACGAGTGTCATAGCAACCAGCCCAATCTGAGTCAGAAAAAACATGCAAATCTGGCGGTAGTGATCCCCCCTTGGGATAAAACAACCCAAGAAACCGAGTACCACTCAAGTAGCGAAAGATGCGCTTAACCGCCTTCCAATGTGTGACTCCTGGGCAATGCATAAAGCTGCTCATCTGTGAGACAACAAACTCAATATCTGGCCGAGTAATGCATAAGTAGATCAAGCATCCAACAGCTTGCTGATAGAGAATAGCATCAAATGCATCTCCAACATCATGAAGACTCAATTGTAAACCTCTCTCCATAGGAGTGGCAATAGGCTTACAGTCTTCAAGGCCAAAATGCTGCAATAATGTGTCAATATATTTCATTTGACACAAAGCCATTCCACCATCAACTTGCATAAATTGAATGCCCAAATAGTGATGCAAATGCCCCAAATCAGACATCTCAAATGAGTCATGCAAATCAGCCTTGAAATCAACAATATGCTTCTCAATAGGACCAATGAGCAGCATGTCGTCAACATAGACAACAATGATCAGAAGCACATCATTAGCACGCTTAACATATAAGGTGCTTTCAGTTGGACTGTTCTCAAAACCATGTGCAACCAGATAGGCATGTATCTTCTCATACCAAGCACGTGGTGCTTGCTTTAAACCATATAATGCCTTCTTTAACATGCACACCTGGTTTTCATGTCCTTTCTGCACAAAGCCACGGGGCTGAAAAACATACACTTCTTCATGCAAGTCACCATTCAGAAATGTTGTTTTAATGTCCAACTGATGTACATTCCAACCATGATGGGCTGCAAGTGCACAAATGCTCCGAAGAGTAGTCATACGGCATGTAGGTGCAAAGGTCTAATCAAAATCAATGCCTCTTTCTTGCGCATAACCCTTTGCAACAAGCCTAGCCTTATACCTATCAACTGTACCATCAGGTTAACGCTTCAGCTTGTATACCCACTTAGTGCCAATGGCCTTCTTGCCAAGAGGCAAGTCACATAAAGACCATGTACCATTCTTCATTATAGCATCATATTCAGATTGCATAGCAGCCATCCAATTTTCTGAATTCTGTGCTTCATCAAAAGAAACAAGCTCATTCTCATTCACAGAGACTAGACGCAGCCATAGCATAGCAATCTGATGCAAAGGAGGCACTATGAGAGCCTGAACAAGTACGATATAACAAAGGTGCATCTAATTTGCTGTCACGCAAAGTCTGCACTAGCCATTTTGGCATAGTTTTTGCCTGCTCAATATCAGCTCTCTCATCAACAAGTGCATCATGTAAATCTGCATCAGAAATGGAATGATCTGCATCATCATATGAAACTTGCAAAGGCTGAGAAGTTGCCTCATTACGACCAGCACTAGACTATCCACCTATAAAAAGAGGCATCAAAGTATCATACATGTCTTTGGAGCTAACAGATGACTCCTTAGTACATGAAAGCAATGGCTGAATAGCATCTTCCACAAAGACAACATCACGGCTAACGAGAATGCGTTTAGTCTGTGGATGATATAGACGATAGCATTTACTTTCAGAACTGTACCCAACAAAAATACATTTTACTACCTTATCATCCAATTTTCTGTGATGTTGTTCAGGCACTAGTACATATGCCAAACACCCAAAAACACGGAGATGAGCAACAGATGGCTTGCGATCATGCGAAGCCTCATATGGAGTGATAGATTACAGCGCTTTAGTGGTACACCTGTTAAGTACATATGCTGCACACATGACAGCCTCAAGCCAGAAACTGTGGTAAAGTGTGACTCTTGACCATACACCTCGCCATGTCCATGAGTGACCTGTTCTTCCGTTCAGCAACTCCATTCTGTTGAGGTGTATATGGCACTGTACACTGGTGTTTTATCCCACATTCAGCCAGATATGCATTAAAATCAGAAGACATATATTCCCCCCTTGATCAGAACGGAGGGTGCCTATTTTACATCCTGACAGATTTTCAGCCAAAAGCAAAAACTGTTTGAAGCACAAAAACACTTCGGACTTTGCCTTCAATGGATATACCCATGCATGCCTGGAAAAATCATCAATGAAAGTCACGAAGTAAAGATAGTTTCCAAAAGAAGGTGTCTGCATAGGACCACAGACATCACTATGTACAAGCTGCAATTTCCGCGTAGCCCGAACTGAACCATCTTTTGGAAAGGAGGAACGCTGCATTTTGCCCAGAATACAGCCTTCACATACATGTTTTCCAGGTGCCTCAAGCTTGGGCAAAGAGGACACCATTTCAGATTTCTGTAGGCGTAGCAAACTAGCAAAATTCAGATGACCAAAGCGTGCATCCCGAAGCTTTGCATCTAACATAGCCTGAGAATCATTTACTGCACATGCCAAATCATTTTCAGATCTTTCGTAGTCTATGAGCTTATACAGCCCACGACATAAAATGCCAGAAGCAATAATCACATCGCCATTTGACAAATCATGAACTCTACACCTGTCATCAACAAATTTCACAACCAAGCCAATCTTGGCTAATGCAGAAACTGATAACAGGTTCTTTTTGATCCCTGCACAAATAAGGCATCTGACAAAGTGAAAGAACTACCATCAGCAGTAGTCAAAATGATCTTACCAACTCCCATAACAGGATAAGAGGAGTTGTTGGCGCATGTAACAGTATTCCCTGTAGGGGCAGGCTCTAGTGAAGAGAAGAAACTGCGCTCCGAGGTAATATGTTTGGTTGCCCCACTGTCAAAATACCAAACATCTGAGTCTACTACAGACATGCACTGATCATGAGAAGATGGGTCAAAACTGCAGACAGTAGTAAATGCCCATTCTTCTTCCTGCACAAGATTTGCAGACTCTATTTTTGGTGTAGAGGCCTCTGAAACAACCATTCCAGCCTCTTTCTTCTTTGCCTCTTTAGCAGCCAGTTTTGGACAGTTCTTTATGATATGATCATTCCCTTCACAATACTTATAAAACAATTTCTGCTTTTTTGATTTCTTCTCATCTTTATCTTCCTTCTTTGAATATGCAGAATTAGCAGATTTCTGCTTAGTAGTTGAAGAGCTCCATTTTCCTTTGCCCTTCTAACTAGCTAGGAAAGCTTGATCTGCAACTCGCATAATGGACCTGTTTTGCCTCGACTAATCTTCCTGCAACAGAATAGAGACTAACTCCTCAAATGACAAGGCATTTGGATTGCCTTTCATCATCAACCGAAGAGTAGAAGCAAAACTCTGATATGAATCAGGAAGACCATTCAGAACAGTCTGCACAAGTGAGCTATCTGGTATAACCTCATCAGCAGAAATGAACTGTTCCTTCAAGTCTTTGATCTTTGTTAGGAAACTATCCATAGAATCACCTTCATTCATGTGCTCACTCTTCAACTGTTTTCGAAGGTAAGCAACATGAGCCTCATTCCTAGCTTGGTACAATGTGGTAAGTGTATCCCAAGCATCCTTAGCTGTTCTGCAAGAGTGAATGTGAGGAATAATGGCACGTTTGACAGACAAAGCTATCAATGCATGTGCCTGGGCATCTCTGCCATCCCAGTCAATCTGCTCTGCAATAGGTGCAGCAGAAACAACAGCACGAACAGGAATCTGTGGAATATCATCTTCGACACCATCTTCATCAGCTCCAGCACCTGTATTTGCAGTACCTGTTGTCAGAGGTGTAACAGGACATCTTTCAACACCCTGCACAATGTTCCACAATCCTTTTGCAACCAACATATGTGGCATCATATAAGCCCATAACGGGTAGTTGGTACCATCCAACTTATCCTCAACAGCCAACATACGGAATACATCACTGCTTTCAGCCATGGCCGGTGACTAAAATACCTTGATGCAAAAAACTGACTGTATCTGAAAAAGTTGAACAGGACTGCCCAGACAAAATCTGCTAGACCTATAGCAGACTTTGAGACGCTTATACTGGCGAACAAAACCTGGTATATACCTTTGGCACAAAAAGAAGAAATAGCCTGCACAAGCGCTGCGATAGTGCGTTCGGAGGCTGAAACGAGCTCAGATCGCGATTTCGACACCATATTGCGAAGCCGTTTTGATCTCTGAAACACCCTGAGTATGCTGACCAAATTTCGTGCAATTCTGAGACTACAAACAGAGGAGTGTCGACGATGCCCTGGATGAAGTGACGACCTGCTCTGATACGAATTGTTGGAGATAGACGTCTGCGGAAGCACGCAAACAGCACAAGGAAGAAGAAGAAGCTTGGAGCACAAACACACAATACTGAATGTATTACTAGAGAATGTACAAAGATAAGTAGCCCATTAGGGCAATAGGCATATATACAAGCCAAGGGAAAAAAACCTCCTAAAGAGGGAAAAAAGTGCCCCGGCGGTCCTAGTGTGTTCACACACATCACTACCTAAATATATCAACAAATTCTCCCCCCTCCCCCCCATCCCCTTTTGAGCACTTTGTCCGTAGAGTCAAAAAGCACGATAATGTGCGAAAAAATCATTTCATTTTATGAAAGTTCAATTTTCAATTGGATATATGTGCCATTTTACCAAAATCTCTACTATAGATCTATTTTGAAATAAACCTTCCCTCCTATCTAATAGTATTTTAGGTCCTAGCTCAAAAGAGCCATCATATTTTATATTAAATTTGTCCTAAAAAGAATGAGCAACATTAGGTACATATCTTTTAATTAAGCTAACATGAAATAAAGGATGCACATTTAAATGTTCAAGCAATTCCAACAAATAAGCAAGAGATCCAATCTTTTTCAAAACTTTAAGATGGCTTGAGTATTGTGGAGAAAGTATATGATCCTTACCTAGAAATTTCTAAGGTAGATCAGTGAGGATTGACGTTAAGAAATACCATGTCATGTGTTTGAAACTCAAGTGGTCTTATCTTCAAATCATAGAAATTATTTTGCCTTTTTTATCTTCTTTTATGTGTTTCTTATTATTTCCAAGTGTTTCATTCATCTTCTCAGTATTTCTTTAGATACATCCATTTTTTTTGGAAAATAAAAAAATCATTACATAGCCTCAAAGAGAGTCATTTTTATGGATGCATGTCATGCACTATTGTATGGAAACTCAACTAAAGGAAAATATTCACTCCAATTGGCTTGCTTTTCATTCACATATATACACAACCTATCTTCAAGTACCCAATTAACCCTGTTTGTTTCCCCATCAATTTGTGTATGGAAAGTTCTACCCATACGAAGTTGAGTGCCAATTGATTCAAATGTTGCCTTCCAAAAAGTTGATATGAACCTAGAGTCTCTATCAAAAATTATGTTTCTATGTGTTTCATGCAGTCCAAAAATTTCTTTTACAAATTAAATATTCTTGCAACATTCAAGCCAGTATTAGCCATTTTCATAGGAAAGAAATGTGCCATCTTGGTAAGTTGATCATGTGCATTTTTGGTCGTAGGTAACTTGGTGATGAAGTCCATAGGGATATACTTCCACTTCTGATTTTGAACATCCAAAGATTGTAGCATTTCAAGCATTGTCTTAAACTGAGATTCCACATGTTGGCACTTTAAACATTTGTACATGGGCAAAATTAAGAGTATTTTGTTTTACTATAGATCCTTGAATAAGCTAGATGTGTAGAAAAATGTGCATCATGACAATCGTGTAATATTTGAACTTTCAATGGAGACTTAGAAGATATTCATAACTTATTGTTACAATATGAAGGTCCATCATGCAAGTGAAAATTCTCTTGATACATCAATCCCCTCTTTACATGCAAAAGGTTCAAAATAGGTGCATAAAAGGATTCATGTTTCAATTCTTCTTGAGTTTATAGCAAGGAGAATATGAGAGGATCAAGCCACCTTTATGGGCATTTGAAGGCAAATAACAAGCATGTATTCATTCAGTAAGTGAGGAGATGGAATTAAGAGACCTAATTCAAGTGACGTAAGTGATCGAAGGTGCAATGGAAATGCAACTTTCATTGAGATTCAAGAAGGAGGTCAAGTATGGGTTGAACATGATGGAAGCTAGGATGAAACTGAGTTAAAAGGCACGGGTGAAGGTCATAGATTGGAGAAAGGAAACACATCAAGTGGATTATCAAATGAAAATGGGGTTCATCCCACCTAAGAGGTAGGAACAAAAATAAAACAAAGATGAGGGTATTTTGTCAAAAGATTAACATATTATTGTTTGATAGTTGTAAGCTATTGATAATTGAATAGGGTGATAGATATTGATGAATCATCAGCTGCTCAAGAAGGAAACAAATAGAATGAGTAGAGAGAATTTTTACACGCATACACATACAAACACATATATAAGTTTGCACATACACACCAGCACACATACATAAAGGTTAACATGAAAATGTGATATCTTTTGAATGCATAATAAGTGTTTGTATAATATATCCAAATGTATATATATGTGTGCATAAGTACATTTTCATTCATATATCTAGTTTTTATTGTATTAAAGGAAGAATTTTAAACCAAAGCAACATTGACGATTGTTTTCTTTGTAAAAAATTTTAAGAAACTTCACATTATCAACGAATCCAATATTTCATCAAGTTCATTCTAATGAAGATTGGGACATTTCGAAAAGCTTTATTTCTCCTACAAAATTTTTGAATTACAATTCGAGTAGTTCAATATTCCCACATGACAAGACAAAAAACATAGACCAAAGATAGATTATGGTAACTACCAGAGTATGTGTTTGTTTCAATACACATATATAAGAAGAATCATCATTTGAAAGGTGGCAAGAAGCTAGTTTTCCAAGGACTAAGATAAAGTGATAATACACAATCACATTGAAGATCCTATTTGCGAAAAATAATTAACTTATTGAAAAGCCTTCACAAATTTATCACTTACTCATGTGAAGTTATTGTCAAGTATTGAAGATAATATAGGTAAGGGTACCTCTCTTTTCTTTTGTGGTGAAAGATTTTCAGTTCAAGGGAGGCTAAAATATTAAATGTTGGAGCTTAATTTCCAACATCCCTAATGCTTGAACATGGATCCTTCATACTCATGCACACACTTGATAGGATGTGAATCAAACTCTCAAAGTAGCCTTGCAAGGTCCTAGGCCCTCAAAACGATAATTTTTCTAATAGGGCACACTCCAATAACCAATAGTCAAACATTATATAGAGATTTTATCTCAATTGTAATGAGCTCTGAATATAACAAAAAGTATCTTTTATATGTACTCCCCAAGGTAGAGAATTTAATTCTCCAAGATAGACTATCTGAATATCTGACCACACAAAAATCGAAGGTCCTAGGCCCTCAAAATTATACTTTTTCTATTAGGACACACTCCAATAATCCATAATCAAACATCACATAGAGAGTTTCTCTTGTTTGCCAATAATATTATGTCACACTGATATATAATCTATTGCATGTACATGAAGATGCCACTAAATGCTCCGAATGTCTATCATCAATCTCGATTGAATTTCTTTTTAGAATATCTTCTAATTGCTTTTTGGGTAGAGATTCGCTCCACGACAGCACACTTTCCTACTAAATCTATTCGATGACAGTATTGTTTGACGAACTGATGAGGGGAAAAGCGTGCCAGCGTCGTATAATTTATAGAGTCTCAAAAGAAGTTCATATAGGCATAAATGAATAAGTGTTTTATTGTTGGGAAACACATGGTAATATTATAATACATCTGCCGCTGCAGATTTCAGATTATTCAAATGTTATATCCAGTCAATGCTATTCTATCTTATTTATAGCAAAGCAATATGCCGTTCATCGTTGATAATTGTGTGCTTTAATGCAAATGAGTTATACCGCGTTCTCGGATATCTTAGAAAACGCTCGTTGAGAGACCCTCCAATATAAATACCAGCAAATAGGCCTTGTTCAGCATACGCATACAGTCCCGAAGTTCGCATCTCGGAATTCGTTGTACTTGAAGTATTTTCTTTCTTTTAAAAGAGAAAAAAAAAAACAACAACTTCATATTTTAAAAGAGAAGTTTGTACAACAGAAATGAATGAGAGACGAAGAAGGCCATTGGCATTAGCCCTCTAAGAAAGCGAAATCCATTGGGAAACACTTAGGAGCTTTATAATGGCTTCATCTTCTTCATGCATGAGAACTTCATATGTTAAAAGAAATGTTTTTACAAGAGAAAAGAATGAGGTAGGAAGAAGGCATTGGCATTAGCACACTAAGAAAGGGAAAACTACTAGTAAACACTTAGGACCTTAATTATGGCTTCATCTTCTTCATGCATGAGAAATTTTTCTTTTACGTTTTTCCTTCTCTATTACAAAGACCCTATGGTCGTCAAGTTGGGGAGGGGGGATCTCTTGGTGTTTGTGATCCTTACGTCTAGAAAGTGAGACAACTCAATAGACCACTCTTGACAGGAGCTGTCAAAGTTTGTTCAGTAGCACTCTTTCCAAGTTTTCTACAGGACCTAATGCAAGAGAACAAGGATTACGACCACCACATGCTAGAGAGATGACTCTCCTCCCAACCAAATGCCTCTATATATAGCTCTCTCCATGGGACTGCCTTCTTGGGCAAGTGAATACTAGCCAGCCATGTGTCGGCCATGTAACTGCATATGTGCCAAGTGTCCTAGTTAACTCGAGTTAAGTCAAGTGGATGCTTCTAGAAGGCTCTAGAGCTCTTTGGGCAAAACACTCTCCGCATGCTCTTTCCTTTGTCCTAATGCACTATGATATAAAAACATATTTTGTGGTGCAATAAAAAGCTTAATCAATGGAAAGGAAATCTGGAATTAAACTACCAAAATACATTCTTTGATGCACAAGGATCCTTTTAAACCAAGTCTTTCCTTAATGCAAACTAATGCTTGGAATGCGAAGTGGATTTTTCATTATCCTAATTTAGACTCAATCGATTGGAATCTTGGCTATTTCAATGTGCATCTAGGATTAAGTGTAGAATAATGAAAACAAGATAAATCAAGCATTAAGGTCAAATAGAAACTCGAGAATACTTAGCTTTGATCGTAGCTTCGTCAATCCTCTGATCCTTTGGAAAAGACATCTTCCTTCGTGATTGGAGATCAAGAGTCGAAGCCTTTGATCAAGAGCTTGCTTCATTCTTCCTTTTTTCTTCTCAAGCAAGTACTAGATTCTAATTTGGGTTTGATCGGGAATAGCTTCTCAAGAGAAGTATTCATGTGGGAGATGGTTTCAAAGCTCGGATTAAGCAGAGATCATATGGAGAAACTGATAACAAAAATATACTATTAGAATGAATCACCGAGAGCAACTTGTTCTAGAGGGAGGGCGCTCCACTCATTCCGTGAAGGATTTGGGTTCGAACACGGTCGGCTTCCTTCTCTTTGTTACTATAGCTTCTGTAGCCCGACCAATGATCAAAATAAAATTAAAATCGCTTGATCACGAGCACGTGCAGGTGAAGTGGACAGACAAAGTGCCTTTCTTCCACGCATCACGATTTGGAATCCCACATTCGCCCCTCTGAAAAGGAAGTTTTCATCTTTTTCTCTGGAGCAACACTACATATTCTCCATGTAGAGAACTATCGTACCATATGTAGCCACGTCCTACCTAGATAGGAGAAAGCACGCTAATTATGGCGTCAAGAGTTCGATGCCTGGCATATTATATTCATTGGGTGTGGATCACCTTTTGGAGAAGGATGCCACATGGCATCACATGGGTATTTTATACCACTTGGTAGAAGAGACATAAGGAGGTCTCATATATATGAGAATCTCTAAGTGAGAATAGGATCTCTTATGAACAAAAAAGAGGAGGCTCGGTGGTGGGGAGGAGAACAACTTGATTCATCTCTGCGTTTGGTTCGTGAGTTGCGCGTGCCATCTTTCTATGCTTGACAACCAAAAAGGTCTCGTAATACTGGTATATAAACTTTGAAGTGTCCGAAAACATTGGAGCACTCCCCAAAACATAAAACATGGTGAGGTGATTACCAAAATAATGCAAATTTAGTCAAAAAATGCATTAGTAATCCTTCTTTAGACCTGCAAAACCCACTTTAGGACCTGAGGAGGAAGGTGCAGAGGTCTTGAAGCCCGTTGAGAAGGATTGGATGCATGGAATTCCAAAACCAAAACCACTCCGGGACGTATGCTTTATACTTCAGGCATTTTACTTTATGTTATGGCATGTTCTGTATGTACATGCATAAACTGGATTGCATACATCAAATGATGATCATTGTTTAAATTCTTAAAGTATGGATCGACAGACAAGAAGTATACCTTTTGATTGTTTGCAGGAAAGAGGATAACATAAACCATATGGCTATGCAACATAGGGAATCGTTGCTAGCAATTGCTCTTATGTTCTTGTAGGTTATGGAATTCATATATGAGTTTATGGCGTGCATGCCATGGGCCTGTCAAGCCCTATGTTGTTGGGTGGCCTATGTGCCACTGAGCTTATGGTTTAAATTTGTTTTGGGATTCCATTTCCTGGCAAAATGCTGTCAAAATTTTTCTTGCCGCATGGCGTTATATACGCACTTGCCTTTAGGTAAGAATGTTATTGCATGGTAACATGCCTTTTCTCCAAACATCAATGAGATGTTGGCATGCTTTTAAGCATGTATTTGATGGATTTAGTACCATCACAATACCATAGATAAGGCAACTTCAGTAGTAATAGGATCCCTACACATAATCCTTATGGATTTAGACCATAGGATTGCTAAGGGAAGGAGCTACACCTTCACCATTAGTAATGTGCACAAGCAATCCTATAGGTTATAGGAAGTTGCATACAGGCACGAGAGATACATTTATGATAATCTCCAAGTTAGTGAAGATTTGGTTATCTTCACAAGAGTCTCAGAGTATGATTACGAGACTATGGGGTATTATCAGGAATACCCAAAGAGTGATTAGTTTCACTCATGCACATCACTTGACCAAATAGTGAAGCATTTTTGCTACACTACTAAGGAAACCAAATAGATGGGATCACACAGATAGGTTTCATGAAATAGGATCGACGGGTGCTTATGTGATTCGAGTGATGGTTAGAAAGGCTAGAGGTATGGCAGTAGCTCTATGATTCAGAGCATAGATCCCTTAGTCAGGAATAGTTGGGATACCCAATACATATATATGTATATCAGGATCTACAAAGAGGTATCTAGGCTAAGTCTTGGTACCTAGGAACAAGTTGGTTTGGAACAGAAAGGGATATCCATTGTCACATATTGACTAGAACCAAACTAACTAGTTCGAGGACATGGGACTCATTTGAGTCCACTGACATGATTTTAGGATATGGGATTCATTAGAGTCCACCTATCTATTCCATTACATGGAATATATATTTGATTTAGTGTGGGTATGGTACCATGAGTTGGAAGAAGTTTTCACTGGTATGGGACGGTGGAAATGACTTCCCTTTGAGCACTCTTCTTCTATGGCCAGGAAGAAAAGGACTCATCATTCATGGCATCATGTCTCACTAGATCAGAGGAGAGCTCTTAGTAGACATCTCCTTCATATTGGGAGTTATCCTTCATAGTTTAGGGAAGATTTATTCTTCCAGTAGAGAATGTGATAGGTGATTTTATCACCATTAGTATCACATACTCATTTTGAGTTTTTCAGGAAGGATAATTCCATCACTTTGATTGGATCGTATAGATCCATGCACATAGTATGGTTAGCAGAGATAGTTCTTTACTATGGATACACATGTGTTTATGATATCATGTCATATCATTGCTGACCATTTTAGCAGAGGGCTTTGATCCTTTTTAGGAATTTATTTTCTCCACTCTTCACTACATACACCTTCATTAGTTGTGGGAGATATCTTCTCCATCTTCATAGGAATATGTGTAATGAGGGATTATGCATTACTTATGGAAGAGAGGACTAAATAAATTCATGAGTTTCTCTTTTAAGGAAAGGAGAAAGTGAGAATCTGCTCAGAGATCCATGACTAGAGATCTCACTTTAGTTCAGTGGTCTCACTTTAGCTCTTACTCTTTGAGAGAGAAAGAAGGAAGGGAAAACATGATTTCTTCATAGGGAAGAATAGAGTATGTTTTCCTTTAGATAGAAGAGGTGTTTTGAAAACATCTCTTAGTCTATATTTCAGAAGGAATTCATTTCCTCTACTTTTCAATGTAATTTTTCTTCATATGAGAGTATGACTCTCCACTATTTTGGAAGGAAAAGTATGGAGAACTTATGTGCATGTTCTCAGCTATGGATGAGTAGAGAAAATGGATTCAACAGAATCTCTTTCAAAGGGAAAGGGAAAGTGGAATAGGTCTCACTGCTAGAGCTCTTTTCCAGAGAGAGAGAGAGAGAGAGTTTCACTTTCTCACTTTTAGGTTGTCTAGATGGACGTGGCACTCTTCTATCAAAGGCAATAGGGAGATCATTTAATCATGATGGTTGGATTGAGTCTCACTTGTAAACCCTAGAGAGAAGCAGTTATGCTATTTTTAGTGATGGTCTTTGACTAGATGAGATAATCTAGTTATTGACATTAGTTAGAATGGAAGTAGATTGATGATACTTCTCTTTTGAGTTTCCAAGAGATAGGGATATATCTAACCTATTAAGGTACCAAACTCTTAGTTGGTGTTACATCATGAGTATGATGAGTAAACATCAATTAGGAGGATGGGTACTTAAGGATTATTTGAATCTCAGAGGAAATGCTTTTTGCATTCATATGGCAAACTAAAGGGAAGAGAAATATTAGAGTTTGCACAAGTGCCAATAGATGCCCTTCCAATAAAACTAAGTCCAAAGGTTAAGGATGACAAACCACAGAATTATTGGCTGGTGAAATGTAGAGATTGCATTTTACTACCATGAGCTAGATGATGGATTTGCATAGTTCACAAGATAGTTGGGATAAACCATTACTTGTAAGTACACTCAAGGTTAGGAAAACCTAGAGTGGTATGAAGACAATCTATCATTTAGTCCTAGATGGGTTTGTAGTCACTTTTTATGGTACTTTGTTCTATATTCCAGAGGATTTTATGGTTTGTTATCTCCATTATGATATGATCAAGCTTATAAGTTTGGCACTTTGAACTTCCTTTTCATATTATTACTCCATAGAGGATACATCATATGGACTTAGGTCATTTGGATGATGTTGTATGTCATGGGAGTGATAGTTTCGAAAGTGGAGTGTATATGGGAGATAGTAGGCACCACTCAGACGGTTTCCCACCTTTGAGATGATCTCATATGAGATCTCTTAAGGGGAAGGATATGGGGAAACAACACATAGAGATGACCATGTACATAGAGTACATGGGGTTCAGGGGAGTCCGAGCACTTACTTCTACCATTACGGACATTTCATCTACATTTTCGAGGATGAAAATGTTTTCAAGGGGAAGGAAATGTCATATGATATTCATAGGGTGTGGATCACCTTTTGGAGAATGATGCCACATGGCATCACATGGGTATTTTATACCACTTGGTAGAAAAGACATGAGGAGGTCTCATATATGTGAGAATCTCTAAGTGAGAATAGGATCTCTTATGAACAAAAAAGAAGAGGCTCGGCGGTGGGGAGGAGAACAACTTGATTCATCTCTATGTTTGGTTTGTGAGCTGCGCGCACCATCTTTCTATGCTTTGACAACCAAAAAGGTCTCGTAATAATGCCTGCCTGTACCATCTCGCTTAGGAGCCTCATTTTGCCGCCTTTAGCATGTCGTATACAGGCCTCTACAAGGAATCGCCTATAACATACGCATCCCACGGTTCTTATAGTGGAGAAAACGAACCCCTCCTCAACTGAGGTCGTAAGGTCAAATCTGATGCACGTTCCTTGTGAAAGCAACTCTTTGGCAAGCTCCTACAGTGCCTGAAAGAAACCTCTTGATGTGTATCTTGAGATTATGGTTACACAAGGCGTGTGCTCTCTTGGTTAAGGGAGGCACGTCGCCTGTGGGAGGTCGCGGGATCATATCCCGTGGGCGACTTGTTGAAAATATGACTTTTCTTTTGCTCCTATATGCAGTTCTACCTCCGATAAGAAGCTATTCACGCGAATGAGAAGCTATTCACGTGGATGTCTGATTTCGGAGAACAATGCAAGAGAACAAAAGCATAATATGAATGCTCAATGAAGATGATAAGAACAAGGTCTCCATGTGAGGTTAGGGAAGATGATGAGCCACCAAGGTCACCAAGAAAGCTTGCTCTATACCAATGCAAGAGAACAAGGATTATGACCACCACATGCTAAAGAGATAACTCTTCTCCCAACCAAATGCCTCTATATATAGCTCTCTCCAGGGGACTGCCTTCTTGGGCAGGTGAATACTAGCCTGCCATGTGTCGGCCATGTAACTGCATGTGTGCCAAGTGTCCCGGTTAACTCGAGTTGACTCAAGTGGATGCTTCTAGAAGGCTCTAGAGCTCTTTGGGAAAAACACTCTCCCCATGCTCCCCATGGGGGTTGCACCCAAGACCTCCTCCTTCACATCCTTGAGACTTAACCACTAAGCTAAGTGGATCACTTGTTCATAAGAGCACAAGACCTCCTAGTAAGTCTAAACTCGAGATCTTTGGTCATACACACGGATGACCAAACGGTGTGCGATTTGAGATCTGTTTGAACCGAATGGATCCTTGGATCATAGACTTACTTATTACACCTAACTTCTCATCATGTCCAAAAGTGTAGAGGAGCATCCAATCACCTCTTGGAGTAGGGCTTGTGTCGAGTCCATTGATCAATCTCACTTAAGGTTTTCATCGAATCTCCTCGAAACAACAACACTTGTTATGCATGAGAAGAAAACATGTGCGAGGTCTTCATGTCCCTAATGGAACCTTTTACACAAAGTTTCACGCCATCAATTTTAGGAGCTTTCATGTTGGTCCATATTCTCTTGTGAACTGATGAGGGGAAAAGCGTGCCAGCGTCCTATAATTTATAGAGTTTCAAAAGAAGTTCATATAGGCATAAATGAATAAGTGTTTTATTGTTGGGAAACACATGGTAATATTATAATACATCTGCCGCTGCAGATTTCAGATTATTCAAATGTTATATCCAGTCAATGCTATTCTATCTTATTTATAGCAAAGCAATATGCCGTTCATCGTTGATAATTGTGTGCTTTAATGCAAATGAGTTATACCGCGTTCTCGGATATCTTAGAAAATGCTCGTTGAGAGACCCTCCAATATAAATACCAGCAAATAGGCCTTGTTCAGCATACACATACCGTCCCGAAGTTCGCATCTCGGAAATCGTTGTACTTGAAGTATTTTCTTTCTTTTAAAAGAGAAAAAAAAAACAACAACTTCATATTTTAAAAGAGAAGTTTGTACAACAGAAATGAATGAGAGACGAAGAAGGCCATTGGCATTAGCCCTCTAAGAAAGCGAAATCCATTGGGAAACACTTAGGAGCTTTATAATGACTTCATCTTCTTCATGCATGAGAACTTCATATGTTAAAAGAAATGTTTTTACAAGAGAAAAGAATGAGGTAGGAAGAAGGGCATTGGCATTAGCACACTAAGAAAGGGAAAACTACTAGTAAACACTTAGGACCTTAATTATGGCTTCATCTTCTTCATGCATGAGAAATTTTTCTTTTACGTTTTTCCTTCTCTATTACAAAGACCCTATGGTCGTCAAGTTGGGGAGGGGGGATCTCTTGGTGTTTGTGATCCTTACGTCTAGAAAGTGAGACAACTCAATAGACCACTCTTGATAGGAGCTGTCAAAGTTTGTTCAGTAGCACTCTTTCCAAGTTTTCTACAAGACCTAATGCAAGAGAACAAGGATTACGACCACCACATGCTAGAGAGATGACTCTCCTCCCAACCAAATGCCTCTATATATAGCTCTCTCCATGGGACTGCCTTCTTGGGCAAGTGAATACTAGCCAGCCATGTGTCGGCCATGTAACTGCATGTGTGCCAAGTGTCCTAGTTAACTCGAGTTAAGTCAAGTGGATGCTTCTAGAAGGCTCTAGAGCTCTTTGGGCAAAACACTCTCCCCATGCTCTTTCCTTTGTCCTAATGCACTATGATATAAAAACATATCTTTGTGGTGCAATAAAAAGATTAATCAATGGAAAGGAAATCTGGAATTAAACTACCAAAATACATTCTTTGATGCACAAGGATCCTTTTAAACCAAGTCTTTCCTTAATGCAAACTAATGCTTCGAATGCGAAGTGGATTTTTCATTATCTTAATTTAGACTTAATTAATTGGAATCTTGGCTATTTCAATGTGCATCTAGGATTAAGTGTAGAATAATGAAGACAAGATAAATGAAGCATTAAGGTCAAATAGAAACTGGAAAATACTTAGCTTTGATCATAGCTTCGTCCATCCTCTGATCCTTTGGAAAAGACATCTTCCGTCGTGATTGGAGATCAAGAGTCGAACCCTTTGATCAAGAGCTTGCTTCATTCTTCCTTTTTTCTTCTCAAGCAAGTACTAGATTCTGATTTGGGTTTGATCGGGAATATATCTCAAGAGAAGTATTCAGGTGGGAGATGGTTTTAAAGCTCGGATTAAGCAGAGATCATATGGAGAAACTGATAACAAAAATATACTATTAGAATGAATCACCGAGAGCAACTTGTTCTAGAGGGAGAGCGCTCCGCTCATTCCGTGAAGGATTGGGTTTGAACACGGTCGGCTTCCTTCTCTCTGTTACTATAGCTTCTGTAGCCCAACCAATGATCAAAATAAAATTAATATTGCTTGATCACGAGCACGTGCAGGTGAAGTGGACAGACGAAGTGCCTTTCTTCCACGCATCACGATTTGGAATCCCACATTCGCCCCTCTGAAAAGGAAGTTTTCATTTGTTTCTCTGGAGCAACACTACATATTCTTCATGTAGAGAACTATCGTACCATATGTAGCCACGTCCTGCCTAGATAGGAGAAAGCACGCTAATTATGGCATCAAGAGTTCGATGCCTGTCATATGATATTCATTGGGTGTGGATCACCTTTTGGAGAAGGATGCCACATGGCATCACATGGGTATTTTATACCACTTGGTAGAAGAGACATGAGGAGGTCTCATATATATGAGAATCTCTAAGTGAGAATAGGATCTCTTATGAACAAAGAAGAGGAGGCTCGGCGGTGGGGAGGAGAACGACTTGATTCATTTAGTTGGCATATAGTTTAATACGTGCTTTAATATGTGCATAAAATTTTTCATTACATGCGATTGAGGGGATCATGTGATATGAATCATATATGTTGACTATGTCTGCACACCTTCTAGATCCTGAGATGTAAGGATCACCCCCCTGACTTGTTAGATTCATTTCTTAGCATATGGTGTGGTTAAACTGATGACATAAATTTCTTTATTTAGCTACACACTCCAACTAGATGTGTGCAAAAGCTCTTTGGTCAACTCATACCAAGTTGTTAGCATTGAACAAATTATTCAACTCTCCTATTCTCGAAATAGAAGGTTTCTTCATAGTTGTAGTACATGCAACTTATCTATTTTGATACAAACTTTTGGGATTGATGATCCAAAGAACTTAGTGGTTCCAAATGCACTATAGTGAAGCTGAAGAAGTCTTTGAAGCATCCCTGGGGTTAACATGGTAGGTGTAGAGTAGGTTTTGTGCAACACTAGCTCATCTCTGGACCCATCCATTCCATCTCCTCACAATCATATTACTAATTATATTATGAGTTTGAGTTCTAGTATCATTCACAATAGTAATATTTCTAGATTTCTTAGTATACGAGAGTTCTATTTCTTGTCATCCTTTTGTTCTTATCCATTATATTGTACTTTCCATTATATAATTTTTGTCTTTTTGGATGCCCACTAAAAAACAACTTTTGAGATTTCTAAATTACCTAAGATAGCATGGAAGACGGATGAGAAAAGAGGAAGAGGATCTTGGGTTGATGTGTCCTCTTAAAATTTTGAACATCATGTTAGCTAGATGGATATTAAGAGATGCTCATTCTTATGCCTTTTGGGCTTGTCTTTTAAAGATGAAGCATGCAAAGTTTTATGTCAAGAACCATCAGCCCTCGAATAATAATAACTTATGGGATATTATATGCTCACCTAGTATCTATATGCTAGTAGGTAGTAGACTTTTTCTCAATGTGTGGAGACCTTGGATGCGTGCCCAATGCATCTACCAAATTTAAATTACATTCTCATTTTTCTTCTAAGTCTTTTTGCTTCATTCAGGAGTCCATTTTGAATGGTTGGTTAAGTCGTAAAGTGTGAAAAACCTTGTGCATCAAGAGAAATAAGTGCATGAAAGTGGGATTTGTTTAGCAAAGATGAACTTGAAGAAAATGTATCAAATTTTATATGATAATGAGAATATGATACAAGGGAAGTGTAGTTGATTATGCATACATGAAGTGAACTCAATGTGTGTTCATGGATGTAGCTCAATGTCTCTCAGGATGTCTCATTCTACCCATGACTAAAAGCATGTATATTTATGCATGTGTGAATTTTGAATTTGAATGTAGCTCCTTCTTATGAAGAAATGAAATGATGAGTAATCCCAAGTAATTAGCCAAGCATTTAGGCTTGCTAATTGCACCAACAACTCCCCCACAAGCCTAAGATGCTTCAATCTTCAGTCCTTCATTATTTTTTATAATCCAAACATTGATTTGGACCTTTAAATTTTCTTCCATCCAATGCCTTTGTCATCATATCTACACATTGTTGGTTTGTAGATACATATGAGAGTTTTATCTCTTTACTCATGATATTTTCCCTTACATAATGGTATTGAACTTTAATATGTCCCGTTATGGCATGATAGATGGGATTAGGAGAAAGATGTGATGAACTAATGTGTTCTCCAAATATATATGTAGTTAAAGTATTCAACCCAAAATTAAAAAATAGAGTCTTGATCCACATAACTTCTTCTATAGCATTTGCAAGTCCTATATATTCAACTTCTCTTGATGAAAGAGCAACTATAGGTTGCTTCTTCAAGGACCATGAAATCAAATTTGTACTTGAAAAAGTTGGATAACATGACGTGCTTCTACTATCATCTCAAGAGCCTGCCTAATCTGCATTATAAAATAATTATGTATAAGGGTAATGTAACCCTTGATTAAGTTTGCCCTTCAGATACTTTAGGATTCTTTTGGCTGCTTCCATGTGAGGCTTTCTTCGCATGTCCATGAAGTGAATTAGCACACTAACTCCATAACATATGTCTAATCTAGTAAGATTAGCATAGTTCAAGCTCGCTAGTAAGCTTTGGTAACTATTCACATCTTCAATTAACTCACCTTCATGAGCACTTAGCTTCTGATCTACCTCCATGAGTGTACGTGCAACCTTTTTATTTTCCATCTTGAACTTAGTGAGCATATCTCCAATGTATTTTCTCAAAGTACGAACATAACTTTCTTTGTATATACCACTTCCACCTAGGAAGTATGTGAGTTAGCCAAGATCACTAATCTTGAATTCTTCCTTCATTTGAGCCTTGATCCTTCTTACTCAATCTCCATCACTTCTTGTAATGATTATATCAGCCACATATACACAAAGGTATATGACCTTTGAGTGGTTCATCTTAATGAAGAGGGAAGGATCTACCTTGCTTACCATAAATCCTTTATCCTACAAGTAAGTCTCTAGGATCTTGCTTCAAGCCATACAAAGCTTTTCTTAACCTAAATACATATTCTCAACATGATTGATCTTCAACTCCAAGATGTTGAGCCATGTACACTTCCTATGAAATCTGAACATTGAGAAAGGCATTTTTAACATCCATTTGATATATCTTTCAATTCTTGGAAGATGAAACACTTATGAGTACTCTAATTGTGGGCATTTTGTCATTGATGAGAATGTCATTCATATTAAATAATTTGGGTTTGAGTGAACTCTTTGGCTACAAGCCTTGTTTTATACCTATTAATTGAACCAACAGAGTTCTTCTTTAACTTGTGAATCCACCTTGAGAAAATGACCTTCATAGATGGTTTCATGGGAACCAATTCCCAAGTCTGATTCTCTTGTAGAGCTTCTATTTCTTATTAAATGGCATCTTTCCATTCTAGTTTCTTCTTTGCCTCTTCATATGTTGATGGTTCTTCAGAATTTGAGTTATTTGTTATGTATATCGAATGGTTACTCACTAAAGAGGTGTCATAACCATACCTTTTTGGCTTCCTTTTCTCTATAGTAGACGGCCTCCTTATAGTTTGCTAAGATGATTCTGGCACATCTCTTATCTCTTGCACTTTGGTTTTGCCTTTATAGTTCCAAGAGTTAATTTCCCTTCTTCGACTCTTTTGTTCTTATTCAAAATCACTTGATTTTTCATGTGTTTGCTCATTCCTCTTTGAAAATGTGGGGACGTCTTCCTCTAGGTCATAGGAAAGTTTGATTTTCCTACAATCATCCTCAAACCAAGACTTGTTTTCATCAAACACTTCTCTACTTACAATGAAAACTTTATTGCTTGGGTTGTAGAGCCTATAACCTTTCTGATTTAAGTAATAGCCAATAAAGATGCTCCTCTCTACCTTGTTGGGAAAGATGGATGGACACTCCGAGAAATGAGTAGGTACTACCAAATCTTGGCCCCTTATAGCTTTAGAGTTGTGTTGTGGGGCCTCTTAGCTTTCCAATGACACTATAGAAGTGCCTATGTACTTTGGAACTGATGTGAGAAATAATTGAATCAAAACAGACTACTTCCAAGTTGAAGGATCAACAAAAACCTTCTATTTTTGTTCACACAGTTACTGTTTGTTATGCTCAGTGCTTCCAGTATAGTAGGAATTAGAAAAGTTCCTTTTGAATATATTAAACTAGCTTAGTAAGCTAATGATTCCAAGTAGAATCACTTAAAATGATGCACTATACACAGAGCAATCAATTTAGCAATCAAATCATTACCCTCGATTTTTTAGGACCTCTGTAGAGTTTGACCAGTGACTGCTTTGACATGCTTTTCTCCAAATTTTCTGAATGGAATATCTTCAAAATTTGTGCGCATGTAGAGAACTTAGAGCTGATTCCAAGAAGCTATAGAACATTGAAAATGATAAAGGAATGATTGAGATATGAGCAGTACAAGTTGAATCTTATGAATGACTATGATAGATAGATCATAGATAAGTAGTGTAGATCTATTGTATTAGAACACAGTCTTGTACAAGATCATAGGCATGATAATCATAGCCTAATGATGATGAGAACTGTAGGTTACAATGTAGACCTCACTCTCTTACAATGTAGCAATGGAGAACTCGGAAATAGAGTCACACATCCCGCACATTTTTTTGACATCTTTTATAGATGAGATGCTCGAATTTGAATTTGAATCCTCCATTGGCTCTCACTAAAAAGTAGTTGTCCAATCTAGGAGATATTCCTTCAAATGAAGTCATGAATTTTCCAACTAACAAGTCCACAAGTTTGGTAGTTATTACAAGTATTCTCTCAAGTAAAAAAATAGACTTTTACAAAAGGTAAAGGATAAAAACTTTGTAGCAATGGTTTCCATGGAGCTTCAATTGTTCATGAGCTTCTAGCCAAATGTGTAGGCGTGAACTTTGCTCCAACAGCTCCCCCTCAAGCCAAACATTTTGGCTTGGTCTTCTTCTTCAATCTTCATGAATGTCTTGCAATCCAATCATTGACTTAAACTTGCAAAGTTTTGTACCATCTAATGCTTTAGTCAACAAGTTTGCACATTGCATGTTAGTTGATACATATGCCAATTGAATCTCCTTGCTCAATAGCTTCTCTCTCACATAATGATAGTGGACCTCTATATGCTTGGTCCTAGCATGATAAATAGGATTAGCTGCAAGATGTAGTGAGCTGGTATTATCTCCAAAAATGATTGGAGATGTAGTATGCAAACCTAAATCTGTATACAACAGTCTGATCCATATGGCCTCTTCAGTAGCATTGGCCAATCCTCTATATTTTGCCTCTGTTCAAGATAAAGCAACAGTAGATTGCTTTTTTGAAGACCATGATATAGGTTTATAACCTGCAAATGATAGGTAACCTGAGGTACTCCTTCTATCATCTTTGCAACTTGCCCAATCTGCATCTAATATATCTTGATGTCCAAGTCTGAGGTATAGGGAAAGTACAATCCTTGATTTTGAGTGCCCTTAAGGTACTTCAAAATCTTTTTGGCCGCTTCCAAATGAGGTGCCCTAGCTTTGTGCATAAACTGACTTAGAACACTTACTCCATAAGCAATATCAATCCTTGTTAATGTAGCATAGTTCAAGCTTCCCAATATGCTTTGGTAACCTGCAATATTCTCAAGCACATCACCTTCATGAGCACTAAACTTTTGGTTTACCTCTATTGGAGTACTTGCAACTTTGGCATCCTACAAATGAAATTTCTTCAACATGTCCTGTATATACTTTCTCTCAGTTATATAAATTCAAGAGTTAGTATAGAATAACTCAAGTCCAAGAAAATATTTTAGTGATCCAAGGTCACTAATTTTGAACTCCTACATCATCTGATTCTTGATCTACTTTATGCCATTAGCATCACTACCTATGAGTATGATATCATCAACATATACACATAGGTATATTACCTCTGGATTACTTCTTTTGTCAAATAGAGATGTATCTGCTTTGCTCATGATAAATCCTTGATCCTGAAGGTGTGTAGTCAACATATGGTTTCATGCCCTACGTGCCTGCTTCAATCCATAGAGAGCTTTGTTCAATTTACATACATGTGTTACCTTGCTTGAGTCCTCATAGTCATGAGGTTGAGACATGTACACCTCCTCTGGAATCCATCCATTTAGAAATGCATTTTTTACATCCAATTGATACATGTTCCAATTCTTTGATGCAGCTATACTTACCAGTACCCTGTTGGTTGGCATTTTGACCACATATGAAAAGGTTTCTTCATAATAAAATCCTTGGGTTTGTACAAAACCCTTAGCCACAAGTCTAGCTTTGTACCTGCTTATTGATCCATCAGAATTCCTTTTGATCTTATAGATCCATCTAGAAACAATTACCTTCATAGACTCCTTCTTTGGCACTAGCTTCCAAGTATGATTCTCCTTGAGTGCTTCGATTTCCTCATCCATAGCTTCCTTCCATTGTGCCTTGGTCTTTGCTTCCTCATATGATGATGGTTCTTCAAATGACAAGTCTTTTGCAAGATAAACAGAGTGCTTAGTAACTAAGGAAGTGTTATACCCATATCTGATTGGCTTCTTGCTCTCCCTTTGTGATCTTCTGATTGCTTGGTTGGATGATTCAGGTATATCCTCCAACTTTTTCATCTTGACTTTGCCTTTGGACTTCCATGCCTTGAATTCTTCTAAGTTCATGATGTCCTCATCATCTGGGTTGATGTCTTCAATCTGATTAGGCTCCTCCTTAGTGAGGCTTGGAAACTCCTCTTCCAAGTCATAAGGTAGTTTTACTTTCCTGCATTCACTTCCAAACCAAGTGTCATTGTCATCAAAGAAATCTTTACTAACCATAAATCCTTTGTTGGAAGGATTGTAGAACCAGTATCCTTTCTAATTCAATTCATACCCTATGAAGATGCACTTTTCTGCCTTAGGGTCTAGCTTACCTTCTATTTGAGAAGGGATATGCACATAAGCAACACATCCAAAGATCAAGCAATGATCAAGTGAAGGTCTTCTACCATGCCATGCTTCATATGGGGTCATCCCGTCAAGAGATTTGGATGGCAACCTGTTTACAAGATAAGTGGCAGTAGATACACTCTCTGCCCACAAATAATTAGGTATTTTTTTCTCATTTAACATTAACCTAGCTGTTTCAACAATTAGTCTATTTCTCCTCTCTGCCACCCCATATTGCTCAGGGGTATACCTTGTTGTAATTTCTCTCTTGATTCCTCTGTTCTGCAAGAACGCATTGAACTCATTTGAGAAGTACTCACCTCCTCCATCTGACCTTAATATCTTTCGGTTTCTCCCTGTTTGATTCTCAACAAGTGCAAGATACTTTTTAAAGCAACTGAATACTTCATCTTTGTGCTTCATAAAATATAAGACAGTCCACCCACTAAAGTCATCCATGAAAGATACATAATACCTTGAACCAAAAATTGAGGGATTCTTACTTGGTCCCCATACATCTGTATGGACAAGCTCTAGGTAGTCCTCATGCATGTATCTTTTCTGTGAGAAGGGTAACCTTTGAGATTTTTTCTCACCAATATGCCCTAATATCTGATGCCAAATTTCAAGCTCCGATAGTGTTTGGTCTTTGTAACTATAGAGTGCAATATTCCTTGTATCTTCAAGTTCAAAAGTGAATAATCTACCTATCTTTTGTCCTTTGGGAATTCTCTTGAATCCATGTTGGGGATCCTCCACAATTTCATATTGATTGAAACTGACCTGCAAACCCTTTTCCACAATCTGTCCAACACTCATCAAATTCTTGGTAATTGTAGGCACATATAGAACCCTACTCAACAGATATCTATTTCCATCAGAGGTCTTAACATTTCCTACTTTAATCACCTAGTGCTTGGTGTCATCACCTGTTTGTACATGAGGTTTACCCTTTGGTTCCTCAAGGTCAGAGAGAAGAGCTACATTGCCTGCCACATGGTTTGAGCATCCTGAGTCAATGTAGAAGAGATGGTTATCATTTATACCTAGTTTTGAAGTCATATTCATAATGAGAAGAGAATC
The DNA here is from genome assembly GCA_020310875.1 of Ceratopteris richardii. NCBI lineage: Eukaryota > Viridiplantae > Streptophyta > Polypodiopsida > Polypodiales > Pteridaceae > Ceratopteris > Ceratopteris richardii. Next base: position 6,058,107 of record CM035430.1, on the reverse strand, counting down.
TTCTTGTTCCTCTGTATAGTTGTTGTAATCTTTCCTTCATTTGTAGCCTCCTTGGTAAGTTGCTATTGTAGTTGTTGTTGTAGTTGTTATTGTATCCTTGATGGTGGTTGAATCTCCCTCTTGATTGTGTGTATCCACCTCTTTGATAACCTCTACCTCTCTGATTCTTGAAGTTCCTATAACACTCATCTGTAGTATGATTTGACAATCCACAGATATTACATGATGAGGAGTTATAAGGTCTCTCCCTACCTTGCTTACCTCCTCTACCCCTTCCTCTTGAGGTTCTACCTCTCCTTGCATCATTGGCTTGGGAGGTAGTTCCTTCGTCTTCAAACTTCTTGTTATTCCTTTCTCTTTGGACTTACTTTTATCAATGTAAGGGCAGAAGAGCTATTACCTCTTGATGAATCTCCATTCTTGTTGAGCTTGGCTTCATGGGTAAATAGTTGCCCTATGAGTGTGGTAAGGTCTGGAATCTGCATGTCTGTGTACAAGTCCATGGCAGTTGTGAAGCTCTCCCATTTGTCATCATCTTTAATACCATTGATTACTTGTCTTACAATCTCCTCCTCTTCAATTTCTTCTCCTATGCTTGCCAATTGATGAGCTATATCTTTAATTTTGGTCACATACTATGAGATGCCTTTCTTGGGTTAATTTCTTTGAGTAGTAAACTCAATCCACAATTGGTTCTTCCTAGCCCTTCTGTTGGAAGAGAAATATGAAGACACTGTTTCCCAAGTCTTTTGGGATGTCTTACATTTCCTAATATGTGAAAGAAGAAAACTAGAGATTGAGTTAAGTAAGTATGACCTTGCTAATGCATCTTTGGCACACCATTTGTTGAGTCTTTCATGCTCCTCTCTTGTAGGTTGTCCTTTGGGACTGAATATGGGAAGCTCCTCATCTCCTGAGATGTATCCATAAAGACTTCTTCCTTGAAAGTATGTCTTCATCCTCAAGGACCATGCTTGATAGTTGTTCCTGTCCAATTTATCAATGAAAGAAGGGGAACCATCTCCCATTTTACCTTAACTTTGCTCTGATACCACCGTTGGGAAAGATGGATGGACACTCCAAGAAATGAGTAGGTATTGCCAAATCCTGCTTTGTACCAACCCCTTGTAGGTTCAGAGTTGAGTTGTGGGCCCTCTTAGCTTTCCAATGACACTATACAAGTGCCTATGTACTTTGGAAATGATGTGAGAAATAATTGAACCAAAACAGACTACTTCCAAGTTGAAGGGTCAATGAAAACCTTCTATTTTTGTTCACTCCTGTTGCTTGTTATGCCAAGTGCTTCCAGTATAGTAGGAATTAGAAACATTCCCTTTGAAGATATTCAATTAGCTTAGTAAGCTAATGATTCCAAGTGGAACCACTTAAAATGATGCAATATACAAAGAGAAATCAATTTAGCAATCAAATAATTACCCCCAATTTTTTAGGACCTCTGCAGAGTTTGACCATTGAGTGCTTTGACGTGCTTTTCTCCAAATTGGCTGAATGGATTATCTTCAAAATTTGTGAGCACGTAGAGAACTTGGAGCTAATTCCAAGCCGCTATAGAAAATGGAAAATGATGAAGGAATGACTGAGATATGAGCAGTACAACTTGAATGCTATGAATGACTATGATAGAGAGATCATAGATAAGCAATGTAGATCTATTGTATTAGAACACAGTGTTGTACAAGATCATAGGCATGATAATCATAGCCTAATGATGATGAGAATTGTAGGTTACAATGTAGACCTCACTCTCTTACAATGTGGGGAGAATAGAGTCACACACCCCGCGCATTTTTTTGACATCTTTTATAGATGAGATGTTTGAATTTGAATTTGAATCCTCCATTGGCTCTCACTAAAAAGTAGTCCTCTAATCGAGGAGATATTCCCTCAAATGAAGTCTGATCATAGTTTCTTCAAAGTTTTACCTATTTGGTTTTCTACAAGTGCTAGATATTTCTTAAAGCAAGAACATTTTGAAGTTCATTGCTTGACTAATACTTTGTGGATGGATTCATGTCAAATGCACTATTTTAAAGCCTTTTTTGAAGAATCCGACTGCGAGGTCGACACCTACGAGAAGCAAGTTGCCAGCCTGGAATAAACTAACCATATACATCTGTAGAAGCTCGGGGATCTGCAAAAGGAGATTACGGTCAAGGATGCAACTATCAATGAGCTCCAATATCAACTCATAGAGGAAGTGGAAAATCATGCATTGCCGCAACAGATGGCCTCTACTTTATAGGAAACCAATGACAAATTCTCTCTACAATTGCCGTAGTCAGAAGAAAAACTTTGGACCCTCAATCAGCAAGTCACTATGTTGTAGCAAAACATCAATGAAGAACCTATTGCAAAGACACAAGTTGCTCAATGTGCTTCTGAGCAACTTCATGCTCTCCAAACCCAATTGGAGGTGGCTACCCTCTGTCAAAACAAAGCCGAACAACAATCTACTAGAGAACACCAGCAATGAAGGCACATCTCATGTCAAAACTTCTACTTGTAGGAGGAATTTAGTCTTCAGCTAGCCGATCCACATAGTCATGCCATTTTGTCCCATATGTTGACTTCTACTCAACTTGATGTCATTACCCTCAATCTAGCCGAAGTCTAGTGCCTATTAAAGTCAATAACTAAAAAGATTCAATAGATTTTTGTCTAAGATAGCTCTTTGTTAAGTACTGAAGTCTGGACTATGACATGGATGAAGATTAAATTTTTGTTTCTTGAATGTGGAGCTCAATTCCTCTAGGCATGCCAGTGTTAGGGCCAACGGATTACATTTGTAATTATTAAATATTATGTACACCAAAGAGTCCCATTGAAAGGGTAGACATGAATGTTTGTAACCCTTCACTTTAATGAAAACTTTGATGCATGTAGTGGAGAGAAAGGCATGTAGGCATGCTTCCAGCATGAGGCCGTAACTTAGTGTTGGGTGTTTGTGTGGTTGATCCCTAGCATGCAAAGCAGAGACTTGAATTTGGTTTATGACTATATCATTATCCTTTTCCTTTTTTGTTTAGTTTATTGATTATAGTAATTGAGCCGATGTTAAGTAATTGAATGTGTATTAATCTCCTTGTTGAGGAAGTGATTATCATGTATACTGTAAGTAATATTGCATATCATTCGATGGTGAAGAATAGCGAACATAGTATGAATCTGACTGGATAAGGTGATTATGTTAATCTAATTAAGTGAAGTGGAAAAATACTATAGGATTCTGTTTAATAGTGTTGATATACTTAGGTCGTGATGTGTGTGAACACACTAGGACCGTCGGGGTACTTTTTTACCTCTTTAGGAGGTTCCCCCCCCCCTTGTATATACGCCTATTGCCCTATTGGGCTACTTATCTTTGTACATTCTCTAGTAATACATTTAGTATTGTGTGTTGTGCTCCAAGCTTCTTCTCCTTCCTTGTGCTATTCGCGTGCTTTTGCAGACGTCTATCTCCAACAATTGGTATCAGACCAGGTTGTTGCTTCATCTAGGGCACCGTCGACACTCCTCCAGTTGCACTTTCAAAATTGCACGAATTTTGGTGAGCGTACTCGATGTGTTTTTGAGATCAAAACATCTTTGCTCTCTGGTGCCGAAACCACGATCTGAGCTCATTTCGCCCTCCGAATGGACTATCGCAGTGCTTGTGCAGGCTATTTCTTCCTTTTGTGCCAAAGGTATATACCCATTTCTGTTCACCAGTATAAGCGTCTCGAAGTCTGCTACAGGTCTATTGGAATTCGTCTAGGTAGTTCTGTTCAACTTTTTGAGATAGAGTCAATTTTCTACATCAAGGTATTTTAGTCACTGACCATGACTGAAAGTAGTGATGTATTCCGTATATTGGCTATTGAGGATAAGTTGGATGGTACCAACTACCCATTATGGGCTTATATGATGTGACATGTATTGGTTGCAAAAGGACTGTGGAACATTGTGCAGGGTGTTGAAAAAGGTCCTATCACACTTGCAACTGTTACAACTACAGGTATAGAAGCTGAGGCAGAAGGTGTCGAAGATAATGATATTCTACATATTCCTGTTTGTGATGCCGTTTCTGCTGCACCTAGTGTAGAGCAAATTCATTGGGATGGGAGAGATGCCCATGCACATGCATTGATAGCTTTGTCTGTCAAACGTGCCATTAGTCCTCACATTCGCTCTTGCAGAACAATTAAGGATGCTTGGGATACACTTACCACCTTGTACCAAGCTAAGAATGAGGCTCGTGTTGCTTACCTTCGAAAACAATTGGAGAGTGAGCACATGAATGAAGGTGATTCTATGGACAATTTTCTAACAAAGATCAAAGACTTGAAGGAACAATTGATTTCTACAGATGAGGTTATACTAGATACCTCACTTGTGCAGACCGTTCTGAATGTCTTCCTAATTCATATCAGAGTTTTGCTTCTACTCTTCGATTAATGATGCAAGGCAATCCAAATGCCTTGTAATTTGAGGCGTTAGTCTCTATTCTGTTGCAAGAAGATCAGTCCAGGCAGAACAGGTCCATTATGCGTGTTGCAGATCAAGCTTTCATGGCTAATCAGAAGGGCAAAGGAAAATGGACCTCTTCAACTAGTAAGCAAAAATCTGCAAATGCTGCACATTCCAAGAAGGAAGATAAAGATGAGCAGAAATCAGGAAAGCAGAAATTGTTTTGCAAGTATTGTAAAGGGAATGATCATATCATGGTTTTATCCTCTACTGTCGCTTGCCACCGTGCTTCGATGAACTCACCAAGCTTTTGTCATCTTCCCGCGTTGTACCAGCACACGGAGATCAAGATCTACTATTGCCGCCGAGCCGCGTAGTGGTTTTCTATCTCTCTCCTCATATGAGTGCCACTTGGCACTTATATGAGTATCCTACTCAATGAGTAATTCAATGAGTAACCGAGGAGGGTCACACCTCAACTTCCTTTTCAGTTGGGATACTCCATAACATTTCGTTCCCCTTAATTCCATTTTTGTCCTCAAAAATGGTGTTGGAGGTCTGATTGAGAGAGAGAAATATTAGAACCACTACTCCCACTATATCCCCATGTATAGAAATACATGGTCCTATCTCCGGGTTGCTTCCCCATATCCTTCCCCTTAAGAAGACTCTTGGGAAGGTAAACTAAAACTAGGAAACCGTCTCTGAAGGGTGCTAACCCGCTCCCATGTGGCACTATCTTCTGAACTATCTTTCCACTTTACTAGACACTCTTTATACAAGTGACTCCTCGTCCATTTCTCTCGAGTGCGTAGTATGCTCTCAGGCTCATGTGGAATAGATTGAACAGAAATAGGCTCTACTACCTCACTATCTGGAATGAGGTTGTCAGATTCACCCAACCTTTTCTTAAGCCGGCTAACATGAAAAACTGGATGGATTTGACTATTCTCTCGAAGTTGGAGTTGGTAAGCCATATTTCCTATTCTCTTAAGTATTTGGAATGGTCCACAATACCTAGGAGATAGTTCTGGACAAGGTCCCATCTTCATGGTTTCAACCTAGATGGAACTCTAAGATAGACTTGCTCTCCTACCTCAAAGTTGATATCTCTCCTTTGAGGGTCATCATAGGCTCTAGCTCTATCTTGAGCTCTCCTAATGCTGTCCTTTGCAAGCCTAAGCATATCATTCATCTCTTCCAAGAAGTCATTTGCAGCTTGAACGTTTTCATTCTGCAAGCCTACTGCATAAGGAGCTCTTGGCTGAAACCCATACATAAGCATAAATGGACTATGCCCGGTGGAAGAGTGCTTGGCACTATTGTATGCAAACTCTACTATAGGTAAGTACTCTTCCCAATTAGTTTGCCTTTCATTTACATATGCTCGAAGCATATCCTCTAGGATTTGGTTAACCCTTTCTGTTTGCCCATCCGACTGTGGATGCTCGGCCGTACTCATGCTAAGTCTCGTATCCAACTTTTTGAAGACTGCTCTCCAAAAGTGGCTAGTAAATTTCCTATCCCGATCGGAAACTATGTGTAAAGGAAGACCATATAACCGGTATAGGTTCTCCACAAAAAGTCTAGCCAACTCTGGTGTCTTCCCTGTAGTACGTGTCAGAATAAACCTAGCCATTTTGGTTAACTTATCCACAATTACCCAGACTGAGTCGTGCCCTCTCTGTGTCTTAGGTAATCCGACTATAAAGTACATGGAGATACTCTCCCATTTCCCATTAGGCATATCCAATGGGTGGAGCAGTCCTCCAATCCTCAACCTCTCAGCTTTGTTGACCTGGCATTTATTGCACTTAAGCACATACTCTAGGATGTCCTTATGAAGTCCAGGCCAATAAAACTACCTTTTAACAAGATCATAAGTCTTGTCAACTCCTCGGTGTCCCGCACTAGGTGTGTCATGACACTCATACAAAATATGCCGTCTCATCTTAGTATCTCTAGGGACACACACCTTACCTTTGTATAACAGATATCCATCCTGGACACTGTAGTTCTTCCACTTGAATCCTTCTTGAGTACCCGTCGATACTCCATCCTCACTGGAAACTCGTATATCACGATCCCCATTCTCTAAGGCTTCCCAAATCTCGGAATATGCAGGATCAAGCCTACATTTTCCTCTAAGGGACTCAAGTAGCTCACTAGTGATCTGAGTAAAACTCAGTCCATTGAGCATAGGCATGCAGCTAAGTGAATGAGCCACTACATTAAACTTTCCCTTCCTATACCTAAGCTCATAATCAAACTCTTGAAGGGTCTCTGCCCATCGGGCCTTACGACCTTTAAGGTCTGTTTGATTAGAGAGCCACTTAATGCTCTCTTGATCAAACACTATCGTGACTTTGGCACCTTTTAAATAATGACGCCACTTCTTCAAAGCATGGACAATTGCATACAACTCCTTCTCATAGACGGAGTAATTCTTCTGAGCTGGTTCTAGTTTCTTGCTCTCAAAAGCTACTGGTTGACCATCCTGTACTAAAACCGCTCCTATAGCAAAATCAATCGCGTCAGTCTCAACCACAAATGGTTTGTTGGGATCTGCTATGTGTAAAAGTGGAGCTGTAACGATTGCTACTTTCAACTTCTCCATACTTTGCTTCTGTTCGTCTCCCCAATGAAAGGCTTTCCCTTTCCCTTTAAGCTATTCCGTCATCGGGACATCAATCTTGGCATAGTTCTTAATGAATCTTCGATAGAAACCTGATAAACCTAGAAGATCTGCAGCTCTTCCAGGTTCCGTGGATGTGGCCATTCCATAATAGCCCTTAATTTTTCAAGATCCATCTGGATTCCATCATGGGAGACTATATGCCCAAGGTATCTAACCTCTGTCTTGAAAAATTCACACTTTGAATCCTTAGCAAAGAGAGAATTTTCCCTTAACACTTGAAATACTTTTCTCAAGTGTTCCAAGTGCTCCTCTTCTGATGCACTATAGATCAGAATGTCATCCAAAAAATCTACCACAAAATGTCCTAGATAAGGCCGTAAAACACTATTAGAGCCATCTTTCTTTTTAACAAGGAGCATTGGCGATGCCCAAGGAGAGTTACTAGGTTTGATGAAGCCCTTATCTAAATAATGCTACAATTGCTTCTCAACCTCCTCATGCTGAGAAACACTAAGCCTATAAGGTGGCTTACAAATAGGGTTAGTGTTAGTAAGAACCTCTATGGCATGGTCAATGTCCCCTCTCTCAGGTGGTAGCCCTCTAGGTAAGTCAGTGGGAAAAACATCTCTGTACTCAAACATAAGATCCTTAAAACTTTTAACCACACACTCTTGCAAAAAAGAATAGTAGAAAGTCCTGTTCATATTTATATTCATTGCATGAAAATATACATCAGATGAGCTGTCTGTACAATGCTCCATATCATGACTATACAATAAAAACATGTCCTGTACATGCTGAGAATAACAAAGACTATACAACTCTAGTGATGAAATGAGAGGTGCACTAGGTACATCTCTCTCTCCCTGAATACAAACTTTACTTCCATTCTTTTCAAACTCGAGTGTGTTGTTTTGATAATTGCATTTAAGTGTGTCTCCCAACCCCCATAGCCACTCTCTTCCTGAGACTAGATCTGTCCTCTCCATGTTCATAATTTGGAAGTCCATATAATCCATATAGTCCTGTATCTTGACTTCCAAATTGGATACCATAGTATCCCATATTCTTTTATCTTGCCCTTGCATCATAGATACAATGTATTTATGTGCACTAGGCTGCTGGGGAGTCTTTAATTTCTTGACCAAAGCATAGTTTATGAAATTATGAGTGGCAGAATCATCTATCATGACCCGCACCCTGGTCCCGTATACACTACCATGTAGCTTAACTAAGTCATGTGGTCCAAACTGCGGTGACCACAATGACTGAGTCAAACAACAGGTGTGCTCTATATCCTCGTGCATCACCTCCACTCCCTTGCAGCTAGAGCTGCCATGGATAGGAAGGGTCTGCACTAGGTGGACCGCCTTTTTGCCCTTTTCAGGGGCCGTACTAGACTCTGGTCCCTTCTTCTTTTCTTCCCCCTTCTTGAGTGGACAGTTCCACTATGAATGGCTAGGGGATAGGCACCTAAAATACAGGTTCTCTCTTTTGGCCTTCTCAAACTCGTCTGTGGATAGTCTAGGCCCTTCTGATCTTTGTTTTTTAATAAAAACTTTGTTTTTCCCAAAAGGCAACTTTTTCTTGAATTTAGTCGTACTAAGAGGCTTGAGGGGCTGATCCGTCTCCATAGGAGTGTACTGAGGACGGTTATGGTCCTCATATATCTGTGCATATTTGATTGCCTCCTCAAACGTCTTAGGGGCATTCCTTCTGACTTCCCTCTTTATGGCTTTATCCAAGCCCCCAACAAACCCTCTGGTCTTCTGAAAATCATCTAGGCCCTTAAGTTTCAAAATGATCTCTCTATAGTGGGATAGATAAACTGAAAGAGGCCTGCCTCTTTGAGTAATCCTGTCCCACTCATCCCAATTCCTCTCCTCCTCATTCTCAGGAAGAAACTCTTTTAGAAAAAGAGTCTCAAACTGAGTCCAGCCAGTAGGGATAGAGTTCAACTCCTTAAGACTCATCCACCACTTATAAGCACACGGGCCAAGGGAGAGACTCGCCTCTAGCACACGATACTCAGGTGGGGTGCCCTTCAATTGATGCAAATCATGCCACTTTTGTAAAAAAGTGTAGATTGCATCCTTATTCCTGTCTCGGTCATCCCCCGTAAAGGTAGGTGGCTTCAAGTCTTTCAGGAGGGGAGCTTCCCTAGAGCTCTCTCCTTTGTGTTTACTAGGAAGAGAAGTCTCTTTCCTAGTAATCTATAGAGGAATAGGAGAAGTGTCTCTTTCCTTCCTAGCTAGGAAAGAGGTGACACTAGTCTCAAGTGAGATCATTTGAGACTTAAGCTGTTGTATAAGAGATGTGATGCTACCCAAATCTTTCTCTAATTTAAGGGTTTGCTCTTTCAAGCCTATGAATTGGTCACGAGTGACAAATTCATTTGTAAGCTCTTCATAAGTGTACTCTTCCTGTGAAGGCTCTTTTTCTTCTAAGTTCTCTTCTATTTCTTGCCCTAATTCTACTTCTTCCATTCTAGCATCAGGATCCTCTAGTTGCTCTTTAGGTGGAGAAGTGGTCTCAACTACTTGTTTACCTTTAGTTTCCATGTTTAAGTTCCCTTCCCCCGTTTGCTAACTAGAGTGTATGAAAATGAATGGAAGTAAAGTTTAAATATGCAAGAAGAAGAGAAATATATCACAAGAGCACTTCCCTGTTACAAAGTAGAGCTGCGGAAGCCAAATCCAAGTGGTCCTTGATGCTTCAAGCCGCTGATTTTGAATCCTCGCCAGGCCCAAAAGAAAATTGGAAATATCCGCTTGGTCCGGGGAGGTTCTAGACACCATAAACCATCCAAAACAATGCCAAAAACACGTGGGAAAAGCCCCAATCGGGCAAACTGAGTGAAACTGAACAATTTCAGAGGTATAACAATCCTCGCTAGTCCACAAATTGCTGCGCAGCACCTGTACTTCAAGAATTTGAAACTATCCCAAGTGAAAAAAGTGAATTTCAAGTCCGGATAACAAAAAATTAGGCCCCGGAGAGGCCGCCTAGTTCCTGTGCAAACACTGCAGAGAGATTTTGGTGGGGCAAATCTCAGCCAAATCTAACAACGATGGTTTCTGAGCAAAGCTTAGGAGTGTAGCTTCGAAACTTGACCAAGATTTTTAAAATCCGATATCATATGAGGAAGCTATGCTCCGGAGAAATCGGGTATGTCACCGATGGGAAGTGAAAAAACTGATCTTCATGGATGGAGGATTTTAGGAACTTCAAAACTGAGGGAATGAAGCTTTTTTAAATCACCTCCCAACCCATAACCCATCTCCACAGCCCATATTACGTAGATGCATCATAATTTTCCCAAAAATCTTGGTTTATACTGTGCTTTCTATTTCCCCAATGCTAGGAAAAAATTCAAAAATCAGCTCCTATAATACCTTCTTGCAATTCTCTGAGATGGGGTATCGTCGTGAAGCAGCCAAACGAAAGAGTTTAATCCCACATAGATGCACAGAGCCGGGCGTCCTTACTATAAAACCAAGAGCACAACTCATTCTATTCCATCCTGGAGTGGGGAAGGAGAAGCTTTGGCCGACGGACGCATATGGTCATGCTCAGTGGACTAAGTCGCTCTGTCCACTCTCACGTGCGTGCGCCTGTCGCCAGTTGACCGTTAGAGCTTGCTCTGATACCACTATCATGGTTCTGTCCTCTACTGTCGCTTGCCACCGTGCTTCGATGAACTCCCCAAGCTTTTATCGTCTTCCTGCGTCGTACCAGCACACGGAGATCGAGATCTACTGTTGCCGCCCGGCCGCGTAGTGGTTTTTTATCTCTCTCCTCATATGAGTGCCACTTGGCACCTATATGAGTATCCTACTCAATGAGTAACTCAATGAGTAACTGAGGAGGGTCACACCTCAACTTCCTTTTCAGTTGGGATACTCCATAACAGATCATATCATAAAGAACTGTCCGAAACTGGCTGCTAAAGAGGCAAAGAAGAAAGAGGCTGGAATGGTTGTTGCAGAGGCCTCTACACCAAAAACAGAGTGTGCTAACCTTGTGCAAGAAGAAGAATGGGCGTTTATTATTGTTTGCAGTTTTGAGCCATCTTCTCATGAGCAGTGCATGTCTGTAGTAGACTCAGATGTTTGGTATTTTGACAGTGGGGCGACCAAACATATTACCTCACAACACAATTTCTTATCTTCACTCGAACTTGCCCCTACAGGGAATACTCTTACATGCGGCAACAACTCCTCTTATCCTGATATGGGAGTTGGTAAGATCATTTTGACTACTCCTGATGGTAGTTCTTTCACTTTGTCAGATGCTTTATTTGTGCCAGGGATCAAGGATATCCTGTTATAAGTTTCTAAATTAGCCAAGATTGGCTTGGTTGTGAAATTTGTTGATGACAAGTGTACAGTTCATGATCTGTCAAATGGCGATGTGATTATGGCTTCTCGCATTTTATGTTGTGGGCTCTATAAGCTTATAGACTATGAAAGATCTCTCAATGATTCGGCATGTGCCGTACACAATTCTCAGGCTATGTTAGATGCAAAGCTTTGGCATGCATGCTCTGGTCATTTGAATTTTGCTAGTTTGCTACGCTTGCAAAAATCTAAAATGGTGTCCTCTTTGCCCAAACTTGAGACACCTAGAAAACATGTTTGTGAAGGCTGTATTTCGGGCAAAATGTAGTGTTCCTCATTTCCAAAAGATGGTTTAGTTCGGGCTACTCAGAAATTGCACCTTCTACATAGTGATGTTTGTGGTCCTATGCAGACACCTTCTTTTGGAAATTGTCTTTACTTCTTGACTTTCATTGATGATTTTTCTAGGCATGCATGGGTATATCCATTGAAGGCAAAGTCCAAAGTGTTCATGTGCCCCAAAGAGTTTTTGGTTTTGGCTGAAAATGTGTCAGCATGTAAATGGGGCACCCTCCATTCAGATCAAGAGGGGGAATATATGTCTTCTGATTTTAATGCATTTCTGGTTGAACGTGGGATAAAACACGAGTGTACAGTGCCATATACACCTCAACAGAATGGAGTTGCTGAATGAAAGAACAGGTCACTCATGGAGATGGCAAGGTGTATGGTTAAGAGTCAAGCTTTACCACATGGTTTCTGGCTTGAGGTTGTCCTGTGTGCAACATATGTACTTAACACGTGTCCCACTAAAGCGCTGCAGTCTATCACTCCATATGAGGCTTGGCATGATCACAAGCCATCTGCTCATCTGTGTGTTTTTGGTTGTTTGGCATATGCATTAGTGCTTGAACAACATCGCAAAAAATTGGATGATAAAGCAATAAAATATATTTTTGTTGGGTACAATTCTGAAAGTAAAGGCTATCGTCTGTATCATCCATAGACTAAACACATTCTGGTTAGCCATGATGTTGTTTTTGTGGAAGATTCTATTCAGCCATTGCTTTCATGTACTAAGGAGACATTTGTTAGCTCCAAAGACATGTATGACACTTTGCTGCCTCTTTTCAGAGGTGGAGAGTCTAGTGTTGGTCCCAATGAGGCAAGTTCTCAGCCTTTGCAGGTTTCATGTGATGATGCTGATCATTCCATTTCTGATGGAGATTTACATGATGCACTAGTTCATGATAGAGCTGATAATGAGCAGGCAAAAACTATGCCAAAATGGCTGGTGCAGAATTTGCGTGATAGCAAATTAGATGCACCTCTATCATATCATGCTGGTTCAGGCTCTCATAATGCCTCTTTTGCATCAGATTACTATGCTATGGCTGCATCTAGTCTATGTGATGAGAATGAGCCTGTTTTGTTTGATGAAGCACAAAATTCAGAGAATTGGATGGCTCCTATGCAATCTGAATATGATGCTATAATGAAGAATGGTACTTGGCCTTTATCTGACTTGCCTCTGGGCAAGAAGGCCATTGGGACTAAGTGGGTATACAAGCTGAAGTGTAAGCCTCATGGTAGAGTTGATAGGTATAAGGCTAGACTTGTTGCAAAGGGTTATGCGTAGCAAAGAGGCATTGATTTTGATGAGACCTTTGAACCTACTTACTGAATGACTATAGTTCGTAGCATCTAAGCACTTGTAGCTCATAATGGTTGGAATGTACATCAATTGGACTAGGTGTGCAAGTTAAAGAAGGAATTATATGGTTTAAAGCAAGCACCACGTGATTGGTATGAGAAGATACATGCCTATCTTATTGCACATGGTTTTGAGAACAGTCCAACTAAAAGCACTTTATATGTTAAGCGTGCTAATGATGTGCTTGTGATCATTGTTGTCTATGTTGACGACATGCTGCTCACTGGTCTTATTGACAAGCACATTGCTGATTTTAAGGCTGATTTGCATGCCTCAATTGAGATATCTGATTTTGGGCATTTGCATCACTATTTGGGCATTTAGTTTATGCAAGTTGATGGTGGAATGGCTTTGTGTCAAACGAAATACATTGGCACATTATTGCAGTGTTTTGGCCTTGAAGACTGTAAGCCTATTGCCACTCTTATGGAGACAGGTTTGCGATTGAGTCTTCATGATGCTGGAGATGCATTTGATGCTGTTCTCTATCAACAGGCTATTGGATGCTTGATTTACTTACACATTATTCGGCCAGATATTTAGTTTGCTATCTAAGAGATGAGTAGGTTTATGCATTTCCCAGGAGTCAAGCATTCATAGGCGGTTAAGCACATGTTTCGCTAATTGAGTGGTACTCAGGTACTTGGGTTGTTTTATCCCAAGGGGGGATCACTACCGCCCGATTTGCATGCTTTTCTAACTCTGATTGGGTTGGTGGCTATGACACTCCTGTGTCCACTAGTGGCTTTTGCTTCATTCTTGTTAGCTCATGTATATCTTGGTTGGGCAAAAAGCAGCCTACTATGGCCACTTCCAGTTGTGAGGTTGAGTATAGGGTAGCTTTCACAGTGACTATTGAGTGTGTGTGTGGCTTCGATGCCTTATGGCTGATTTGGGTGTTGGTCAGTTTTCTACCACCATCATCTTCACTAAAAGTCAGAGCGCATTGGTAGGTGCGAGGAACCCTATGTTCCATGCTTGCACTACGCACATTGAGGTGCATTATGACTATGTCAAGGAGAGGTTCTCTGCTAGGGAGATCAGCTTGGCAAATGTGCCCACGCAGGAGAACATTGCAGACCTTTTTATGAAGGCTCTACCTAGGGAGAAGTTTGAAGCTTTTCGCAAAGCTTTGGGCTTATTTCCTTTTGTGGAGTGATTTCCACATAGCTTGGCACTTCCTTATACATGAGTGCCAGCTCCTTGTTTACCCCATCACTCTTAGGGGGGATTTGTTGATATATTTAGGTAGTGATGTGTGTGAACACACTAGGACTGTCGGGGCACTTTTTTCCCTCTTTAGGACGTTTTTTTCCCCTAGCTTGTATATACACCTATTGCCCTATTGGGCTACTTATCTTTGTACATTCTCTAGTAATACATTCAGTATTGTGTGTTGTGCTCCAAGCTTCTTCTCCTTCCTTGTGTTGTTCGCGTGCTTTCGTAGACATCTATCTCCAACAAATAGGTCCTACCATCAAAGAACCCTACTAGCTGACCCTCTTCATTGTCATCTTATGAGACACAGGTAG
>CM035430.1:5825916-6038416 GCA_020310875.1 Ceratopteris richardii | reverse complement strand
TCCAAATCTAAGGTATTTATGCATGTGTGCATAGGTTATCATGCACAAGGTGGTATAAGTGTTCTAAAAATGAAAAATAAATGATGCTATAAATTTAATAAAACAATTAATTATATTAAGAAAACATACCATATTTTGTATGGTGGCTATTGAGGATAACTTGGATGGTACCAATTACCCATTATGTTAATATATGATGCATCATGCATTGGTTGCAAAAGGATTGTGGAATATTGGGCAGGGTGTTAAAAGGAAATCTACTACACTTGTAAATATAATTATTGAAGGTGATGTAGATGTTATTGAAGATGATGATCTTCAGATTCCTATTCGTGTGGTTTCGACTATACCTACTATAGAGAATCTTCATTGGGATGGTAGAGATGCTCAAGCACATGCATTAATAGCCTTGTTTGTCAAATATGTCATTATCCCTCATATTTGCTCTTCCAAAATAGAAACGAATGCTTGGGATACACTTACCACTTTGTACCAGGAAAGAAATGAGGCTCATGTTGCTTACCTCTAAAAAAAGTCGAAGAATGAGCATATGAATGGAGGAGATTCTATGGACAATTTTTTTACCACGAAAAAATATTTGAAGGAAGAGTTGATTTGTGCTGATGATATCTTGATTTAGAGTTCACTTGTCTAGAGTGTTTTTAATGGTCTTCGAGATTCATATCAATTTTTTTCTTCTACTCTTTGGTTGATGATGAAAGGCAATTCAAATGCACTAAAATTTGAGGAGTTAATCTCTATGTTCTTGCATGAAGATCAGTCAAGGCAGAACAAGTCCATCATGTGTTTATCAAATCAAGCTTTCTTAGCTAGTGCAAAGAGAAAATATAAATGGAGCTCATCTACTAGTAAGTAAAAATCTACTAATCCTACGGATTCCAGAAAGTAAGGAAAATGCAAGAAGTAAAAAGAAAAGAAAAAATGTTTTTGCAAATATGGTAAAGGAAATGATCATGTCATAAAGAGTTGTCCAAAATTGGCTACAAAAGAGGAAAAAAAAAAAGCTAGAATGGGAGTTGTAGATGCATCTACACCTAAAATAGAGTATATTAATCTTCTCTAGAATGAAGAATGGGCATTTAATACTATTTGCAATTATGAACCATCTTCTCATGACCAATGTACCTCTACAATAGACCTAGATGTTTTGTATTTTGACAATGAGACAACCAAACATATTGCTTTGTAGTGCAGTTTCTTCGGTTTACTTCAGCCTACCCTAGATGGAATACTACCACATGTGCTTATATCTCCTCTTATCTTGTAATGGGAGTTGGTATGATCAATTTTGACTACCCTAGATGGTAGTTCTTTTTTCGCATGTGTACTTTGATAGTGGGGCAACCAAACATATTACATTGTAGTGTAGTTGCTTCAGTTTGGTTGAGCCTGTCCCTATAGGGAATACTCTCACTTGCACGTAGAACTCCTCTTACCTTGTAATGGAATTTGGTAAGATCATTTTGACTACACCTGATCATAGATGCTTTGTTTATGCTATGATTAAGAGAAATCTATTATGTGTTTCAACATTAGCAAAGATCAACTTGGTTCTGAAATTTGTTGATGATAGTTATACACCTCATGATCTATCAAATGGTGATGTTAGTATTTATTTTGGCATTTTATGTCATGGATGTAAAAGCTCATAGATTATGAAAAATTTGTGAATGATTCAACATGTGCGGCTCAAGATTCTAATGCTATGTGAGATGCAAAGCTTTCACATGCATGCTTGGGTCACCTAAATTATTGTAGCTTCCTATGCTTGTAGAAATCTAAAATGGTGTCCTCCTTGCCCAAACTTGAGGCACCTTGTAAATATGTTTGAGAAGGATGTAGTTTGGAGAAAATGTAGAGTTCCTCCTTCCCAAAAGATGATTCAATTTGAGCTACTCTAAAATTGTAACTTGTTCACAGTGATGTCTATGTTCTTATGTAGAAATCCTTTTTTGGGAGCTACCTTTTCTTTGTGAGTTCTATTGATGATTTTTCGAGGCATGCATGGGTGTATCCAAAAGCAAAGTCCGAAGTGTTTATGTGCTTCAAATAGTTTCTGGTTTTGGATAAAAATCTATCAACATGTAGAATTTCATTCTCGTTGAGGGGGGAAACATGTCTTCTGATTTTAATGCAATTCTGGCTGAGCATAGGATAAAAAATTAGAGTATAGTGCCATATATACCTCAGCAGAATGGAGTTGCCGAAAGGAATAACACTTTGCTCATGGAGATGGGGAGATGTATGGTCAAAAGTGAGGCTTTACCACATAGCTTCTGGATTGAGGCCGTTATGTGTGTGAGATATGTACTTAATAGGTTTCCCACCAAAGCATTCTCATGTATCACTCCATACGAGGTTTGACATGGTTGCAATGCATCTGTTTCTCATTTGCATGTCTTTGGTTGTGTGGCATATGCATTAGTGCCAAAATAAAACGTAGAAAAATGGTTGATAAAGCAATAAAATTTATTTTTTTGTTATAGTTTGCGAAGCAAAGGCTATCATAAGTGTCATCCAAAGACTAAAGGCATTTTGATTAGCGGTGATGTTGTTTTTGTGGAAGATGCAATTCAGCCATTATTTTCATGTACAAAGGAGACATTAGTTACCTCCCAAGATGTGTATGATACTTTGCGGCGTATTTTTATAGGTGGACAATCAAGTGTGTGTCCAAATGAGGCAATTTCTCCACCTTTACAACTTTCACATGATGACGTAGATCACTCCATTTTTGATGGAGATGTACATGATGCACTTGGTGATAAAGGGCTTATATAGAGGAGGCAAAAGCTATGCATGAATGGTTGGTGCATACTTTGCAAGATAGAAAATTAGATGCTCCTATGTCATCTCATACTTGTTCAAGCTCTCATATTACTTCTTTTGCATCATATTACTATGCTATGGATATTCTAGTCTTTGTGATGAGAATGAGCTTGTTTCTATTGATGAAGCATAAAATTAAGAAAATTGGATGGTTCTCATGCAATCAGAATATGGTGCTATTTTGAAGAATGATACTTGGTCTTTATGTGATTTGCATCCATGCAAAAGGGCCTTTGGTACTGAATGAGTATACAAGGATAAACATAAGCGTGATGGAAGATTTGAAAGGTATAAGGCTAGGCTTGTTGCAAAAGTTTATGCTCAAGAAAGAGGCATTGATTTTGATGAGACCTTTGCACCTACATGCAGAATGACTACCATTTGTAGCATTTGTGCACAAGCATATCATCATGGTTGGAATGTACATCAATTGGACATTAAACCCTGATCTCTAAATGGTGATTTACATGAAGACATGTATGTATCTCAGCCCTGTGGTTTTGTGCAAAAAGGGCATGAAAAAATGTGTGCATGTTGAAAAAGGCATTATATGGTTCGAAGCAAGCACCATGTGCTTGGTATGAAAAGATACATGGCTAATTGATTGCACATGGTTTTGAGAACACTCCAACAAAGGGAACCATATATGATTAGCATTGCTTCTAATCATTGTTGTCTATGATGATGGGATGTTACTCACTAGTCCTAATGAGAAACATTTATTCAAGTTGATAGTAGAATAACTTTGCATCAAAGCAAATATATCGACACAATTCTTCATGATGTTGGAGATGTTCAATGTTGTTCTCTATTAGTAGGATGTTGGATGCTCGATTTACTTATACATACCCGGTCTAATATTCAATTGATTGTCTCTTAGATAAGCAAGTTTATGCGTTGCATAGGTGTCATGCATTGGCAGGTGGTTAAACACATCTTTTGCTACTGGAGTAGTACCCGACTACTTGGATTGTTTTATCCCAAAGGGGGATCACTATTGCTAGATTTGCTTGCTTTTTTTGACTTTGATTCACTTGGTCGCTATGACACTCATGCGCCCACTTGTGGTTTTTTCTTCATGCTTGATAGCCCATGCATATCTTGGTTGAGCAAGATGCAATCAATTGTGGCCACTTCTAGTTGTGAGGATTAGTATAGGGAAACTTTTCAGTGACTATTGAGTGTGTGTGGCTCAGAAAGCTTTTGAATGATTAGGGTGCTGATGAGTTTCTACCACCACCATCTTCACTAAACGTTAAAGCATATTGGACTTGTGAGGAACCCTGTGTTCCATGTTGACACTAAGAAAATTGAGATGCACTATCACTATGTCAAGGAGAGGTTATCTATAGGAGCGATCAATTTGGCATATGTGCCCACACAAGAGAACATTGTAGAACTTCTCACAAAGGCTCTATCTAGGGAGAATATTGAAGCTTTCTACAAATCTTTGGGCTGACTTCCTTTTTTGGATTGATTCCACATAGCTTTCACTTCCTTATACATGAGTGACAGCTCCTTGTGCATTGCATCACTCCTAGGGGGGTTCGTCATATATTCTGATAGTGATGTGTGTGAACATACTTAGGACCACCAGGGCACTTTTCCCTCTTTAAGAGGTTTATCTCCTTGGCTTGTATATATGCCTATAAACCTAACGCAAAACTATTCTTTGTACATTCACTTGGTTAAACATTCAGTATTGTGTGTTCTGCATGAAGCTTCTTCTTCTTCCTTGTGGTGTTTGTTTGCTTTGGCAAACCTCAAACTCCAAAACATGTACACCATCCCTTAGTAGCCATGAAGCATAGATGGCCTGATAGGTACACTCAAAGATACCTTTATTCACTCAAATATATGATACTTGAATGCTTGGGTGATGAATTGGAGAGCTTTGGACACGTAAATTACACTAAAGGACCTTGCTAATGCAATCTATTTCACTTAAAATGGTTACTCTTTCTCTAAAACCCATTGCCCCAAGAGAGACTATCTATTGGCTTCACTAGGCATGCACACGTAGATCACTCTTTGTTCCTCAATCAATTTCTCTCAAAATGTGGAGAGTGGAGATATGATTTTCGAGCCAAGTCTTGTCTTCAACCTAGCTTCAACAATAAAATGCCTATTTATAACTTTGTAAGCTTGATTGATTCCAATGCTTTGGTGAACATGTGAGCACAACAATGCTTGATACTTATGTGTTGCATTTAAACCTCCTTAACCAACATTTTCTCCCTAATGTAATGATAGTGCACCTCTTTATGCTTTCTCCTAGCATCAAACATAGGGCTAGGAAATAGGTACACACTACTCATGTTATGAAACATGATTGAAAACTTATTGACTTGCAAATTCAGCTCAACCATGAGCTTCTTAAGCCACACAATCTCACATTTACTTATGCTTAAGCTTTGTATTCAGTGTGTATGGAAGAAAGAGAAACCCTTAATTGCTTTTTGGTATTCAAGTGATGACCTTCTTGCCAAGCATCACTACATATCTACTTGTAGTTATCCTATCTTATTTGAATCTATCTCAATCATCATCTATATAAGCTTTCACATGCAAATTATTTTGAAAACGATAGAAAATTTGTTCATTTAAAATACTATTGAGATATCTAAGAACTCTTTTAGCTGAAATTAGATGTGAAACCCTAGGTATGTACATGATTTGAGATAACACACGAATTGTATATGCTAGTTTAGTTCTTAGGATAGTGGAATAATTTAGATAGCCGACTATAGACCTATAAAAAAATGGGATCTCGAACTTCATTAACTTCCATTAAATTCAATGTCATGTTTACTTCAATTAGGTTGCTCAATGCTTTGCACCCTTTGAGTCGACACTTCTTCAATACATCCAAAGTATTCTTCTTTTGCATAATGCAAATACTGCTACCCTTATATATGAATTGAATACCTAAGATGCACATTGTGCTCTAGTTACAAGTACTAATGATAGTGTTCTAATTCTCATTCAGCATACTACTAAGGTGTGGGAAGCATAGGACATATTAAGAAATCAATATGAAACTCATAATCATACACGGATTTAGAACTTGAAAATCAGCTAGCAGTAGAAAGGTTTGCTAATGGGGGGACTAGAAAGGTTTTTATCACTCGCATAAAGAATCTACAAGATTAGATGGCAAGAGAAAGTGTACAAAAGTCAAGTGAGGAGCTAGCTCTGCATTTTCTTTGAATCTATCCACCAAAGTTTGACTGCTCTTGATACACAAAAGAGACCTCGACCACGACCTTCTGAAGAATTCAATGCCTTAATCATGGATGAGAAGCTGCACCTCGAGGCAAAGAGTGGTGGTAATAAAGGATATGTTGTATTCCAGCAACTACCAAAGGAGGCAAAGTGGACTCTTTAAAATATGGAGACAAAAAGAAGTTCAAGGGATAGTGTTTCCACTAAAAGAAGAAAGGACATAAAATCCAAGACTCTCACATCAAGAAGGCAAAAGAGAAGAATGTCTCTTCAAATGGTGACAAGTGCAAGGAGTCTACCAACACACCAGAAAAAGAGCTTTAGATATTTGTTATGATAAAGGAGGTATGCTCCTCGGCTAAAGATCCAAGAGCGGATGACTCATGGGTGTTGGATAGTGTTGCATCTCATCACATGACAAGCGAGAGAGACCCTTATTGTTCGTTATAGCTTGTAAACGAATCAATCGAAGGAAAGGTAGGCAACAATGCAAGATGTGGTGTAGAGCGGGAAGGTACATTTTCTTTCATTAACTCCAATGGGGATGTTAGAAAGCTTTCAAATGTGCTTATATTTTCCAAAAATCAAAGAAACCTACTTTTCGTAGTATATATAACTGATCAAGATCATCAAGTATCTTTGAGAAATACATGACCTAAGATTATGGACAAGTACAAAAATATTGGTGGGACTAGTATAAGGAGGGACCTGTATGCATTGTGTGCTCTTATAGCCACTACAAGTGTGGGCACAAGTAAGCTATGGCATGAGAGATTCATCCACATTGGATACCCTGTACTGAAGGAGATGCATCGTAGGTGTATGGTTGCATACCTACCATCAATTTTAGAAATCAAGGAACCATGAGGAAGATGTTTCCACAAGAAAGCCAGAATATGGTAAGCTATCCTCTAGAGTTGGTGCCTGCTGACTCGTGTGGAAAAAGGCCTACACAAGCATTGGGTAGATTTTCCTACTTCATGTTACTTGTTGATGACCATAGCAGGAAGATGTGGGTGTACTTCCTTTAGGATAAGGCTCAATGTTATACTTTATGGAATATTGGAATGTTAAATGGATTTTAATGCCTTGAGGTTTTTAATGTGTTGTGAGTTGATTTAGGAGGTGAAGATCCATGAGGGTGTGAATGCGCATGGATGCATTCAAATACTTTTGGAGATATTTAGAAGAATATTTAGAAGATAGTTATTTTTAGAAGATAATATTTTTTAGATAATTTTGTAAAAATAATAGATCACTTTAGAAAGTGATGTTTTGTAAAAATAGTAAATTACCATTTTATAAATATAGCAAAAGCATGCTTGTCAAAGCGCAACCCTCACATATCTTTTATTCAAGACGTAATAAGAAATACCTATAAATACACATGCTTTGATGGACTCGATTGTTATACTTTATGGAATATTGGATTGTTAAATGGATTTTAATGCCTTGAGGTTTTTAATGTGTTTTGTGTTTTGATTTATAAGGTGAAGATCCATGAGTTTGTGAACATCCATGGACTTATTCAAATTTTTTTGGAGATATTTAGAAGATACTTATTTTCAGAAGATAGTATTCTTTAGTTATTTTTGTAAAAATAATAGATCGCTGTAGAAAGCGATGTTTTGTAAAAATTTAAAATTACAATTTTGTAAATAAAGCAAAAGCACGCTTTTCAAAGTGTGGCCCTCATGTATCTTTTATTCAGGACATAGTAAGAAATACCTATAAATATACATGCTCTCATAGACTTGTCCCTCAGAGTATGTGGGGATTGTGACTTGTAATGTCCGTTCTGTTCACGATTCAACATCCATCTCAACCATCTAGTCTAGGCTTTCATTTATCAAGTTTGCTTGTTTTGATTTGTTGATTAGTTTTTTGAATTTTTTTGAATTTCGTATTGAGCATTGTCATACTGTACCCCCTGTCACATTGTCACATTGTACCCCTTGTCACACCATAACACTGGCACCCTGTACACCCTGTACCCCTTGTCACCCTGTACCCCTTGTGCTCACTGTTCACTCTTCAATTTTGGTTGGGTTACCAAATTTGTGTATCAAATTTGTTTATCAAGTTTTTTTATCAATTTGGTTATCATTCGGCTTACTTCAAGGCATCGACTAAGGCATATAATTATGGCATAACTTTGGCATCTTTGGCCTGTCTGGCAATCATGGTTCTCTTGGTTCACTTTGGCTCGTTTGGGTTCTCTTGGAAACCGTTGGCTACGCCAAAACCAATTCTAATATATGAGTAGCAATAAGGCTCAATTATTTCCCTAGTTGGCTTGGTTACCCCACATAGTTCCTTATTTACTATGTAGGGGACTTGAACCCACAAGCTCATACTACCAAGAGATAAACCTTGTCCACTAGGCTATCTCTCTTTTTGATATGTCATTCCTCTGAATAAATATTTAACATAACTTTTAACACTCTCTTTAGCTTATATATTTATTTATTTAAATACTTTATTTTATTTACTTCTTTATTTATTTATCAAAGCACTCTTATTTATTTTATTTATTTATTTAATAATAATTTTAATAATGTGATTATTTTTATTTATTATTTATACATTATTGTTAAAATTCTTTTCCTATGCTTAGATCTAGGTTTTGGATCTCTACATAAGGCCATGGACCCTAGACATAAGACCGATGATTTTGGTTCATCACCCCTACCTAGGGTACTAATTGAGCAACAATTAGAGCTTTTGCCTCATGAGCATCAACATGCCCAAAACGAGATTAAGGAACATGATGCTGCACTCCAACAACTACAAAGTGATGAAAATAACCTAGTTAGGGTAGTGAAGGCCATTATCACTGCTCAAGAACAAGGCACATAGTCCAAGTTTGGTGCTAAAAATTTCTAATTTTCACGCTTTGATGGACGAAAAGATGGCCAATTTTTTCTTTCATGGTTATCTCAGTTTGATGACTTCTATTCTACTGAATCATACTCTAAAAGTGAAAAAGTGAAATTTGTAACTAATTATTTGGTGGGCAAAGCCTAGTTATGGTGGAATGTTTTGTGCCATAGCACTCACCACGCCACCAGGTGGCAAGCATTTCAAGAAAAGATCAAGGAGTCCTTCCTTCCTATTCAATTTCACTTACATGCACGTCGATCATGGACAACTTTTGGATGGAAAGATGGAGATACTCTGTCTACCTATACCAAACTTTTTTGGCAACACCTATTGCTTATTCGTTTGCTTGAAGGGATTCATGAAGGTACTTTACAAGGGAAATATGAAAATGGTTTGGAGATGCGAATCCAAGCTAAGATCAACACCTTATGTCCAAAAACCCTCTATGAAGCTATTTCTTTTGCCCATGATTCTGAGAAAGAGTTTCAATTCATCACCAAGTCCATTTGCTTACAAGAAACATGTCAATGAACACACCAATCAAGCCTAGTTTTCCCTTCAAGCACCCTTTTTCTACTTTTTCTTGTTGATATATTTAGGTAGTGATGTGTGTGAACACACTAGCACCGCCAAGGCACTTTTTTCCCTCTTTAGGAGGTTTTTTTCCCTCCGCTTGTATATATGCCTATTGCCCTAATGGGCTACTTATCTTTCTACATTCTCTAGTAATACATTCAGTATTGTGTGTTGTGCTCCAAGCTTCTTCTTCTTCCTTGTGCTGTTCGCGTGCTTCCGTAGAGTCTAACTCCAACAATTGGTATCAGAGCAGGTGGTCGCTTCATCTAGGGTGCCATTGACATTCCTCCGTTTGCAGTCTCAGAATCGCACAAATTTTGGTGAGCATACTCAGCGTGTTTCCAAGATCAAAACGGCTTCGCTCTGAGGTGCCGAAATCATGATCTGAGCTCGTTTCATCCTCCGAACGCACTATCGCAGTGCTTGTGCAGGCTATTTCGTCTTTTTGTGCCAAAGGTATATACCAGTTTCTATTCGCCTGTTTAAGCGTCTCAAAGTCTGCTACAGGTCTAGTAGAACTCGTCTAGGCAGTTTTGTTCAACTTTTTGAGATACAATCAATTTTCTGCATCAAGGTATTTTAGTCAGCTGCCATGGCTGAAAGCAGTGATGTATTCCGTATGTTGGCTCTTGAGAATAAGTTGGATGGTACCAACTACCCATTATGGGCTTATATGATGCGACATGTTTTGGTTGCAAAAGGATTGTGGAACATTGTGCAGGGTGTTGAAAGACGTCTTGTTACACCTGTAACAACAGGTACTATGAATACAGGTGCTGGAGCTCATGAAGATGGTGTCGAAGATGATATTGTGCATATTCCTGTTCGTGCTGCTGTTTCTGCTGCACCTACTGTAGAGCAGATTCGTTGGGATAGCAAAGATGCCCAGGCACATGCATTGATAGCTTTGTCTGTCAAACGTGCCATTATTCCTCACATTTGCTCTTACAGAACACCTAGGGATGCTTGGGATACACTTACCACATTGTACCAAGCTAGGAATGAGGCTCGTTTTGCTTACCTCCGAAAACAGTTGGAGAGTGAGCACATGAATGAAGGTGATTCTATGGACAGTTTCCTAACGAAGATCAAAGATTTGAAGGAACAGTTGATTTCTACTGATGAGGTTATACCAGATAGCTCACTTGTGCAGACCGTTCTGAATGGTCTTCCTGATTCATATAAGAGTTTTGCTTCTACTCTTCGGTTGATGATGAAAGGCAATCCGAATGCCTAATCATTTGAGGAGTTAGTTTCTGTTCTGTTGCAGGAAGATCAGTCTAGATAGAACAGGTCCATTATGCGTGTTGCAGATCAAGCTTTCCTGGCTAGTCAGAAGGGTAAATGGAGCTCTTCTACTAGTAAGCAGAAATCTGTAAATGCTGCACATTCGAAGAACCAGGATAAAGATGAGAAGAAATCAGAAAACCAGAAATTGTTTTGCAAGTACTGTAAAGGGAATGATCATATCATAAAGAAATATCCAAAACTGGCTACAAAAGAGGCAAAGAAAAAGGAGGCTGGAATGGTTGTTGTAGAAGCCTCTACACAAAAAACAGAGTCTGCTAATCTTGTGCAGGAAGAAGAATGGGCGTTTACTACTATTTGCAGTTTTGACCCATCTTCTCATGAGCAGTGCATGTATGTAGTGGACTCAGATGTTTGGTACTTTAACAGTGGGGCGACCAAACATATTACCTCGCAGCGCAGTTTCTTCTCTTCACTCGAGCCTGCTCCTATAGGGAATACTGTCACATGCGCCAACAACGCCTCTTATCCTGTTATGGGAGTTGGTAAGAACATTCTGACTACTCCTGATGGTAGTTCTTTCACCTTGTTAGATGCTTTATTTGTGCCAGGGATCAAGAAGAATCTATTATCAGTTTCTGCATTAGCCAAGATTGGCTTGGTTGTGAAATTCGTTGATGACAGGTGTACAGTTCATGATCTATCAAATGGTGATGTGATTATTGCTTCTGGAATTTTGTGTCGTGGGCTGTATAAGCTCATAGACTATGAAAGATCTGTGAATGATTCGGCATGTGCAGTTCATGATTCTCAGGCTATGTCAAATGCAAAGCTTTGGCATGCACGCTTTAGTCATCTGAATTTTGCTAGTTTGCTACGCTTGCAGAAATCTGATATGGTGTCTTCTTTGCCCAAGCTTGATGCAACTGGAAACATGTATGTGAAGGCTGTATTTTGGGCAAAATGCAGCGTTCCTCCTTTCCAAAAGATGGTTCAGTTCGGGCTACGTAGAAATTGGAGCTTGTACATAGTGATGTCTGTGGTCCTATGCAGACATCCTCTTTTGGGAATTACCTTTACTTCATGACTTTCATTGATGATTTTTCCAGGCATGCATGGGTATATCCACTCAAAGCAAAGTCCGAAGTGTTCATGTGCTTTAAACAGTTTTTGGTTCTGGCTGAAAATCTGTCAGCATGTAAAATGAGCACCCTCCATTCTGATGGAGGGGGGGAATATATATGCCTTCTGATTTTAATGCACTTTTGGCTGAATGTGGGATAAAACTCCAGTGTATAGTGCCGTATACACCTCAACAGAATGGAGTTGCTGAACGAAAGAATAGGTCACTCATGGAGATGGCGAGGTGCATGGTCAAGAGTCAGGCTTACCACATAGTTTCTGGCTTGAGCCTGTCATGTGTGTAGCATATCACCTGAACAGGTGTCCCACTAAAGCGCTGCAGTCTATCACTCCATATGAGGCTTGGCATGACCGCAAGCCATCTGTTGCTCATCTGCGTGTTTTTGGTTGTTTGGCATATGCATTAGTGCCTGAACAACATCGCAAAAAATTGGATGATAAGGCAATAAAATGTATTTTTGTTGGGTACAGTTCTGAAAGTAAAGGCTATCGTTTGTATCATCCACACACTAAACGCATTTTGGTTAGCCGTGATGTTGTCTTTGTGGAAGATGCTATTCAGCCATTGCTTTCATGTACTAAGGAGACATCTGTTAGCTCCAAAGACATG
Organism: Ceratopteris richardii; assembly: GCA_020310875.1. Lineage (NCBI taxonomy): Eukaryota > Viridiplantae > Streptophyta > Polypodiopsida > Polypodiales > Pteridaceae > Ceratopteris > Ceratopteris richardii. Next base: position 6,025,881 of record CM035430.1, on the reverse strand, counting down.
TATGATACGTTGATGCCTCTTTTTACAGGTGGACAGTCTAGTGCTGGTCCTAATGAGGAAACGTCTCAGCCTTTGTAGGTTTCATATGATATTGAAAATCATTCTATTTCTGATGCAGATTTACATGATGCACTTGTTGATGAGAGAGCTGATATTGAGCAGGCAAAAACTATGGCAAAATGGCTTGTGCAGACTTTGCATGACAGCAAATTAGATGCACCTTTGTCATATCGTACTTGTTTAGGCTCTCATAGTGCCTCCTTTGCATCAGATTGCTATGCTATGGCTGCGTCTAGTCTCTGTGATGAGAATGAGCCTGTTTCTTTTGATGAAGCACAGAATTCAAAAAATTGGATGGCTGCTATGCAATCTGAATATGATGCTATATTGAAGAATGGTACATGGTCTTTATGTGACTTGCCTCCTGGCAAGAAGGCCAATGGCACTAAGTGGATATACAAGCTAAAGCATAAACGTGATGGTACAGTTGACAGGTATAAGGCTAGGCTTGTTGCAAAGGGTTATGCACAGGAAAGAGGCATTGATTTTGATGAGACCTTTGCACCTACATGCCGTATGACTACTGTTCGGAGCATTTGTGCACTTGCAGCCCATCATGGTTGGAATGTACATCAGTTGGACATTAAAACAGCATTTCGGAATGGTGACTTGCATGAAGAAGTGTATGTTTTTCAGCCCCGTGGCTTTGTGCAGAAAGGGCATGAAAACCAAGTGTGCACGTTAAAGAAGGCATTATATGGTTTAAAGCAAGCACCATGTGCTTGGTATGAGAAGATACATGCCTATCTGATTGCACATGGTTTTGAGAATAGTCCAACTGAAAGCACCTTATATGTTAAGCATGCTAATGATGTGCTTCTGATCATTGTTTTCTATGTTGACGACATGCTGCTAACTGGTCCTATTGAGAAGCATATTGCTAATTTCAAGGCTGATTTGCACGCCTCATTTGAGATGTCTGATTTGGGGCATTTGCATCACTATTTGGGCATTCAGTTTATGCAAGTTGATGGTGGGATGGCTTTGTGTCAAACGAAATATATTGACACATTATTGCAGCATTTTGGCCTTGAAGACTATAAGACTATTGCTACTCCTATGGAGACAGTTTTATGATTGAGTCTTCATGATGCTGGAGATGCATTTGATGCTGTTCTCTATCAGTAGGCTGTTCGATGCTTGATTTATTTATGCATTACTCGGCAAGATATTCAGTTTGTTGTCTCACAGATGAGCAGGTTTATGCATTGCTCACTAGTCACGCATTGGAAGGCCGTTAAGTGCATCTTTCGCTACTTGAGTGGTACTTGGCTACTTGGGTTGTTTTAACTAAAACTTCACTACCGCCAGATTTGCATGCTTTTTCTAACTCAGATTGGGCTGGTTGCTATGACACTCGTGTGTCCACTAGTGGTTTTTGCTTCATGCTTGGTAGCTCATGTATATCTTGGTTGAGCAAGAAGCAGCCTACTGTGGCCACTTCCACTTGTGAGGCTGAGTATAGGGCAGCTTTCACAACGACTGTTGAGTGTGTGTGGCTCAGACGCCTTATGGCTGATTTGGGTGTTGGCCAGTCTTCTGCCACCACCATCTTCACTGACAATCAGAGTGCATTGGCAGTTGTGAGGAACCCTGTGTTCGATGCTTGCACTAAGCACATTGAGGTGCATTATCACTATGTCAGGGAGAGGTTCTCTGCTGGGGAGATCAGCTTGGCATATGTGCCCACACAGGAGAACATTGCAGACCTTTTCATGAAGGCTCTGCCTAGGGAGAAGTTTGAAGCTTTCTGCAAAGCTTTGAGCTTACTTCCTTTTGTGGAGTGATTTCCACATAGCTTGGCACTTCCTTATACATGAGTGCCAGCTCCTTGTTCACCGCATCACTCCCAGGGGGGATTTATTGATATATTTAGGTAGTGATGTGTGTGAACACACTAGGACCGCCGGGGCACTTTTTTCCCTTTTTAGGAGGTTTTTTTCCCTCGGCTTGTATATACGCCTATTGCCCTAATGGGCTACTTATCTTTGTACATTCTCTAGTAATACATTCAGTATTGTGTGTTGTGCTCCAAGCTTCTTCTTCTTCCTTGTGCTGTTCGCGTGCTTCCGCAGAAGTCTAACTCCAATATTTCTTTCCTCCTTCTCAATGGCCACCTACTTTTCAGCGTCCACCTACTTTTCAATGCCCTCCTCAATCCAATTTGTCACCAGTACTCAAGACAACCCCCTTGCACCCTACCAAACCTCCAAACCTTCAAACTACAATGATGGATGCTCAACAAAAGAGGCTTGTATCACTTGTTGGCATTATGGTAAGTTTGATCATACTAAAGCTAAATGTAGGTTAACTAACGACATTAAGCTTGTTGGAACTTAAGTACACAACCTGGAGGTGCTTGCCAAAGACATTCAACCGAATTGGACTGAAGGAGCATTGGAACAAGATCTAAGTACCTTGGGTAACGAAATTTCTATTCATTCTCTCCTTTGCATGCATGGTATTATTAATGGTAAAATTGCTAATATTTTAGCTGATGATGGTAGTTCACATGTTCTCATACACTAGTGAAAGATCTGCAATTAAACCCACTTCCTTCTAAGTCTAAAGTTAAGGGTGCATTTCAAGGAACTACATATAATGTTACAAGTTAAGTGCATAATGTTCAAGTTTGTATAGGTTCATACATATATGAATGCACATTCTTAATTGCTCCTTTGTAGTCCTATGATGTTATACTTGGTATGCCTTTTCATCATCATTATACCCCATGCATTGATTATCATACCAAATTCATGAGTTTTAACTTAAAAAATCTAGATATTTCTTTGTCTGCAATGCATGAATTCCAAACATTTCCATTAATTAGTCATACTCAAGTAAAACGTGCATTTGGGAAAAGTTTCAATTCATGTATTGCATTTGTTAATAATACAGTTGACTACACACATACACTTCTTGATGCACATAAACCATTTATGGATTCCTATAAGGATTGTTTTATGGCTGATTTTCCTTCTAAAATACCACCTTCTAGGGGATCTCTTGATCATAGTATAGACTTATTTCTTGGTAGTTTTCCTCCCCATAAAGCACCTTATAGGCATGGACTTTTACATCAACAAGAAATAGCTAATCAAGTTAAGGATTTACTTCACAAAGGACTTATAAGGCTGAGTTCTTCTCCCTTTGGAGAATGTGTTCTTTTAGTAGAGAAGAAGAACAAGACTTATTGGATGTGCATTGACTATCAAGCACTCAATAAGATCACAATTAAAAACAGATATCCTATTCCTAGGATAGATGATTTGCTAAATAAACTTCGTGGAGCATGTCTTTAGTAAAATTGATATTAAATCTGGGTATCATCATATAAGAATGACACAAAAGGAGATTTATGAGACTGCCTTTAGAACTTAGGCTGGTCACTTTGAATTCACGATAATGGCTTTTGGACTCACCAATGCACGTGCTACATTTGCACGCATGACGAATAACATTTTTGTTGAATACAAATATTTTGTTCTTGTTTCCTTTGATGATATACTTATCTACAATAAGAGAGGGAAAGACCATGAAAATCATATAGCAACACTCTATAATTTTTTATGCAAAAACAAACTTTATGCCAATCCTGAAACAAGTTATTTCTTTTAGAAAGAATTAGAGTATTTAGGTCATATTATTTCTAGTCAAGGCATTCATGTAGATCCAAAGAAAATTTAAGTAATTCAAGAATGGCTTGTACCTCAATTTGTGAATGATGTATGCTCTTTTCTTGGATTAGCTAGATTTTATAGAAATTCTGTAAAAGGCTTTTCTTATTTAGCACTCCCACTCACATTATTATTGAAGAAAAAATTAAAATTTGCATGGGGACTAGCACAACAACAATCATTTGAAAAACTCAAACATGCACTTTTTCATGCACCTGTTTTCCAATTACCTAATTTTTCACAACCTTTTCATGTAGTTATAGATACTGGTGGTTCAAGTATAGGTGCTGTATTAATCCAAAATGATCATACCATTGCATTTGAAATTAGGAAACTTAAATCTTTTGAAAAGAACTCTAGTACATATGATAAGGAACTTTTGGTTGTTGTGCATGCTTTAAAGATTTGGAAACATTATCTCATGGGTTCAAAAGTCATCATCAAAAGAGATCAATAAACTACTAAGCATTTATTAAATCAACCACTGATTTCAGATAGACACATTAAATGGGCTTCATTCATACAACATTTTCAGCCTATGATTCAATATCAACCTAGAAAATATAATGTTGTAGCGGATGTCCTTAGTTGTTTCCATCACCACAAACAACTATTGGTTCATTCAATAATATTTTTCCTGTTCATATCCATTCATTTCATGACATGATTCCTCCATATGCATCTCATTTGTATTTTTCACAAAGATGGAATGCTTTCAATAATTCTCCATCATTTGATGAGGATCACGACACTTTTCATAATGGATTCTTGTGTTTCAAACACAAGTTATGTATCACACAAGGTTTTACAGAATTTGTTATGAAAGAGATGCATGAACCACCATATATAGGTAATAGGGGCATACAAATTACTATTTCTACATGTAAGGAATTCTTCTTTTGGCCAAATATGGAAAAGGATATTACACACTATGTTTCCCATTGCATTGTGTGTCAACGTGTGAAAAGACATCACGGTAAAGCATTTGGATTATTAATGTCACTTCCCATACCTAGTGGACCATGGGAACAAATTTCTATGGATTTTATTAATTGTCTCCCCTCAACTTCATCTCATAATGATATCATTTTCACAATTTTTGATAGATTTAGTAAACAAGCATATTTCATTCCTTTTAAGAAGACTAATTCTGCACCTCGAGCTCCTAAGTTATTTATTTAATCTATTTTTACAGGTCATGGGTTTCCAAAAGTTATTTTATCAAATCAAGATGTTCGTTTTTGTAATCACTTTTGTGTTGCATTATTCAAAATTTAGGTTCTAAAATAGACTTTAGTTCTGCATGTCATCTTGAAAGTAATGGGCAAAGTGAAGCTATGATTAGTACTATTTCTGATCTATTATGTTGTTATTGTTTAGATAATCCAAGTCAATGGGATGAGAAACTTCCTTTACTACAATTTTCACATAATAACACAACACATGCCACTACTCAACATGCACCATATGAGATTGTGTATGGTAAAAAGCTTCCCAGCCACATGTCTATCACTCAAAATCACATACCTATGGCTGATTCTTTTGCACAAGATCATATTTCCATACTTCATGAGGTTCATGAGCACATTAAAAAGAGTCGAGAAAAATACATGCGTAATGTTAATAAGAAACGAGTAGCTAAAAAATTTAATGAAAATGATTTATGGTTATGAATAATTAAAAGAAATCTTAAAACTATTTCATGACATCCTAAGGTCAAACTTGCACCACGTTATTATGGATCTTTCCATATTATTTAGAAAATTAATGGGAATGCTTTTAGATTCGATATACCTTCTCATTGGGATATACATAATTCTTTTCATATCAATTTAATGAAATTTTTTAAAGGAACTCTACTGCTTACTCCTATTTTAAATGATCCTCCTTTGTCAGAACAGAATGGTAAAAATTTAGTTCCAGAGAAAATACTTGATGATGATGTGACTACTACACACACAGGTAATCAGTATCATAGATATTTGGTTAAATATAAAAATCACTCACTTGAAGAATCTCAATGGATTGATACAACATCACCATCAATCACTTCACATTATGACCATTTGATTTCTGCTTATCATTTGCAGTCACATTAAATTCTAGTTTTTCTAGTTCCATGCATGTGTTTTTACATGGAACATGCTTATGATTGTTCAATGATGGGACATGTGAGTGGCCATCCATGTATATTTTATTATTATCAAGTGAGGTCAGTTGCTTGTCAACTGGGAGGCATGTTATACTTTATGGAACATTGGAATTGTAAATGGATTTTCATGCCCTGATGTTTTTTAATGTGATTTGTGTTTTGAGTAATTAGAAGGTGAAGATCCATGAGGATGCGAACATGCATGGACTTATTCAAATATTTTGGGATATATTTACAATAATATTTAGAATATAGTTATTTTTAGAAGATATTATTTTTTAGTTATTTATGTAACAATAGTAAATCGCTTTAGAAAGCGTTATTTTGTAAAAATAAAATATTATGATTTTCTAAATAATGAAAAACACGCTTTTCAAAGCGAGGCCCTCATGTATCTTTTTTTGAGGATGTAATAAGAAATACCTATAAATACACATGCTCTGATAGACTTGTCCATCAGAGTATGTGGGGCCAGATTGTACCCAATCTGGTGTCTTCTCTTGTCTCTTTCTATTCTCTGAGTACTTTTGTGTGATTTTGTTTTTGTACTATCCTCTATATTCATGCGTCTATGGGATCCAAAGGGCAACACACAAGCTTTTTGTAATTTTAAAGAATGGATTCAACTTGTTAAGACTACAATAGGGAGGAAGATGAAGAATTTTATAACAAACGGTGCTGGTGAGTTCACATCAATAGAGTTTGAACATTTTTACAAGAGTAAATGAATCAAGCATCAAATCATAGTGGCACATATCCCTCAATAGAAGAGTGTTGCAGAACATCAAAATCAAACCATCAAGCAGATGGAAAGGTGCATGTTGAAGGGAAAGAGTTTGCCTAATCAATTTTTGGTAGAGGCTAGCCACACTATTTTCTACATCTTGAATCAAAGTCACACCAAGGCACCTGATGTAAAGAATCCACAAGAAGCCTACATTGGTAAAAGGCCTTGTGTTTCCCATTTCAAAATATTCGGAAGACAATGTTATGTACATGTTCTGGATAGGGAGAGAAACAAGCTTTAACCAAAAATCATTAAATGTCTCTTCCTAGTGTACAACTAAGATAAGAAGGCTTAAAAGATTTATGACCCTAAGGCTAAGAAGATCATGGCGAGTTATGATGTGGTGTCTAAAGAGGAGTAGCCAAATGAAAGGGAGGAGGAAAAGAGATCTTCTAGTTTATCATCATGCATAGGGGAAATCCATTATGAACCTGGTGCAAGAGCTATCCCTTCTACAAAAGAGAATGAAGCATGATCTTCAGATCATGAGTCTCAAAGTCACCAACATCTCATCAACCAAGTGGAAAAGCCATTGCCTTTTTGGGTGAGGTAGCTCCATGATTCTACAAACCCCATCCTAGAGTCACTATAACAAGTTGTCGATGGACCAAGGCAATCATAGAGAATAGAGGAGTAGAGATGGGCAAGCACCCATATTCTAAGTGCAACCTTGATGGCTAATCTTGTTCGCGATCAAGCAAAGGAACCAACCAATGTTGAAGAGGCACTCCCGAGTCCGAATTGGAGGTTTGCAATGCAAACAAAATATAACAATATCATGAACAACCAAACTTGGGAGCTATTGGATTCAACCCCTAAGCATAAATTCATTGGCACCAATTGGTTCTAGAAGCTAAAGTACAAGGCTCATGGTACTATGGAAAAGTACACTTGTTGCATAGGGGTACTCACAAGTTGAAGGCATTGACTTTTGTGAAACATTTTCTTGGACTGCAAGGATGAATCATATTCAAGTAGAAACTAGCCTTAATGGGATGACTGCAAAGCGGGGCTTGCTCCCTTCTGTAGGGTTTGGGGGGCCTATTGCTGTGGCCCATAGGGCCAAGATAATAGGATGTTTGGTCATGAAGATATAGTCGGATTGTATATTTTGCCAATTATTTTGTATCTCTAGACTAAATTTATGTACATTGACTCCCCTTGTAAAGCTATATAAGCATGGCCCAGGCTGAGCTTTACATAGCATTGCACGCTAGTAAGCCCTTCATCTACAATCCTTCTATATCACCATCTAAGCTCGTGTGGAAATCACCATCATTGTAACTACATTGCACTTTGCAATGTGAGAATTTGAGTTCTTTCTAAATCTATGTCTATCTTTGTCTGCATTTTTTGTCAACTTTGTCTACTCATTTATTTAGTTGTGCTATTATTTTCATTCACATTCACCTTATGAGCTTCAACATGATGAAATAAAATTCTCAATGTACTTTGGAAAGTCACTAGGAAAATACTGGTCCAAAGAAGATTACTTTGCACATGAGCTAGTGCATGAAACTTACAATTTAGGCTTGGAACATGCACCTTTAAATGCTGAGTGCTCCTAGCTTGATTACAATTGGTTGAATTCCTCTTAGAGGATCGTGTATTATAGTATGATCTAGATATTATACAGAAGAATTATATTTCTAAATAGTTCATGCTTTGATTATAATTTTGACATGAATAGAGTGTCATTTGGACTTTCATGGATGTGTAGAGAGTGACCCTATGAGCTCGCATAATCTGTTGCTCCCAAGAGTTGAATGCAAATGCTACACAACTTAATCTGAAGAGAGTAGACACTAAATCATTTCGATTAAGCCCTTGATTTTACATTCATATAATATGTAATACAAGTTCTAATAGTATTTATAATTGGATTTCTATGAATCTTTACAAGCCATTTGAATGCAAGAAATTAGGTGGGATTAGTTTGTGGTTACTAAATCTCTTTTCCTATAATCTAGGAATTGAAGCCTTCACTTTCAAATTGATTTGAAGCGTTGGTTGTACACCATTCTCTAAACTCATGGCTTTCAGGGCTTTTAATTTCATCCTTTGACGAGAGTAAAGATCTAAAATCAATAAATGATTATGAAAATTTGTAAGGATATAAATTCCCATGAAATACCCTAATACTATGGTTCACTTCATAAATAAATTTTGTTCTTAGAACAAATCCTTCTCAAGCATGATAAAAGCTTCATTGTTCTAACACATTTGAGAGTACCTTCTCTATATAAACTCTTTCCTTCTTAACAAAGATATTCAATTTCGACATGTTTTTTTATTTAATACCAATTTTAATTTCACTTAGGATTAAGAAATTCTACAACTCATTTTGGAATAAATATCCTCTCCCTCACACCTAAGACCTATCATCTAACCATTGATATCCATTTATCTCGCGAGACTATATAGGCTACAAAGTATCTATACCTCTAATTGAGAGATCTATAGTTGACACAAGAATGAAAAATTATGGATAAGTTTTAATATACAAGAGTTACAAAGTACCTATACTTTTAGCTGCAAGTTCGTTTTTTCATATCCAAAAGCTTTGATGTAACTATTCATCTCATTCTAAAATGATAAATTAGGACGCTAACAAGATACGTACATATTTATTTTAGAATTTTCATATTGACATCAAAAAATTTGTGTGGATAAAGTCCAATGTATATGAAACTACATGTGCTGATTTCTTCAATATTAAGCTTGGAAAATAGATCACAAGTTTATTGATTTAGTTGATCTTCTGTTATCTTTGTGTATTTTTGGGATCCTTATGAAATAACGTCTTGTCATGAAGCCTAAATAACATCCTTAAACCATCTAGTTTAATAATAACAACTTCTTTATAGGTGTAATGTTATGTCGGACATATTTAAGAAATGTATCACTCTAAGAGGAATTTGGATGGATATTCGCTACGTGATATGTCATATGATCTATTAGATGTTCTGATTCCACATCTCCTGTCATCAGGATCTTAATTCACACGTGCATAGAGGTATGAACATTGAAAATACATAGAGAAATAAATATGCAAGGAGACGAGACAAAACATAGTATTGGGTGCAATCTCCCCCATGCAATGTGTTTTAACAGTCCACAGAGTGCATGTATTTATAGAATTTGTTTTTAAGTAAAAAATAGTGGTTACATGAGAGCAGCTTCAAAAATTCATGCGTGAAAGTAAAAGTTCTTCTCTTTTTTAGAGAGCCTTTGCTTTTAATAACAAAAATTTCAGTCGACAATGATCCGTATCCTAATCACTAGTCTCACTAACTATTTCTCAAAATTCAACGCTCTACATGGGTTTATTTACAAACTATATAGAATATAAATCAGATAATTGACGTTCGTTCTTTCACGCCTTTCATGCCCTCATGAACCTTGAGCTGCTATATCAAAAACATCAAATCACATTAATACATTAATTAATTAACACTCCAAGAATTCCTTGCTCAACATATTTCGTAATGCATAAGATGCCCCTTATTTGAAAAAGCAATTGACCTCAGTTGATAAACTAAAAAACTAAACATGGATGGCTAGTCACATGTTCCATCATTAAATGAAAATAAGCATGTTCCATGTAAAAAACACATGCATGGAAATGTTCATAGAAGAGTTTCATTAATGTGTATGTTTATGATATGCGAAAATGAAGTGATCATAATGAGGTGTTAATCGCATTATATGTATCCACTAACATTCTTTGATAGAGTGATTTTTGTACTTAACTAAATATGGATGATATTGAGTACATGTGGGTGTGGTCATCAATTAAAGGAAGGTCATCAAGAAGCGGAGTGAGTGGTAAAGTTCCTTTAAATGGTTAAAGTAAACTAATATCGAAGCTGCATATACCGAAGGTCACAATCGATGTCGGTATGGGCCTCGGAAAATGTGACTTGGAGATACCGACGGTCAAGTGACTGTCGGTATGACCGTTTTAAACGGATCGTCGGTGTGGCCCGCACCCACCGGTATGTGCATCGGTATATGCATCGGTATAGGCGTCGGTATGAGCGTCGGTATAAGCGTCCGTAATTTACTGGGAACTACCGACGCATATACCGACGCCCATACTGGCGGCGAGTTTTAAACATACCGCAAACCCGAGAGCAAAACTTCACATTTTTGCACGTTTTTTAATACTGTTGGTCTTCTGTCGAACTTGCGCACGCGAACCAAATTGCAACCTGCATTGTCTTGTGCACACACACACACAGATCTCTCTCTCTACATACACACACACTCTCTCTCGGCTTAGATCTCACATCTTGGTAAGTGCTGCACGTACTGTTAGCATTTGTGTTTCTCTATGCTTTAGGTTTTATAATTTCTCTTTTCTTCGATTTTGCAGAAGTTCTTTGGCGTCGATTGTTTGGAATTGGACAATAGACGACATACATTACGCTTTGATGACAACGATCCAAAAGAGGGGCATACTTGTAAGTGATTGTTTTATTCTCTATTGATAGAGAGAGAAGGGGAGAGAGAGAGAGAGAGAGAGAGAGAGAGAGAGAGAGAGAGAGAGAGAGAGAGAGAGAGAGAGAGAGAGAGAGAGAGAGAGAGAGATAGAAAGAGAGAGAGAGAGAGAGAGAGAGAGAGAGAGAGAGAGAGAGAGAGAGAGAGAGAGAGAGAGAGAGAGAGAGAGAGAGAGAGAGAGAGAGAGAGAGAGAGAGAGAGAGAGAGAGAGAGAGAGAGAGAGAGAGAGAGAGAGAGAGAAGAGAGAGAGAGTGAGAGATAAAGAATAATGAAAGAAAGGAAGATAGAGACAGGAAAATAGAGCATACATACACACACACATTTACACACATATATGTACACACATGCATACATACACACATACATGTACACACATGCATACATACACACATACATGTACACACATGCATGCTTACATACACACACCTATACACACATGCATGCTTACATACACACACACATATACACACATGCATGCATACACACATATATAAATTTACACACATGCATACATACACACACATGCATACACACATACATACACACACATATATAGACATATGCATACATACACATACACATACACATATACACACATACATACACACACACATATATACACACATATACATACATGCATGCATACATACACACATATATACAACATGCATACACACATATACACATATACACACATGCATACATACACACACATGCATACACACATACATACACACACATATATACACATATGCATACATACACATACACACACACATATACACACATAAATATATGCACACATATACATTCACACACACACATATACACACATGCATGTATACATACACACACATACACATACACACACATGTATACACATGCATACACATACACACACATGCATGCATACATACACACGTACACACACATGCACACACATGCGTGCCTACATACACAAACATACACATAAACACACATGTATACACATGCATACATACACATGCACACATGTACACATGCATACATACACACACATATATACACACCTGCATACATACACACATATAATCCAATTTTTATTTTGAAGTTTTTTTTTACATCAAATATATAAAAATAGGATTAGGGTTTTTACGCTATTTACACATACATACACATGTAATATATATATATATATATATATATATATATATATATATATATATATATATATATATATATATATATATATATATATATATATGTATATACACATGTATATAGAAATATACATATTTTAGGTCTAGATACTTAAGATTAGGGTTTTAGGGTTTAGGCATACATATCACTCAATTATATTTATATTAAGAAAAAATAAAGAGAAAAATAAGAAAGAAAATCTGAATATATAAATAAACAAATATATATATATAATATGATTAGGGGTTTAGATTTTGATAGGTGTTTAAGTATTTAGGTTTTGGTATTTCAGATTTAAGTCTAAGCCTTTCTGATTAGGGTTTTAGGGTTTTAATACATAGATAACATATATACACAAACACATATACATATAATACATACATACATGTAGATACACATGCATACAAAAATATACATAATTCAGATTTAAATCTTTAAGATTAGGGTTTTAGGGTTTTAACACCTACATAACATATATGCACACACATACACATGCACATATAATACATATATAGATGTATACATACATGTATACAGAAATATACATATTTTAGGTCTAGATCTTTAAGATTAGGGTTTTAGGGTTTAGACATACATATCACTCAATTATATTTATATTAAGAAAAAATATAGAGAAAGAAAAGAAAAAAAATCTGAATATATAAATAAAAATATATATAAAATATGATTAGGGTTTTAGGATTAGGGGTTTAGATTTTGATAGATGTTTAAGTATTTAGGTTTTTGTATTTCAGATTTAAGTTTAAATCTTAAAATTAGGGTTTTAGGGTTTTAACACCTACATAACATATATACACACATACACATATACATATAATACATACATACATGTAGATACACATGCATACAAAAATATAAATATTTTAGATTTAAATCTTTAAGATTAGGGTTTTAGGGTTTTAACACCTACATAACATATATGCACACATACACATGCACATATAATACATATATACATGTATATACACATGTATACAGAAATATACATATTTTAGGTCTAGATCTTTAAGATTAGGGTTTTAACTCAATTATGTTTATATTACGGAAAAATATAGAGAAAAATAAGAAAAAAAATCTGAATATATAAATAAATATATATATAAAATATGATTAGGGTTTTAGGATTGGGGGTTTAGATTTTTATTGGTGGTTAAGTATTTAGGTTTTAGTATTTCAGATTTAAGTCTAAATCTTTAAAATTAGGGTTTTAGGGTTTTAACACCTACATAACATATATACACACATACACATACACATATAATACATATATACATGTAGTTACACATGCATTAAAAAATATAAATATTTTAGATCTAGAATTTTAAGATTAGGGTTTTAATTAAATATATATAATTAAATATATAAAATTAAATGTATAAAAATACGATTATGTAAGGAAAAATTCTGAATATATATATATATATATATATATAATAAGACAATTATATACATAAATAAATATAAAAAGAACTAGTGTTTTAAATAATTTAATTAGATATATATAATTAAATATATAAAATTAAATATATAAAAATACAATTACGTAATGAAAAAATATGAATATATAAATAAATATATATATAAAATAGGATAATTATATAGATAAATAAATATAAAAAGAACTAGTGTTTTAAAAAATTTAATTAAATATTTAGAATTAAATATAGAAAAATAGGATTAAGTAATTATATATATATATATATATATATATATATATATATATATATATATATATATATATATATATATATATATATATATATATATATATATATATATATATATATATATATATATATATATATATATATATATATAAGGTAGGATAATTATATAGATAATAAAATATGATAAGAATTAGTATTTTAAATAAATAAATGAAATATATATGATTAAATATATAAAAATAGTTTTAAATTTAATCATTTTAAATAGAGTGAATATATATACAATACACAAACACACATACTTATACACCTATCTATATGCACATATATATACATATACTCATATATATACACATGCATATATATATATATATATATATATATATATATATATATATATATATATATATATATATATATATATATATATATATATATATATATATATATATATATATATATATATATATATATATATATATATATATATATATACATGTTTTAGGTCTAGGTCATTTGGATTAGGGTTTTAGGGTTTTAACACCTACATAACATATATACACACATACACATACACATATAATACACATGTGTATATACATGTATATACACATGTGTATAGAAATATAAATAATTTAGGACTAGATCTTTAAAATTAGGATTTTAGGGTTTAGGCATAGATATAACTCAATTAAGAGGAAAAAAATTTGAATATATAGATAAAATAGGATAACTATATAGATTAGGGTTTTAAGTTTTTTTAGGTATTTAAGTATTTAGGTTTAGTATTTCAGATTTAAGTCTTTAAGCGTTAGATTTTTAGGTTTTATAAAAAAACAAATCTTCTAAAATGTCCATATTGTAGTAGATGGCTTCTTTGGATCCTGAAGAGAGAATGGCATTTCCTTGCACACAGTGCAAGTATCAAATTTATCGGAAAGGACGGATTTCTACTGCACATGTTAGAGAGCATGGATCCTTTGATAGGAGTCGACTGGAAAACCTACGTTATCATTCGCATGGTCCCCCAAGTGAGCAGATGGACCCAAACGACATTGCACCAGTAACCTCTCGTGGACAAAAGAGAGCAAAAAAGGACTTAGACGTACAAGCAAGCACTAATAATATTACACAGAATGAACATATGGAAGAGATGCTTGAAGCATTTTATGAGATGGAGGAAGATCATGATGATGAAGAAGGTGTCGAGATGGACACAACAGAAATTCCACAATCAAAAGTTGATGAAGAATATGAAAACATGCGAAGATTAGCTCATTTACTGCTTTACAATGGAGCAAAGATATCTGTACTACGTGCTTCACTCATGATGCTCAATCTGTAATCCATTTAAGGATGGTCAGATAGTAGTATCACTAAATTGTTCAGGTAAGTGGAGAACAAATGGGCTTTCATTGTTGTATCACAATAACTTCATTTACTAATATCATTTTAATTGCTTATTGCAGGCGAGTCTTAAAGATCAATTTTTGCCAGAGGGCAATGACATGCCTCCAACACGTGGAGATGCGAAAAAACTTTTATAGTCCATTGGAATGGATTATAGTAAAATTCATGCTTGTCCGAATGATTGCATTCTCTTTCGAAATGAGTATGAGCATCTCCACGTATGTCCAAAGTGTGGAGCAAATAGATTTAAAGATGACGTTGTAGGCGAAGATATCCCCGCAAAAGTTCTTCACCACTTTCCTATCATTCCACGAATTAAGAACATGTTTAGATGCAAATCTATAGTTGAGTTAATGTCATGGCATACATAGAGCAGGTCTACAGATAATGTAATGCGAGTGCTAGCTGACTCTGATGCTTGGAAGCACATAGATAGTAAGTGGCCAGAGTTTGCTAGTGAGCCTCGGTCCATACATCTAGGCCTAGCTATGGATGGAGTGAATCCATTTGGATTACATAGTTCTTCATGGAGCACATGGCCTGTATGTTCGGTCAATTATAATATCCCACCATGGTTGGCCACAAAGAAAGGTAATTTATTATTAGCTCTTATTGTACTAGGTAAGTATAAGGTAAAAAACATGGATGTATATCTTGCACCACTTGTGGAAGAACTGCGCATTTTATGGGATGGGATTACTGTGCGTGACATGTCTCAACCTATAAGAAGACGAGACGTGCGAGTGCAAGGCATACTTATGTGGAAAATGCATGATTGGCCTGGTTTTGGTGAATGTTCAGGTTTATCGATTTTGGGTTACCATGCTTGTCCTTTATGCGGACCTCAACTCGAAGCACGCTATTACAAAGCACTATGTAAAACTGTCTATGAAGGACATCATAGATATTTGCCTGATGGACATGTTTTACGTGAAGGACAAATTGTTCGACAAGCGCAACACCAAATGAAAGCTAGCAATTGGAAACAACTGTGGGATTCAGAAAATCCAGTTGCTGGCATGAAACGACTGTCCATTTTTCATGAACTCCCTTATTGGAGTGAATTGGTGATCAATCATTTGGTAGACCTGATGCATATTTTTAAGAATGTGGGAGAGATGCTTTGGAGAATGTTGATCGGAAAGAAAGAAAGCAAAGCACAAAGGGAGGACTTAGAAGAGCGAGGTCGTATGCGAGAGTTGTGGGCAATTACTAAGCCCAACGGAACAATACTGTTACCAAGAGCTCCTTGGGTGCTTTGCAGGATGGAAGAGCAACAAGTGAAGAAAACAATTTCAGAGTTTTGTACACCTATTGGATGCATGAGGTTTCTAAAGACTGCTTCCACACGAAACGATGATCTTGCAAGACTCAAGTCTCATGATTGGCATAAGTTTTTACAGTTTGTGCTCGCTGTAGCCCTAAAAGATTGTCCTTCAAAGGATGTATGAAAAACCATTTATAAAATTAGTTCTTTAGTACGGTGGATATCTTCTAAAGAGATAAATAGAGAAAGCATAGAGAGTGCGAAACTCAATGCTATCGAGGCTGTTTGTATGGTAGAGAAATACTTTCCCACAAGAATTCTCACTATTCAACTTCATTTACTGGTTCATGTGGTAGATGAAGTTGCAATAGGAGGAACTGTCCATAGTCGATGGATGTTCTTCTTAGAGCGCTTTATGAAGACATTAAAAGGGTTTGTTCGACAGAGAGCACATCCAGAGGGTAGCATGGCAGAGGGATGGCTTGTACAAGAATCCCTTGTATTCATAACTGAGTTTCTACGTATATTGGATCCCGAAATGCCTCGCTTAGGGAGCGATGATGAAGATGTTCGTCTCATAGGCGATGAACCACAAGGTAAAGGATTGCAAAGAAAAATGGATGCAGCTTTCAGAGAGAAGGCAATGAAGTTTTGCATAGTTAACTCTGAGCCTATGCACAAGTGGTTAGAAAGGTATGAACTTGCCAAGGAAACTAACACAAAGGAAAGAGCTCAGTTTCGAAGAAATCGTTCCACTCGATTTTTGCCTCTTCCAAAAAATCTTCAACCTCTCCCACCTTTTCCAACGAGCAGATGGCTAGATACAGCGGTTTCACAAGCAAAGGCAGCAGGTGAAGATATCTTTGAAGAAGAAGAAGAACTCGCAAAAGGATGTGATTGGGAGTATATTAAATACGGGGCACTATGGTCTCATGGGTGACACTTTCGAATCGCACGAATCGATCAAAATAGGTCTACTTTTGATGGTGGAATGATGGTGAATTTTTTGCAAAAAAGTAGAGCGAGTGCAAGAGATGATAATGCTCTAGAAGGCGAGTTAGATTATTGTGGTGTGATTCAAGACATCTTGAAACTATCTTTCAGAAAGTTTGATTACTTTGTTTTTGATGTGAAATGGTTCAAAGTAGGCACCTCTGGAAGAAACGCAACAGTGAGACGGGATAAGAGCGGTTTGCTTCAAATCGACTCCACAAGATTATGGACAGATGAAAGGGATACATTTGTACTTCCCGAACACTATGAGCAAGTTGTTTTTATACCAGATTCAAAAGACCCAGAGTGGCTATTTGTTTTACATGTCGCTCCACGTAGTAGACAAATTTTTGAAAACATAGATGTAGAAGAGAGTCCATCTCTAGTAGACTCAGAGATTCATTCGATAGTCGAGGAGGAAGAGATCATTGTTCGAGAAGAAGAGGTCATTGTTCCAGAAGACGAAGCAATAGACGATGATCAGGAGGAAACCAGCATAGCAAGCAATTTAGAAGCCATCCATATAGAGATAGATATTCTCGATGCCTCAGATCTTAAAGAGGATGCTAGAATAGAGGACTTTTGAATAAAACACTTATACGTACTAATTTTTATTTCTTTTTTTTTGTTTATTCTCTATATTACTTTTCTTATCGCATGCTAATTATTTGAGTTCTTTTATTACAGAGCACGATGGTAGAGAGTCCTCCAGTCATTCCACATTCCATGACAGAGGAGCAGTTTTTGGAGTTCATCTCTCAGGTTCCTCCTACGTATATGGCCGCTGCATCACAGTATTGGTTCGCTTGTGGTAGCACTCCTCCTAGCCTCACTCCTGGTGGCCTTACTCCTGCCGACCTCACTCCTGCTGGCCTCACTCCCGCCGGTATCACTCCCGCCGGTGTCACTCCTGTCGGTGTCACTCCTGCGGCTGGTGCTACTCCCGTAGGAGGTATGTCTCCTAGCTTTGTGACTCCACCATGACCATCTTTGCAGCCATCTCCTGCTGGGTCTACTAGTAGACATGTGCGTTCGACACCTCAGCGCGATACAAGTTCTGGCCCATCTCGTAGATCGAGGTCACGCTCTGGAGCAGAAGGTTCTAGGAGTGGATCTACAGGTAGGTTTGGAGGCGGAGGAGGCGGTTGTTGTGGAGGTAGTGTGACGGAGGTTCTGTCGCCCGCTTCTACTCCTAGGACGAGTACCTCAGATATAGGTACGCCACACAATACACCACGTGGAACACCACGTACACCTTGGGGCGCTCATGACCATGATGACTCCAAGGTGAATAGTATCTGAGATGGAGCTTCGGTGATGGATGCGGCTGGCAAAGCAATGCGTGCACGCATACGACAGCTTTGCTCCATCCAATTTGGACACTCCATCATGTTGAAATGTAGTGAACAGGATAAAGATCGGAAGAATTATATCACACACACAATTTACCAGGAGTTCCGACCAGCCGATGGATAGTCTATTGTCAGTTCAGAGTGGATTCTGCACACCGCACCTGAGGTCATGTCCCATCGACGATCCGAGGCACGTGATGCATTCAGAGAAGGCTTACCAAAGCCTATATGGTTAGATGCTGAGGAGTGCGACATGATTCGTGACGAGCAGCAGCAGACTCCTGATCGATATCGCCAGCAGCAAAATGCCGCAACCACATGTTTAGATACGATTGGACCATCACAATTGGGCAGCCGCGGATATGACACGATGCGTCATGAGTTTCTAAGTACCATTTCATTTATTGAATTTATTTGTGTTAAATTTCTCATTTATGTTTCTCTAATCTTTTTATATTTGTTTCAGGAGCTAGCAATGGGTCGTCCTCCAACATGAAGGGAGGAATCTTACGGATATAGTCATGGGTTGACTGCACTATTGCAGGACTTGGAGGGACGCGGTGCGGTAGTTTCATGGGAGCATTTGCGATGAGGTAATTAATTTATAAACTTGGTTTTTACTTGTTGTTTGTAATTCTCATGTGAGTTTATCTCATTCCATTAATATTCTTTGTTGCAAGACTGTTGATATGGAACGTTCTTTGCATGTGTATGGCAGTGGAAGACCAATGTTTTGTATTTGATTTTCATATGGCAATACATTGCTTTGCCACATTTTGTAAAAGCGTCATATATGACAGTGGTTTGCCACACTCTTGTACATGCTTCATTATTGAAATATATAACTTCTTTTGTACATGGTTCATAGTTCATTCTGATTATCTCTTTTGTGTCCAATAATACTCTGTTTCATGAAATCATATTTCGGTTGTCATTAGAGTACACATCACATGTACTCGGTTTTTTTTGGCAGAGTGTATTGTCTTTTGTTAAGCAACATCATGGTAATGTTGCTGTAGCAGAAGACAAAACACTCTGCCCAAAAAAAATTTTGCAGGTATGGTCATCGGTATACGCGACGGTACTCCCAGTAGTGTCATCGGAATAACCGTCGGTACACCGAGCAGGTGACGGTACCTCCAGCAAAAGCCTCGGTATGTACGTTGGTATTACCGACACATATACCGACGCATATACGGACGCATATACGGACGCGCATACCGACGCACATACCGACGCACATACCGGTGCATATACCGACTCTTTGGTACCGACGTGCAAATTGACCTTTACACTGGCGTCACGGCAAATTAAGCAGCGTTCATTTTCCTCGGTAAAAACCTCAGTATACCATCGATCTGTTGTAGTGAGTTTGGGTGAATGACATGAGAGTTGGAAACTTTATACCATAAACAATTTCAAAATGAGCATGTCCACTAGTGGTGTGTGTGGAGTTATTGTAAGCAAATTGAAGTAATGGCAACTTTTCATCCTAGTTAGTGGGACTATCTTATGAATAAAAACACAATAATTCAAGAATAGTATTGTTTGTAGCCTCACTACTTTTGGATGCAATGTAGAGCTAAAATCTATTTTGGAACCCAAATGCTGAAATAAGGCAACCCAAAAATTAATTGTAATTTTGGGATGCAATGTAGAGCTAAAATCTATTTTGGAACCCAAATGCTGAAATAAGGCAACCCCAAAAATAAATTGTAGAAACAAACATCATAATCCGATAACATTACTTTATGAAATATATGATGTGGGAAAATGCATTTGATGAATAATTTTGTACCCTAAGGTGCAGACAAAGTTTTTCTACATGAAATGAAATATGCATATTTACTAAACCTATCAGCTACTCTTGAAATCATATCCTTATGTGATGAAATGATAAGAAGACCTATGACAAAATCCATAGAAATTTGTTCCAATGATTTGTTTGGAATGGGAAGTGGCATTAATAATCCAAATGGTTTAACATGATGACGTTTTATACGTTGACACACAATGTTTTGAGAAACATAATGTGCAATATCATTTTCCATGGTGCTCTGTATGCCTCGATGACCCATGTAAGATGGTTCATGCATTTGCTTGATGAAAAAATCTTTAAAAAATTGGGTTATGCACAATCTATGTTGAAAATAAAGTAAACCATTATGAAATATATAATGTTCATTAGATAAAGGTGCACCATTGTTGAAGTCATGCCATGCACGTGAGAAATACAAATCAGATGCATAAGTGGAAACCATTTCTTGAAATGAATGCATTTGGATGCCAGAAATATTATGCCCAGTAACAAAATGTGAAGGAAAACGACTAGGAGCATTGGCCACAACATTAGCTTTATCAAGTTGATATTGGATCATGGGTTCAAAATTTTAAATGAATGAAGACCATTTAAGATGTCGATCAGAGATGAAGGGTTGATTTAGTAAATGCTTGGATCCCATAAGATAATGTTTCTAAATTTGCAAAACATGTAGAAGTGCTACCAATTCTTTATCATATGTACTATAATTCTTTTCTTAAGGCTTGAGCTTCCTACTCTCAAATGCAATGTGATGATCATTTTGCATTAAAAAAACACCTATTCCTGAACTACTTATATAAGTAATGACATGAAATGGTTGTGAAAAATAAAGAAACTATAAAACAAGTGCATGCTTGAGTTTTTCAAAGGATTTTTGTTGGGTAGGTCCCCATGAAAGTTTTATTTTCTTTTTCAATAATAAGGTAAAAGGCAGTGCTAAATAAGAAAATTTTCTAACAAACTTCCTATAGAAACTAGCTAACCCAAGAAAAGAACAAACATCATTGATTGATTGTGATGTAGGCCATTCAACTATGACTTTAATCTCTTTTGGATCCACGTACACGCCTTCATTTGAAATAATATCTCCTAGATATTCTAGCTTACATTGAAAAAATTAACCCTTTTCAAGAATAGCATAAAGTGCATTCTCTCGTAACAAATGGAAAAACTGTTTTAAGATGTTTCTTGTGCTCACTATCGTGCTTACTCCAAACAAGTAAATCGTCAAAAAAATACAAGAAAAAAAGCTTGCAAATGTAGCAGGATCATAAGTAAGTCCAAAGGGCATTACCATAAATTCATAATGGCCGGTTTGAGTTCTAAATGCAGTTTTAAAAATATTGCTTTTTGTCATACATATCTGATGGTAATCTAATTTAAGAACAATTTTACTAAAGATACGAGCTCCTCATAACTTATCTAAGAGATCATCTATTTGAGGAATAGGGTATCTATTATTTATTTTGATCTTGTTCAGGGCTCTATAATCAATGCACATTCAATAAGTTTTGTTCTTCTTCTCTACGAAGAGAATTGGTGCTCCAAATGGGGAAGAACTAGGCCTTATAAGTCCTTTGTGGAGTAATTCTTCCACTTGGTTTTCTAGTGTAGTGAGCCATGTCTATAAGGTGCTTTATGAGGAGGAGAACTACCACGAATTAAGTCTATGCTATTGTCAAAGGATCCTCGAGATGGTGGTAGTTCAGAGGGATAATTAGACATAAAACAATCCTTATAAGTAGTCATGAAAAGTTTATGTGCATCGATAATTGTATGAGTATAATCATTTATGACATTTACAAAAACAATGCATGACTTGTATCCTTTTCTAAATGCACGTTTTACTTGAGCATGAATAATCAATGTAAATGGATGGAAATCATGCCGCATAGATAAGTAATGATTTGACCTTTAAATTCAAAGTTAAAGGTATGTGCATGGTAGTCAATGTGTTGTTGTTATAATGATTATGAAAAGGAATACAAAGTACAACATTGTAACATTGCAAAGGTGAAATTAGAAACCTTCGTGCATCTACATATGGGCCTCTGCTAATCATAACATCTTGCACTTCTCGTGTTACATTATAACAACTACCTTGAAATGCAGTTTTCACTTTATATAAAGAAGGAAACATTTTTAATATAAGTCCTTGTACTAATAAATGTGAAATGAAATCATGTGAACTACCATTGTCACGTAAAATATTAACGAGTTTGTTATTTATAGTACCCTACATGCAAAGTAAATAATGAATAGAGGTACCATTACCAGGGGTACTTAAGTCTATCTCTAATGCTTCATCTATCCAAACATGAGAAATCTCTTCATTATGGGACTCCATGTTAGGCAATTGAGCTGCAGTTCAATTCATCTGAAGAGGTTACAATGTGCACTCTATTTTTGTATGTCCAATTTTACCAGAATTCAAGGAGGTGATACATGGTTGCTTTTGTTTGGCATCCACCACTGAAGTTTGCAAGGTAGTTGGTTTGGTGGGTTGGAGAGATGAAGCAATAGGTGTAGTTGAGTAGTTGGATTGTGGAGGACGAGAAAAACTAGAGTAAGATGGGGCACTAAAATTATGCTTCATAGGAAAATTTGGTTTAATAAGAAGTCACCATTGATCCCGTTGTTATAAATCTGAATTAGTTATGGATTGAATTTCCTTTTTAGTATCATAGGGAAAAAGAGATAGAGTCATTGAGGGTTCTAGGTCATAGGGTGTGAAGCTTGACTTGGATTTCAACGTCCAAACCATCTTCATACTTTTGTTGCAAGATCCTTTGGTACATCTTCCAATATCCGAACCAATAATAAATTTTTCCAAAACCGCTCTGTGCACATAGTAACAATGTCACTCTCCTTCCATGTAAAAGTTCTCCATGCATGCCGAACATGTAAATGATATTGACGAGGGCGAAAGAATCCTTCACTTTATCTTGGAAAGCCTTCCACAATGTTGGACAATCTGTGCTATGATGTAGGACATTTCACTAGAGCTGAGCTTTTCCTAATAAATAGTTAGTGGCAAATTTGACTTTTTCCACTTTCAGCATATGTTTCATCAGTATAAAAATTATGAAACTCTGATTACCATGAAAGAACTAAAGTGCCATCCTTACGGCCATCAAACTATAGAAATCAATAATTTTTAACACCAATCTTGTAATGTGTGCTATTAGATTGGGTAAAGATAATAGCGTTTATCACCCTCGCAAGGTTATCTTCATGAGATTGCATCTTCTAAAGTACTTCATCGTGTTGCCTGATCTCATTTTGAGTGCCTCGAAGTTCATTCCATAGAAGCTCTAGCTATCGCTCGAGTTGTACCTCAGGTAGAGGTGAGTCACCAAAATCCTCCATGATGTTCGTAGGGTTCATGTGGGTAGAGAACAAAACCTTGTAGCTAGATATGTAAATTTTTTTTTGAGATTGCTTGAATTAAAATGTAAAAGGAAGAGTTATTCTTGGGAATTGAGAAAGTAAGAAAGAGATGCAAGTTGCGTTAAATATAAGAAAAGAGAACTAGAGTGATTACACAAAGAGATAGTGTAGTGGTAAAACACTTCCCTTGTGAGAGTGAGGTTGTGGGTTCAAATCGTCCCTCCTTGGTGAATAAAAAACTTCGTATTGCCAGTCATAAATTAAAAAGGGTTCAGACATAGCCAACGGTCACCAAGGGAGCCATGGGTGCCAAGGAAGTCAAAGATGCCAAAGTAATGCCTTAGTTATGCCTAATTTCTATGCCTTAGATGATGCCTTGGAGTAAGCTGAAGGAGTAAAAGTAGGTGTAAACATAAGACAAATGAGTAAACATAGGTGTAAATGTAGGTTCTGGTTCTACAATAGGAACAAAAATAGAAACTAGAATCAAAATCAGAATTGGAATCGAAAACAAGAAGAAAAACGGAACAAAAATTGAAACAAAAATTAGAACTAGAATTGGAATCTAAATCGAAACCAAAATCAAAATTGGAGTCAGAATTGAAATCACAATTGCAATTAGGATTCGAATCGAAAACATATCATGAATAGAGAAAAGAAAAAAAGAGATCAAATCCCAAAATGAACAAAAATAAACCCCTTCAAAGTGACACATGTGGATCTCTGATACCATTGTTATCAGGATCTTAATTCATGCACACACAAAGGTTATGAAAGCTAAAAACACATAGAGAAATAGATATGCAAGAAGAAAAGACAAAACACAGTATTGGGTGCAATCTCCCCCCATGCACTCCATTTTGACAGTCTACAAAGTGCATGTATTTATAGGATTTTTTTTTTAATATATAAAAAAAGTGGTTACACGAGAGCGGCTTTGAAAAGCATGCATGAGAGTAAAAGTTGGCCTATTTTGTAGAGAGCCTTTGCTTTTAATAACAAAAATCACTGTCTACAGTGATCCGAATCCTAACCACTTATTTTAGTAACTATTTCTAAAAATTGAACCCTCTACGTGGGTAAGTTTACAGACTATATAAAATACAAATCCGATTATTGAGGTCCCTCCTTTCACACTTTATATGCCCTCAAGAACCTTCAGTTGCTATATCAAAAACATCAAAGCACATTAATACATTATAAATTAACACTCGAACAATTCCTTGTTCAACACATTCCATGATCCATAACATCTTTATAACTTTTTCACATATTGGTCTTGATCTGAATCTTCACTTGATCCATTTCATTGCTTTTTGATACATTAAATGTCTTCTTCTTCCTTTTCAATTTGTTAAGTTAATCTTTTGGTGCGTTGATAAGAGACATGGATATGGTCTCCCTTTGTTAAATGAAATTTATGTTCTTCGTGAATGTTACAATCAATAGCTGTTTGAAAGGTGGCATTTTTTCTCCCGTCTATTACGAGGTTGTGATTTGTTTCCACTATTTTTCATCCCTTATTCTTTTAAAGAATCTAAGCATGAATTATTGATCCTCAATATAGTTTTGGATTGATCTTACTAGTGAACCCACTATCTAATGGAGACTTGTAATCAATAGATTTATCATATTCTCCAATTCATTCTTGACTTGTGTATTTCTCATCTTAGTTCAAATAAAATAAAATATATGAAAAACATATCAATCCTTTGTTTTACTTTCTACATCTTATGCTAACACATCATGTTGTTGCTAATATTCTAGTAAATAATTTTTACATATTTCATTCACTTCTCATTACTTTACTTAAAAAAGAAAACATAATTTTTTATATCTTCTTTAGGGTGATCATATACAAATGTTTTAGCTTATATCAAATAATAAAATATTCATAGGTTCTTGAGCACGATACCGCTCCTCAACGGAAAGGTTTGCGATTAGTATTTCTCATTTTGGACGTTTTATATGTACGAATTAAACTAAGCCTTGGGAGTGACCATAGGCGTTTCCATAGCTCTCTTTCAATGTTTTTTTTTTTTTAGCTCTTGGAAGCTTCAATCAAACTCTATGTTCGTATCTTTCCCTTTTTATAAATCTGCAACAGTTATCGCCTCATTAAGTACGGTTTTCCAAATGTTGTCCAAAAACTTGCAATAGATTTATTAGACTTTTATATGATTTTTTTTTTGAAATGTGAATTAAGGGTAATCAATGTTCCACTAGCACTAATGGAGACTGATTTGACATCGTGGAGAAAAATTGAAAAGTTTTGGAGTTTTACATAGTATAATAAATTGTAAAAGATGAAAAATCATTCCTAGATTTGTTTTAAATGTTATGTAAATACATAACTCAAGTTCTTTTAATTCTACTCTATAGTAACTTATTTTTCCATTCAGTCAATTACTTTATTAGGATTTTTTCGAGATAAAAACAACATTCACACAAAGAAAAGCTACTTCAAATAGTGGTCTCTTGGCTTATGGTAGTGAGATAGGCTCCTTGTTCTTACTAATTCTCTTGATCTACGACGTGGCTTATGGTAGTGAGATAGGCTCCTTGTTCTTACTAATTCTCTTGATCTACGACGAGAAGAAATCTCCAAAACCATTAATACTTATCAAGAGCAACGAAGAAAAAAACAAAAGTGAAAAAAGAAAACAAAATTTAGTGTTATTAGAATGCAGGGAGTACAAGATAGAGCATTCCTATGTATGTGCTAAGGTGTGGATACATAAAAATGATAATCAAGCTACAAAACTTCTCTCCAAAGTATGGATCTTAGCTAAGGATTGGTAGAATAATGTACGTGCTCGAAGTCTTAAGAAGATACCCTATCATTTCTATGATATGGTTGATAAAACGTACGGCGTTTGTGTTCCTCATCATTATAGAAAAAACGATATCTCATTTAACTACGCTAGTGGAAAGAACATATCTACCTCTATCCTAACACCATTGAAATCTCATGACTCGTTCTTAGTGTAAAACTCTATAACTTTGAAGATCCATTTGAAAAATATTTGTTCATATATTGATTTCTTGTGAATCTAGAAAATTATGACTTACCAAATAAAGGTATTTATGTTTATGTTTCACCATGAACCTCAGATTTTGTATGAATAAAAAATTTAACTAATCATACACAAGAATTTTCTTAAATATCTCAAATGAGAATCATTATTTAATATATAGGTATGCATGCCACTAAGCTTAGCTTACTTTCATATATGATGCTCAAAGTTGAGGGATATGTTTGGACGATACACATGAAATAATATTTTGCATATATGACGATTTAGTCAAACTTCGTAGTATGCTCACCATTCAATATGTGTGGATGTTCTGCTTTAACATGTAAACAATCAAACATTTGGTATACAGATCTTCATCAATATGGGGTATATTAGGTTTATACGAGTTCTTTTGATTTATTCTCATTTTTTTTCATTGAATTAAGTCATCCACTTATTTTCTTTCCCATTATATAGCAATCCGCAAGATATGCTTTTCAATACACAGGACATATGGCAGAAAACGCTTAAGGTTTCTTTTTTTTGTTTGCCCGTCTTTCTGTGCAAGATGCAAAATCATATATAGAATAGAAAAGAAAGAAGTTGTTCAATCGAAATATGTACGTTCACTATTCAACGAAATTTGTTTATGCAATGTAGTATGAATAGAAGGAATTATGTTGAAGATGATCCTGAAATGGAAAAGGATCTCAAGAAGCGGACAGTTATATCAAACATGCTGCCGGGCCAAAGCAGATGGAAACAATATCTGCTCTTTCTCTACAAAATCCATATAGAAATTTTGAGCACTGTGGAGGAATCGTACTGTAAGCCAGCAACAATGGTTTTACAATGCTGAAATGCTGGAAGCCGCGGATTAAATAATTCAATGGCCAAGTCAATAAGCTACATACATAAATAATAGAACACAATCTTCTACATTATCGACACTATATTTATGTTGCCAATTACAAAAGTGCATTATATATATTTTATGGATGCGTTCCTTTTTTTTTTCTTTTTTGGTTTTCTCTTTTGCCGCCTTTGTTCAAATCATGTATCAGCCCAATGACTGAGCCATACACTTATATAATAAATAATTGTATACAACATCCAAATGAACAACATAATATTTAGTTTTATCGATATTTTCAATGCGTTATAGCGGATGTATCGATGTATAGAGATCTTCTCCAGCAACAAAGCATTTTCGTTTATTGCGTCATTTGGAACAAGTGAGTAGCATTGTGAACAGCTGCACTCGGAAGACATCAAACACGATGACTTCATGTTCGCATGTTGAATCACATCTGAACTTATGTTCTTAGTGAATATTAGAATCAATAGTTTTTTGAACGGTGGAAACCTTTCTCCCGTGTATTACAAGGTTGTGATTTGTTTCCACTCTTGTTCATCGCTTATTCTTTTCAAGGCTTCTAGCATAAATCATCCATCCTCAATATAGTTTTGGATTGATCTTAGTGAACACACTATCTACAGGACACTAAGAGGACGATCATGGAGACTTACAATGAATAGATTTATCATATTCTCCAGCTCATTCTTGACTTGAGTCTTTCTGGTCTTAGCTCAAATAATATAAAATATATGAAAAACATATAAATCCTTTGTTTCCGTTTCTAGATCTTATGTTTAGCCCATCTTGTTTTTGCTAATATTCTAGGAAATAATTATTATACATACTTCCTACACTTCTCATTCCTTTACTAAAGTCTTTTTCAGGGTGATCATATACACATGTTTTAAGTTATATTAAATAATAAATACACATAGGTTCTTGAACACGATACAACTAGTGAACGGAAAGTTTTACACTTTGTATTTCTAATTTGCCACCGTTTATATCTAGGAAGCAAAGAAAACCTTGGGAGTGACCATGCGTTTTCGCATCTCTTTTTCAATGTTTTGTTTTATCTCTTGAAAGCATTAATCGAACTCTATGTTCGTATCCTTCCCTTTTTATAAATCTGCAACATTTGTCGATTTATTAAGTACGGTTTTCCAAATGTTGTCCAAACACTTGCAATAGATTTATTAACCTCTTATATCGTCTTTCTTTTGAAATGTGCCTTAAGGCTTATTGATGTTCCACTATGACTAACAGAGACTAATTCAACATCGTGGATAAAAATTGAAAAGTTTTGGAATTTCACATACTATACTAAATTGTCAAATATGTAAAACGATTTCTAGATTTTTCTTTTGAAATTTTATGTACATACATAACTCAAGTTGTGTTAATTCTGCTCTACAGTAACTTGTTTCTCAATCCACTTAATTACTTTATTGCTTGTGCAAAAAATAAAAGTTAGTGCTACTAGAATTCAGAGAGTATAAGATAGAGCATTGCCTATGTATGTTCTGTAGTATGGATACATAAAGATCCTAATCAAGCTATGTCTCTCCAAAGTATGGAATTTAGCTAAGGATTGATAGAAATATGTAAAGCTTGAATTCTTAAGAAAATACCGTATCATTTGTATGCTTCCCTTGATAAAGCGTACGGCGTTTATGTTCCCCATCATTATAGAAAAAAAACAATACCTCATTTAACTACGTTAGTGCGAAGAACATATCTATCTCTATCCTAACACCGTTGAAATCTCATGACTGGTTCTTCGTGTAAAACTCTATAACTTTAAAGATCCATTTGAAAAATATTTGTTCATATATATTCATTTCTTCTGAATCTAGAAAATTATGACTTACCAACAAAAGGTATATATCTTTATGTTTCACTATCAACCTCAGATATTTTATGAATAACGAAGTTAATTTCTTGTGTACAAGCGATAAATGTATTTTCTTAAATATCTCAAATAAAAAACATTATTTACTATATAGCTATGCATGCCACTAATCTTAGCTTACTTTCATATATGATGCTCAAAGTTGAGCGATATCTTTAGACGATACACATGAAATAATATTTTGCCAATATAACGATATAGTCAAACTTCGTAGTATGCTCACCATTCAATATGTGTGGATATATATATATATATATATATATATATATATATATATATATATATATATATATATATATATATATATATATATATATATATATATATATATATATATATATATATATATATATATATATATATATATTGAACGCTGTGGAGGAATCGTACTGTAAGAGAACAAGAATGGTTTTACAATGCTAAAATGCTCGAAGCCGCGGTTTAAATAATTCTTTGGCCAAGTCAATAAGCTATAAACATAAATAATAGAACAGAATCTTCTATATTATCAACACTATAGTTATATGATGCTGCCAATTACACAAATGCGTTATGGATCCATACGCAGAAAACTTGTAGCTTATTCGTACCATCACAGAATCGAAGGTCTATGTAGAAGGTGCGAATCCAGAAACGTGTTTTTCTCTTTTGCCGCCTTTTTTGAAATAATGTTTCAGCCCAATGAATGAGCCGTACACTTGTGTACTAAAGAATTGTACACAGCATCCATATAAAGAACATAATATTTTGTTTTATCGATATTTTCAATGTGTTATAACGGATGTATCGATGCATAGACATCTTCTCCAGAAACAAAAAAAAATTCGTTTATTGCATCATTTGGAAAAAGTGAGTAGCACCTTGTATGAACATTGTGAACAGCTGCACTCGGAAGGCATCAAACAAGATGACTCCATGCTCGCATGTACACCCGAGAGGGAAGGTCCTCCGAGGCATTCATCCATGCATTCTTGTACATCAATGACTAATCCCAGACAGTGAAATGACTAATCCCCTTGAAGCTTGTCATTATTCATGACGCACATCAAGCTGTTTTTCATACACAAGATTGAACAGAGAGAGAGAGAGAGAGAGAGAGAGAGAGAGAGAGAGAGAGAGAGAGAGAGAGAGAGAGAGAGAGAGAGAGAGAGAGAGATCTGCCTCCTCGACTACAACACACGAACAACCTTTGAATTCTCAGAAATCTGCAACGTGAATGGCTATAATGTTAGTCGGCATATCTCATCAAACTGTTAAGAACATATATATTAGTACACACTGAATATCGTAGAGACCTAAACAATCATCTAGACATGGACGGCCATCGTCCGTAGAAAATAATGCCACTGTCAATAATCGATAGGAAAAGACAACCAACGGTGGGTACAACTAAGAATCTAGACAACCAACGGTGGGTACAACAAACCATTTTTTTTTGCAATTGAAATTGCGTTCTAACTAAAAGAGTGATCATTGTGGAAATGAATCGCATTGTCAAGCGACACATTAAAATTTTGTTTTTGCTTTTGTTTCCCTCGTAAGGGTACCACGTGCAACTTAGAACTTCTGCTTTGTACTTGGAAAGAAAAGGTGGGGAGGGACACGTTTTATCGAAAATAGGTTTCTGTAGATGCTGAAAGCAATGCCATGCAATGTTTTTTCTAATATTTGGCATACAACACCAGGAACTACCAACAAATACGTATAATGAGCATTCTGATAAAAAAGCATAAACTCAAAGGATATATGTGTTTTGAGCTTGAAAGGCACATATGGACAATGTTTTCAGCTTGAAAGGCACCTATATGGACAATGTTTTCAGCTTGAAAGGCACATATGAATAGGAATAAGGATATACTTAGGATACAAAATGAAAGAAATACATATATCCATACAAGATGAAATGAACATGAAATCAAATCTAGATACAAACTAAAGCTTCCTAACTCCTAAAGCTTCTCTGACGTAGATGAACTTGTCTTTGAGGAGAGCTTTGGTGAAGAGATTTGCCACTTGATCTCCAATGTTGATGTGAATGAGCTCCACTTCTCTGTCGATGATCTTCTCACAAGCAAAGTGATAATGAACTTCAATGTGCTTCGATCTCCCATGATAAACTAGATTCTTTCATAGCATAACATTGCTCACATTCTCGAAATAGATGTTGACCTTTCCGTCAATGTAGACTCCCATGTCTTCAAGTGGGATGAGGAGGTGGTGAGCAGTTGTTGGGAGTTCGGTGGAGAGTAGTTGGGGGATGAGGATGAAGAGCCAGTGGATTCGTGGATGGGTTGGATAGGGATAATGGGGTCGAGTGGCGGCTCCAGTGGGGGAGTGGGAAGGACAGAGTGAGATTGCGTTAACTTATCTATAGTTTGTTGTGCAGTGTCAGCGGTATCAGCAATTGTGGATTCTACTGCTCTGAGCAGTTCGTCGAAAATATCCTTAGCTACCTCTTCTTCATCTGTTTGTTTTTCTGGCTCCGATTGTTGCTGTGATGCCTCTTTTGACGAGCTTGTGTCGGTTTTAGTGTGATCCTCCTATTCTTGTTGCCCTTGTGAAGATGACTGCGTAGATGATTCATGCTGCATCGATGTGGCGGTGTCGTGGAAGGTTTCTTCGTCATGCTTTTCTTCTTTCTTGTCATCATCTTTGTTTCCTTCGGCTGATCCGTGTGCTTCACTTTCAGAAGAACTGATTCTGATTCTCTTCCCGCGGAAGAGTTCATTTAGCTCCTCTTCATCTTCTTCATCATCGTCCCATAATTGCATAGACTCTTCATGTCGTAGGACCGGGCCTCTAGGTGGTGGTTGTGCTGCAAGGATGGCCGGAAACAGGAAGGATATGATATGAGGGAGTCTCGATCTTGGCATTCCTCCCTTGTTTACTTGTTTGATGATTGCTACACATTCTTTGTGAATGCGGTGGAAGAAATAGGACGCAAAATTTACTGGTTCTCGGGCGGCTAAGTCTATGGTGGAGTAGAAGGGACGAGATATTCCATAAGTCCGTTTCTGTAGGTTGAGGATAGCTACTAAGAATTGGAGGGCTGATCTCTCAGGTTCCGATCGACAAAGGATCGCATATTCGTTTGGCGAATACCTAGGAAATAATTGGGTCATTGTTGCTACGGGGAGGTTCGGGCCATTTTCTCGACCTTGCGAAGGGAGTCAGAATGACTCAGCGAATGTTTGGAAGGTGATCAGTGTACGGGATGGGAGGGAGGTGATCGGCCAACTCTGCTCGGTGGCAGGTGTGTTGGCGATGGCAGAGATGATCTGGGCAAAGAAGGGGTGGGATTCCACTGAATGCCAAGGCAGTTCAGCGAAATTGGATAGCCCACGAATGCGCAGGAACTCTCCTACATCGGTAGGGAGTCCATCACGGAAGGTGGCATAGTTAGCCAGAGCTTCCATGGTGCACACAAAGACAGCAATCACAAGTACACAGAACACAGGGTACGCACAATGACACAAATCACACAAACACAATAGCAATTTTCGGCGAAACAGAAAAGGTTAAGTAGATGCGTTGCAGTGGAGAGCAATCAAGAATGACTAATCATCGCACGCTATTGAGATGATAATTCTTAACTTCGGTGTGCATGTGTGAGTAGCTGGAAAGAGAAGGGCGGTTGTGGACATAATTAGGTATCAAAACACGGATATTTATAGACTTATTTTATTAAGCATGCCAAAAAAGAAAAGAAAAGAAAATAAAAGAAAAGAGAACACCAAAAGACGTGGCCAACCGCGAAACGTTTCAGTGTGGATTAGATGCTTGTTGATACGGCCGCAGCTTTGATCCATTTATTACCTTTGGAAGAGGAATTCGGGTCAAAGTGGTCAACCGAAAAGTTGCTGGGTCCACTTGTTCAGCAATCCGGTAGGGACCAAACCATCGTAACTTGAATTTGCTAGCAGAGCGATTCGACTTTGCATTGTAAAAGAGTACAAGTTGTCCCATCGAAAAAATTGGAGTCTTTAGATATCGATCATGTGTTCGAGCTTGTCTTAGCTGTACTTCCTGAATAGTCAAAAGACTGTGCCATCGATGCTCGTCTAATTCTCTGAGTGTACCCAACCGAAATGATAGTGATTTTCCAGGTAGCAGTTTCTGAGCGATTGCTACTCATAAACTTGGCATAACTATCTCCATCGGTGCTATTGCTTCCAATCCATAAGCTAGTTTGAAAGGGGTTAATCCTGTTGTTACCTTGTATGTAGTCCGATATGCCCATAATACTGCAGGTAACAGTTGATCCCATCTTTCCGGTGCTTCCAAAATGAGTTTTCGAAGCATATTCAACAAAGTTTTGTTTGTACTCTCAGCCAAACCATTTGCACGAGGGTAATATGGTGAACTAAATTTATGCGTGACCTGAAACGAACATGTGGGTACTTTCATTAAATTGTTGACAAAATGAGTGGCTTGATCTGTAACAAGTTCCAACGGTAAGCCAAAAGGTGGAAAGACATCTTTCAGTAGACATTTTGCTACTGCAACAGCTGTGGCAGACCGTAAAGCCCAGGCTTCTGCCCATCTGGTAGCATAATCAGTACATGTCCAAATATAACGGTTATTATTGAGGATTGCTAGTGGTGTAATAGGGCCAATGAAATCTAGACCCCACTTCTGAAAAGGCTCTAATGGCAAGACAGGTTGTAGAGGGAAAAGATGACGTTGCAGGGGCTATCCAGATCTCTAACAACTATCACATTGTTTGACAAACTATGATACATCCCTGTACATAGTAGGCCACCAAAGACCACTTTGCAAAATTTTCCGATGTGTTAAGTGTGCAGCAAAATGGCCACCGGAAGGAATTGAATGAGCCAAATTAATGACTGAGTTAACTTCATGTGGTGGAATACAACAAAGTAAATATCCAGTGTGATCCATATAGTATAATTCCCCAGCAATCAACCAAAATTGGCAACTGAAAACTGAATTTTTTCTTCGTATTGCAGGAGAAGTTTGAGAAGGAAGGTATCCATCAATGAGGAAGGTCAAGATTTGATCATAATAGGTAGATGGCATAGGTGGGTCTGTATTTCATCATTAGTCGGTTCAGAGACATAAATTGCCGGTGTTGTGTCATCTACACCGACTGGAGCTTCACCCGAATCTAAGCGAGAGAGAAAATCTGCTAAGGCATGTGAACTGCATGGCCGATGAATAACTTCATAGTCAAATTCTTGTAAAAGCAGAACCCATCGTGCTAATCGACCACCTAGATGCTGTTGCCAAACTAGATAGACAAGTGCAGCATGATCTACATGAAAAGTAAATCTATGGCCCAGCAAATAATGTCTGAATTTCTTGACTGAATATACTAGACCTAGACATTCTCTCTCTGTTACAGAGTAATTCTTTTCAGTAGGGGCTAATCTTCGACTTGCATAGTACACTGGTCTGAACCACTTATCGGTTTGTTGCATTAGAACACTCCCTATTGCTATATCTGAAGCATCAACAAATACATGAAATGGGCGATCCCAGTCAGGAGGCTGTAAGATTGGAACCTGTATTAGTAATCCCTTTAGACGATCAAAAGCACTTTGATAGTCCGGGGTCTAGTCAAATTATCGAGGGGTCTTGGTTATTAATTTGTTCAGTGGTATTTCCAAATGAGCAAGCCACCGTAAGTGTCGACCATGCCATCTTACTTGGCTCATGAAGCGCATTACTTCCTTAGGTGTAGTGGGTACATGTGCTTCTAACACAGCTGTGATTTTATCTGGATCCACCTGTATACCCTGTGCAAATACAATGTGAGCAAGTAGCTTTCCACATGAAACCGTAAACACAGATTTGTTTGGGTTCAAACAGAGTCTATATTCTCTGCACTTTTCAAAGCAGCACCGTAAATGGAACAGGTGTGCTATCATCTTACCGAAAATCAAAAAATCATCAAGATATACTTGCATAAAAGAGGTAAGGTAAGGAGAAAATATTTCGTGCATACACCTTTGGAACGTACGTGGGGCATTTCTTAATCCAAACCACATAACAGTACATGCGAAAACACCCCAGTTGGTAATGAAGGTGGTCTTCGGTATATCCTGTTCAGCCATTTTAACTTGATTATACCCACTGTACCCATCTAAGAATGAATACATTTTATGTCCTCCTACTCTATCAAGCATTGTGTCAAGAAAAGGTAGCGGAAATGGATCAGGCACCGTAGCCGCGTTCAGTTTTGGGTAATCTACACATATTCGTAACTACTTATTCTTTTTAGGGACAATAACAATTGGTGAGATCCATTCAGCATGCTCTACTAGTACAATGAATCCGACTTTGAGTAGCCTATCAAGTTCTACCTTTACCTGTGATGCATAGTTTGGATTCATCCGGTAGCTGGGTTGCTTAATTGGTTTTGCTTCCCGCTTCAGCATGACCCTGTGTTGATAGATGCACGGGTCCAAACCCTTCATATCTTTGTAATCCCATGCAAATACATCAGAAAATTCTTGAAGTAGTTGGATTAAATCTGCTTGAAATGACTCAGGTAAGCTCTCCTTTATCTTAACAGGATGTGGATTTTCTTCATCCCCTAAATTGTAGGTGGTCAATTGATCTTCTGGAACATAGAATTGTCAAGGCTTCTCTGTATCCTGAGCTGGCTTAAAAAGTTGTTGTAGATCAGCGTCATCTATTGTATTCTTATCTTGTTTCGTATTTTTTTCTGTTACAGACATCACCGTGCAAACTGCAGGATTCCAATTATCTACAACAGATTTTAGATCAACAGTTCCTAGGGAGATCAAGTCAATGTTATTTTTCAGAAACTCTTCTTCTTAATCATCTGACAACCCATCTAGCATATGGACTGGTTCTGCAAAATACGGTCTAGCATGCAACTTGCAAGGTTGTATAGCATCTAATTTTACAACGTATTTACGATTATTATCTTTGAAAGTGAGTTCCTGTGTAGACCAATCTTGTATTACCTTAGCGTGCTTCAACCAAGGACGACCGAAAAGGAGATTATAATCAAGGGTGGATTTCGGTAATTCTAGTATGACAAAGGTCATTTTAAATGTTGTACCTTGTAAAGTTATTGGTACATTTCGTACAAGTCCTATGGGATGGACTCTTGACTGATCGGCCATTCTGACAAAAAATTGAACTGGTTCGATTTCGGTCCACCCTAACTTTTTACACAGTGCAGCACTAGCAATGTTGACACGAGATCCTCCATCAATTAGTACCTGTGTGATTTTATGATTTTTATACCATACCGTAATTAAAGGAACTGAATGATCGACTGTAGACTCAGGTTCCGATTGCATTGTTGGAATGCAAGAAGGCACAGGACTGAACTGTTGTTGGAATTGTTGTCGAACTCCTGGTACTAGTGCAAGTAATTGGCCTAGAGGAAGAGTGATGGATGCTTTAGATAAAATTTCCCAGGCCTTTTGTGATTGGATTGTAATTTCCACAGATTCTGAAGATGATGCGCCTGCTGAAGATGATGTGCCTGCTGCTATATTAGAATTGTGTTGTTGTGTTCCTTCCTCGGTTAACGGAGCTTGGGTCACCGGAATAGGATCTGGAAACACTAGAGGCTCTGCGGCGGTCCATTGACTAGCTTTATCATACATCCTTTGTTGTTCACGTATGCCTGGTTCAAATATTTTTGCTGCTGGTTGTAGTTGTTTATTGCATCCGGTCTGAATTACTACAACGTGCGTTTCTACTGGTGTGATTTGTACCATATTAGCCATTGGGTTTTGACGTTCTTTCTTCCTCTGATCATATTCAGCTGCATCCTTACAAAATCTTCTAATGTGACCAAATTCACCACAAAAATGACAGCGCGGTGGTGGCAAATTGGGAGTTTCCGGTAATGGTCCGGCTTGCCAGCGGTTTGCATTGTAGTTATTATTTCTCTGTCCTCTGTAATTTCGATAACCTTGTTGCTGATTGTTTCTCATTTGCGGAGGTACATAGTGATTGGCTGGCTTCCCTGGTTCCTGTATAATTGCATTGACAATTGCTGGTCCCTGTACTTTGGCATTATATGCGCAGTTTTCGGTGGTGTGTCCGGTAGTGTTGCAGATAGCACAAAACAATTGATTAAGTGCACAAGTGGCACTAGTATGGCCTGAATTCTTGCATGTAGTGTAGTACATCTGTCTGGTCGAGTCTTCGGTGATATTTCTATTTGCTTTTAACCACTCCAGATCTTCTGTAAATCCGCCAACCTTGTTTTCAAGTTGCAAAGCCATTGCGATCACGGCATCTAGCATCATAGCTCCTACACAGCGTATGATCATAATCTGTTTAAGTTTCAGAGTGAATCCATTGATAAACTATTGAGTACTAACGTCATCCGGTAGCTTGGCATGTGCTGGTGGTAATTGCCTCAAATGAGTCCTGAATAGAGTGGCGTATTCCTCTACTGTTTGATTTACCTTCTGTCTATTGTTTTGCAGGTAGTCAAAAATTTTGGCTGGATTCTTCTTTAGCCTGAATCTCTGCAAAAAGGCATCCCTTACTGCTTCATAGGTGCCGAAATGGTTAATATTGTATTCTGTAAGCCATCGAGCTGCTTCGTTAACCAATGCCGATTGGAAAACAATAGCCTTATACGCCGGATCAGGTGGATGGTTGAGCACTGCGTAACTTATGTCAAATGTGCGTACATGAGCATCTGGGTCATCTCTTGGGAATCCACCAAATTTGGTGTACGTCACTCCTGTTGGAGTCGGCCTGGGAGGGCATAGTTGTTGTTGTTGCTGATGCTGCTGCTGCTGCTGTTGTTGTTGTTGTCCATTCATCGTGCTGATGGTTGTATTGTGACTATCTTCTGTATCTCGGGGCTGAATATCTGAACTATCGGAATCTGTATCGTCGGCCTGTGCACTTTCCGGTTCAATAATCTTGTTCAGTATGTTTCGAATCTCGGTTTCGAACAAGCTACCTTCGTGCTTGATGTCAACTGTAGGAAAGCTTATTCCCAATAGCGGTGACTGGGCTGAAGATTCACCAAAAAATGGTAAACAGTCGCCGCAAAACTGCGATCTTTCAGCAACTGTTACCGAAGTATCACCGGACTGTGTCGAATCTTCACCAAAACAAGGTGCTTTTTCTCCTTCACTAATTTCTTTGGCTAAGGTGTTTTTAGTCGTAAACAAATTGGAATCTTTACCCAATGTGGTTAAACTAACTTTAGGCTGCGTCCTGGTAGATTCTGGAGTTACTATATCTTTGACAGACTGTGCCAAACTCGTATCGAAATTTACCAGAGGTGTAGCACGTTCCACCGGAATATGACCGGAATCACTACTAACGTTCTTTACTTTCTTGACAACTGGGTTAGACCTAGCTGTACTTCTACCTCCCGGAGTCGTCCTTAGTAAATTAAGTACCCCAGGCTGGCGGTTCTTTGGATACGTTTCACCGGATCGAGTAACCGGCATGTATCATCTTTTGTACTAATCACGTATTATTATTGTCGATTTACAATTTACAGTCACGTTTCCTCAACTGGTTTGCAACAATCTGATCTGTTGCCACCTTCCCACAGACGGTGCCAGTGTTAAACACTGTTATTCTAATTGTCAGAAGTGCGTTTAAGCGATTCTTGGGTTCTTGGGAGTGGAAGGGGTCTGCTAGACAGAGGCCCTATACTTAGTTCCCAAACTGACCACTTACACACAACAATATACTAATGCTGAGAGCTCTATCAAGATTCTGTTGTACTTAGACATTACAGTTCACGGTTTAGCTCAGCCAACGTGTGCCACATACACTAAGGGGCTATATTGCATCTACACATAAACTTACTGAAAATACCAGAGGCAAGAGTAATTGTCAACCTTTACCAAACGGGTACCGCAATCCTACCAATGTCCAAAGACATAGAGAATCCAAGTGTTCAGATACACCGTACTGAAGGTTCAATACGCAACCCAAGAAATCCGACTGTAGTTTAAACTTTGCCGTATGAACTTGGACCTCGATACTAAGACAACTTAATACAACCCGAATACTAGAAGAGCTACCACAACTGCACAGACTTCGCCACACACTTGTAGAACATTCCAAGAAAAGAGACAACACGATACGCGAACTAACTGATACTCACAACCGCAATGGATACCAACAGACAACAGACAAGACGAGACACAGATACACACAGAATACTCAGAAATTAGACAAGATACTCTGAATTAACCAACTCGACACACAGTAACGCTACAGACAAATCACCAGACAGAGTCTGGTGATCTCTCGAACGTCACTGA
Organism: Ceratopteris richardii; assembly: GCA_020310875.1. Classification (NCBI taxonomy): domain Eukaryota; kingdom Viridiplantae; phylum Streptophyta; class Polypodiopsida; order Polypodiales; family Pteridaceae; genus Ceratopteris; species Ceratopteris richardii. Next base: position 5,985,554 of record CM035430.1, on the reverse strand, counting down.
GCATCTCTTTTCATTGCTTTATAAAAGAATACAACGTGTCTACGTAACAACCTTTTGCACGTTGAAACAAGATCTGAGTTATACACTTCCAATCTGGCGGCCGCTAACAGTCTTCTCCCTTTTACTTTTGCAAATTTTACTTTTCCACTTTTAGAAGAGATAGTTTTTATGACATCTCTTAGAATGTCATTACATAAATGGTTTTAATCAAGCACTAGGCTTGGAAAAATGCACCAACAAAACAAGGACATGATTTCTTCACTCTGTATCACATGTGTAGCCCATAGAAGGCCCCCAAGACATGGTTACAATCGCTAAACTAGGAAGAGTTTGAAATCATTGATGACGTCCTTCAAGCATTCATTCATGGATTTATTGCCATCCGCACTATATATCATAATTTCAAAGATCTTCTTGCTTTCAAGAAAAATTCTGGTGAATTAGTTACAAAAGAAGTGAAAAGGTTCAATCATTACATGGAGCACTACATTCATCTCCCCTCTCACAAAAACTTGGTAATGTTTTTTCTCCATGGTCCAAGTTGTAGAAATTTATGATGAAACAATTTTTTTTTCACAAATCTTGATCCCTTGGTGAATTTCATGAGGAATCTCGTTGACATAGATGAAGACATAGTCTTTACCTTGACCATACCGAATCCTAAGGAAATGCGTCTACCACAACGAAGGGCTTTGGTGTGCAAAACAAGATAAGGAAGGAGGAGATGGAGGGACAGAGAAGAGAGGAGAGACGCATGGACATGCATGGGAGCATCGAAACCCACATAATGATCTCTCTTGAGGCAATACTCTATATATGATGTACATATATGAATATGGGGGTAAGGTCACATGACTCTTACATCCCAAACAATCTCCCACTTAAGGGTCAATGTGACCATAAGTGGAAACACATACAAAGAATGATGTAGGACTATACACTAATGTACAGGAAGAGTTAAGATCTCAACCCATACAGATCAACCTACACCAACTGCCTCGAACAAGGTGTATCCATGCACCTCAAACTGCTCTAGACTCATATCGATAAGAGTCGATCTCACATATGACTGATGCAAGAACTAACAAAGTTCTTGCAAAGCTCCCACTCCCTTTATGCCTGTGTTAATCATCGAACGACTGACAAATCCAAGTGCAAATGATCCAATAGCAAGTGCAATATCTGGTCTCGAGCATAACAACTGGTACATGAGACTCCCGAATGATGACGAAACATGTGCTATCTTGGCTAACCTAAGTATTTCAGCCATGCCTATGTCCAAGGCATCCAAAGCACCATCATCAAGATGAACGTGTCCTGACATATCTGTGTCAACATCTGGCATGATCGAATCCAAGAATGACTGCATAATCGCTGACTCATCAACACCTAAATCAGTCATCCTATCGACCAAGGATGTGTCGGGCTGTGCACCCTGAGAATTAGTATGCTCTGACGTACACTGTGTATCATGAGAGCTATCCTGCTCTACCACACCAAGTGTATCATCATGCTCCTTATGAGCTAACTGCACAACATCAATACCAAGATCAAACTGATGATCACACTCTAATTGAGTATCATCATAATGCTTTAGATGAGCATACACATCATGCTCTAAAGTATCCAACAAATCATCCAAAGTGTGCTGCAAAAGAGCATCCACATGATCAATCAAATCATGCTCTACATAACCATCATGAGTATCCAAAGTATGCTCTACATGTGCATCTATCTGAGCATCTGAATCCTGCCATATATGTGCATCATGAATGTCAATAGACCTCTGTAAGTACACAAAATGAGACATGACAAGTCTCACATCGCACATAAGGATGAACTCCCACTAAGATGAGACTAGCTCTCACATGAGGTACCTGTAGTAGATACCTGTGCCCAATCCTAGCACCTTTGACAAGCATAAGCTGTCCCAACAGCAAGTGAAAATGATGCTCACCAAGGAATGCATAACATCTGCTCTCTTGTAATTGGCTAACTAAAATCAAGCTCATAGGGAATGAAGGCACATAACGTACATGTCTGAGTATAAGTGATGCTCCACTAGGTAGCATAAGGCATACATCTCCTGCACCCTTAATGTCGTATGTCGTACCATCAGGCATGTGCACACATCCACGACTCTCACCTGAGAATTGACAAAACCACTCACGATGTTGAGTAACATGAAAAATCGCTAATGCATCAAGCAACCAAGCCATATGTGTGCTATCCAATGAACAAGAGGAATCTTGAGATGAACCATAGGAGAAAGTGATATTACCATCACTAGCATAGTCAACTGCGATAGACTCTCCTGAAATCACTACCTGACTTGCATCACGTGCATATCTTTGACATCATCATCGCATCCGCCTGAAGCAATGTCCTCCAAGATGGCCCTCATGACCATAATTCCAACATCGAAGTCGTCAATGTGATCTATGTCTCACATGAGTCAATTGACTCGCATACATATCATGTAGTCTCTGCCGTAATGCACTGCTCATCTCCTCATACATAATAGACGCATATATAGAATCCACAAGCTGTAATCGGATAGTGGAGCTCGCCAATGTTTCTATATCCATCATACATGGCCGGGCATGTCACGAGGCCTCTGTGCATCTCTATGCACATACATATGTAACCCTGCATGAACCAATGTATGCCACATCTGAGCTTTCCATCTCCAAAAGTCAGTGCCATCAAACTAAGAAGACACATGCTTGCGATCCAATAGACTAGCAATGTAACAAGAGACTAGAAATAATACTCTATTCTCAATAGGATCACGCTTGCATATCCATATGCATAACTCACATGACAAATGTCTCGATGGATAAGGAACCATATGAACCACCTATCACATCACCATGCATCTAGCATGCACATAAAACCATGAGCACATGCCTGCTCACCAAGTCTCCAAAATGACCAAATAGATGTGAAAGAATCCTAGAAAAAATTCGATAGAGTATCCCCTGTAAACTGAGCAATCAAAGAAGATAACCAATAACAAAAGAACAATGAGTAATTTGTCACCACCTGTCATTGATCCAACCAAAGATAATGGCAAGTGCATATGCCAAAATCTAATAGCAATACATGTGAATACAATGATGATATATCTCCCACTCAAGAATGAATCTTGCAAGATGGTCGAACCTGTCACAAATAATGTCTCACCAAGTCCAAATGAATGGAGATAAACAGTGATCCAAAGCTATCGCACAAGCTTCAAGATCCACTAGAGCTCCTTTCTAGCATAAAAGCCGATGAAATTTTGGCAGTGTCTCCTCTGTAAAATGGACTCTAGAACTACAATAACCATGTGGGAATCACCATCCACAATATCAAATCAATGAACAAATGCTAATAGAATAGCAAATCAAGGTGACAAATAAGTATGCAACTAAGGCTCCAATATGGATCATGTATATGCATGTGCATGTGTGTATGCATATGTATGTGTGTATGCATATGCATGTGTGTATGTGAGTGTGTGTGTGTATATGTGAGTGTGTATGTATATGTGAGTGTGTTTATACATATGTGAGTGTGTATGTATATGTATATGTTTCTCTCTCTCTCTCTCACTATCTCTCTCTCTATTTCAATCGAAAATAAAACAATCACTTACATCGATGTAATTGTTTGAATCGTTGTCGTCAAAATCCACTTGAAGTTTTCCTTCGTCGAATTTCCAAAGACTTGATCCCAGAATCCCTTGCAAAACTAAAGAGAGAAGATATTAGAAAAGGAAAAACATAAACAAAGAAAAAAGAGTGCTACAGTATATGCGATATACTTACCAAAACTTCAGATCTAGGAAAATAGAGGCGTGCTTAGAGAGAGAGAGGGAGTGGGAGAGAGAGAGAGAGAGGGAGGGGGGAGAGAGAGAGAGGGGGAAAGAGTGACAAACAGAGATAGGTTGTTCGCGCGCAAAGTCGACAGTACAAGATCTAGTTTCAAAATGCCCGAAATGGTGAATTTTTTCTCTCGGGCCCGGTTAAAATAGGGTGTCGGTATGAGCGTCAGTATAAGCATCGGTAATTTATTGGAAATTACCGACGCTCATACCGATGTGTCCATTGCCTAGTCAGGTTTCCAAAACGTTTCAATGGTCATACCGACGCCGACCCATGACCGTCGGTATTGATGGAGAGTGTTAATCTCCAAAAGAACAAGTTGACCTTGAGTTTAGATCACCTCTATATCAAGATCAACTTTAGACTCCACCTAATTTAGAGAACCTTCACCAAATTATCAGAAAATTGATTATTCTGAAAAATTCAACTTCTCAGAAAAGTCTGCTGCAGATTAATCACTCATTGACTAATCAATCCTGTAAAGTTTTTGATAAAACTTTGCACAACACTTCGCCTTGAGATTGCGCAACTTTTCCAAGTTAAATCTCTGCAAATGATTTAGTATACTCTGAGAAATCATACAGACAAGTTACCTATGTGTGAAACACCTTCTCTGTAGTAGCGACTTTGACACCTGCAACTTCTTAGCTACAGTTCTCACAATGTCAAACCCGTTTGATCAAGATCTTTTAGCCATAGATGGCTTACCTGCCAACTTAGATTTTAAGCCCTCACTTGTGTAAAACTTTACACCACACACTGAGCAATGTTCATTTTTCTGAACATGAAATCTGTGCCAGTTTCATCGACTCTCAGAACATCATTACATATGAATGTTCCTAAACTAAATTCTCTCAACCTGATTACAATTAGCCTCTCAAATTCTAGCCATAGATAGATTAGCTATGGACTTACATACGTGCAGAAGGATTTGTCAAAAGATTAAACACAGAAGGAGCAGACAGCAAAACATCGGGCGCAAGATTTTTCGATTTCTCAGAAAAATTACATCTAAGTAAAGTTGATGAATTCAACTCACTACTCATGTGTCTAATGACACTTTCTACAACTGATTTCTCTCTTCCTATTCTCTATCTCTTATGCCCCGACTTTCCCAAAACATTTATAGGCAAATATATACAATTTTATGACTGATCAAAAGTATGAGTCACCTATAAGTAAACTAATGTACATATGTGTACATAGATTTGGGTTTCTGAATATGTCCTTCCTTTAACCTTCTGAATTTGTTCTCTTCTTGATTTCTTGACTTCATTTCTTCATAAACCTTCAATTGTGATTGACATGCACCAACAACTCCCCCTCAATCATTAATTGAGGTTCTTCTCTATCTTCTTAATTCCTGCCATATCCTTGAATCTCTGTAGCTTTGGTCCATCTAGACTTTTAGTCATCATATCTGCAAGTTGATCTTTTGTAGGAGTGTGTATGACTTCAATCTCCTTATCAATGACCTTCTCTCTCAGAAAATTATACTGTATTTCAATATGCTTAGTTCTAGCATGAAACACAGGATTAGCTGCCAAGTATAAAGAACTCATATTGTCTCCACAAATAATAGGAGTACTTTGTATTACATCAAACACCTTCATAAGTGTCTTTAGCCATATTACCTCCTTTGCAGCTTCCACCATACCTTTATATTCTGCTTCTGTAGATGATAAAGCAACTGTATGTTGCTTCTTAGAACACCATGAAATCAATTTGTCTCCTACATAGCACAAATATCCATGTGTTGATCTCCTATCATCCACATTACCTGCCCAATCTGCATCACTATATATCTTCACTCTTGTATCAGAAGTAAATCCATAGTACAACCCTTCTCTGAGTGTACCCTTGATGTACCTAAGTACTCTTTGTCCTGCAATCCAATGTTCCTTTCTAGGACAATGCATGAATTGTGAAAGCACACCAACTGCATATGACAAATCAGGCCTTGTTAATGTAGCATAAATCAAGCTACCAACCAAACTTTGATAAAGCTTCATGTCTCTGAATTCTTCTCCTCCAAATCTAGACAATTTGTGGTTCACTTCCAATGGTGTAGGTGCAACCCTGCAATCTTCCATTTTAAATTTGGTTAGCAAATTTTTAAGATACCTTTCTTGGGTCACATATACTCCATGTTGAGTATAAGAAATCTCCATTCCCAAGAAGAATGATAAGTTCCCCAAATCACTAATTTTGAACTCTTTCTCCATCTGCTTCTTGATCATTTGTATTCCTTTATCATCTGTTCCTGTAAGTATTATGTCATCAACATAAATACAAACATAAATGAATCCATCTTCACTTGCTTTGACTAGCAAGCTACTATCTGCCTTTGATGCTTGGAATCCAAGTTCATTCAAGAACTTTACAAGCCTATAATTCCATGACCTTGGGGCCTGCTTTAACGCATACAAAGCTCTCTTGAGCCTACACACATAATTTGGATTCACTTGATCTTTGAATCCATCTGGTTGCTCCATGTAAACTTCATCTGAAATGTAACCATTCAAAAAAGCATTTTTAACATCTAATTGAGATAACTTCCAACCTTTGCAAGCAGCAATTGCTATGAGAGTTCTGATGGTTGTCATTTTTGCCACAGGACTATAGGTCTCATCATAGTCCACTCCATATGTCTGTGCATAACCTTTCACAACAAGTCTAGCTTTGTACCTAGACACACTTCCATCTGCAAATCTTTTTGTTTTGTAAACCCACTTACATCCAATAATTTTCTGGCTATTAGGTTTAGGAACTAGATCCCAAGTCTGATTCTCTACCAATGCATCATACTCTTCTTGCATAGCTTCTTCCCAATTTCTCTTGCCTTTGGCTTCATCATATGTAGATGGATCTTCATCTGCTTTTACCAAATAAGCATAATCTTTAGTAGTCAAGAATGAGGTGTCATAGCTATACCTTGTAGGTTGCCATTTGTGCCTAGATGACCTCCTAACTTCTGCACTTCTTGAAGTCTCTGGTTCATCATATTCTGGATCAAACCTTGGCCTCTCTTCAACTTCAACCTGTTCTTCATTATTCTCATTTTCGTCAAGTAATTGAATCTTTGCTTTACCTTTCCTTTGATCCACTACTTCTTCAACATCTGCATGTACATTATATTTATCTGCATACCAAGTACCTTGCTCATCAAATGTAACATCCTTGGATACAAGGAATTGCTTTGTGGATGGACTCCACAACCTGTATCCCATTTGCTTATCATCATAACCAATAAATACATACTTTTTTGCCTTAGGCTCCAACTTATGCCTCAATTGAGATGGCACATATGCATATGCCAAACATCCAAATATTCTGCAATGATCCAAAGTAGGTTTCTTACCCCACCAAGCTTCATATGGTGTCATACCTTGCAAAGCTTTACAAGGCAACCTGTTGACCAAATAAGTGGCTGTATTCACAGCCTCTGCCCACAAATAATTTGGGCAATTCTTCTCTTTCATCATGGACCTTGCAAACTCAACAAGAGTCCTATTTCTTCTTTCTGCTACCCCATTTTGTTGAGGAGAGTACCTGCAAGTAACTTCTCTCTTTATACCTGCATTCCACAAGTAATCATTGAATTCATTTGAAAAATACTCTCCCCCTCCATCTGACCTTAGTCTCTTCAATTTTTGACCTGTAATTCTTTCTGCATATGCATGATAGTGTTTAAATGTATTAAACACTTCTGACTTTTCTTTAATCACATAAATTGTGATCCACCTGGTAGCATCATCAACATATATGACATAATATCTTGAACCATTTAGACTAAAGTCCTTTGAAGGACCCCACACATCTGTATGCACCAATTCAAGTCTTTCTGAATACATAAACCCATGCTTGGAATAGGATTGCTTATGAGCCTTACCTAATTGACATGCCTCACATCTGTATGTCATGTGTTGACCTGCAATGTTAGGCAACCCAAACACTGAACCATTGTTAATCATTTCTTTAATACCTCTTTCATTGAAGTGTCCAAGTCTTTTGTGCCAAAGATCCAATTCAGATACCTTCTGCTCTCCATATGTGAACATAGCATGTCCAACATTTCCTTGTACCTTCAATGTGAAGAGCCTTCCTTCTTTCTTTCCTGTAACAACCTGTTTATACCCTTGACTAGGGTCTTCAGCATAAACTCCATCATTGGTAAACCTTACCTCATATCCTTTTTCCACAATTTGACCTACACTGATCAAATTCTTTGGAATTGTGGGAACATAAAGAACCTTACTCAGAAGAGTGCTCCCATCCTTAGCTTTGACTGAAACAATTGACTTTACCTTATGCTTTGTATTATCACCTATCTGAACTGTATGATTAATTGCATTATGATCTAGGTCAGTCATCAAAGCAATGTTACCACTTAAATGATTACTACATCCTGAATCAATATAGAACACTCTCATGTCCTCATGTGAGGTTTCACATGTTGCATTCATAATGAGAGTCGAATCCTCCTTCTGATCTGATGCATAGTTGTAGTAGGTGTTATTATAGGATTGATTTTGGAAGCTTCTTCCTCCACCTCTTCCAAAAGAATTCCTACCACCTCTACCTCTGAAGTTTCCTCTCTGAAATCTACCACCTCTTGCTCTTTGATTAAAGTTTTGATAATTACCATTGTTCTGATTATTGTGCCAACAATCATGAGATAGATGATTGGTCTTACCACATATCCAACAAGCTCTTGCATTATCTTTGTTGTTTCTGCCTCTTCCTCTACTTCTGCCATTTCCTTTTCCTCTTATGAAATTTGCTTGATTTGAAGTACCTTCTTCTTCACCTGATTGTTGCTTTCCTTTGTTAGCTTTCTTCTTGTCTTTAGAGTACATTGCATGACCTGCACTCTTATCAACATGTCCTTTGATATCATTCTCAAAAGTTAGCATATGACCTAACAATTGATTCAAATCAGGAGTGAAATGATCTAATGAAAGTTCTGTAGATAAAATAAAAGGCTTCCACTTCTCATCTCCTCTTAGCCCTGTGAGAATTTGTCTTACCAATTTATCTTCTTCAATATCTTCATCCATTGCACCTAGAGAATCTGCAATGTCCTTCATCTTTGTCACATAATCAAAGATTGATTGTGAGGCCTTTTTCTTGAAAGTAGTAAATTCTGCCCATAGTGAAGCCTTCCTTGATTTGGTTGTGTTTTGAGAATGCTCCTCCAAAGCATTCCAAATGTCACATGCACTTTCAAGTCCTCTAATGTGAGGAAGCAAATAGTCATTGACTGCCATGTAGATTATGCTCCTTGCTTGAGCATCCTTCTTCATCCAATTCTTTAGATCTGACATTTCTTCCCTAGTTGGAACACTAGGATCTCTGAACTTAGGCTTCTCTTCTTCACCTGTAATGTAGGCTATCAAATCTTTGCTCATTAGATGAGCTTCCATCCTCATACACCAAGCTGGATAGTTCTCTCTATCCAACTTTTCAATTTGGAGACTATCTCCCATTCTTGCTTCACCTGTAGTCTTAAAAATTTAGACTTTACAAGGAATAAATGTACCTTAACTTCGAGTATTGCTTCTTCTGATACTTTTGATAATCTTTGCGTGTCTCTCTTCAATCTTTCTTCAACACTTTATCCTTCTGAACCTTCAAGATGTAAAGATTTGTATTTCTGCAGTAGTCGGAGTCTTCTTCACTTCAATTTTTGACACAACCTGCTCTGATACCACTGATGGAGAGTGTTAATCTCCAAAAGAACAAGTTGACCTTGAGTTTAGATCACCTCTATATCAAGATCAACTTTAGACTCCACCTAATTTAGAGAACCTTCACCAAATTATCAGAAAATTGATTATTCTGAAAAATTCAACTTCTCAGAAAAGTCTGCTGCAGATTAATCACTCATTGACTAATCAATCCTGTAAAGCTTTTGATAAAACTTTGCACAACACTTCGCCTTGAGATTGCGCAACTTTTCCAAGTTAAATCTCTGCAAATGATTTAGTATACTCTGAGAAATCATACAGACAAGTTACCTATGTGTGAAACACCTTCTCTGTAGTAGCGACTTTGACACCTGCAACTTCTTAGCTACAGTTCTCACAATGTCAAACCCGTTTGATCAAGATATTTTAGCCATAGATGGCTTACCTTCCAACTTAGATTTTAAGCCCTCACTTGTGTAAAACTTTACACCACACACTGAGCAATGGTCATTTTTCTGAACATGAAATCTGCGCCAGTTTCATCGACTCTCAGAACATCATTACATATGAATGTTCCTAAACTAAATTCTCTCAACTTGATTACAATTAGCCTCTCAAATTCTAGCCATAGATAGATTAGCTATGGACTTAGATACGTGCAGAAGGATTTCTCAAAAGATTAAACACAGAAGGAGCAGACAGCGAAACATCGGGTGCAAGATTTTTCGCTTTCTCAGAAAAATTACATCTAAGTAAAGTTGATGAATTCAACTCACTTCTCATGTGTCTAATGACACTTTCTACAACTGATTTCTCTCTTCCTATTCTCTATCTCTTATGCCCCGACTTTTCCAAAACATTTATAGGCAAATATATACAATTTTATGACTGATCAAAAGTATGAGTCACCTATAAGTAAAATAATGTACATATGTGTACATAGATTTGGGTTTCTGAATATGTCCTTCCTTTAATCTTTTGAATTTGTTCTCTTCTTGATTTCTTGACTTCATTTCTTCATAAACCTTCAATTGATGATTGACATGCACCAACAGGTATTCCGATCATCGGTATGCCCTTCATGTGTTGTAGTGGAATATGCGGAAAAAAATCCCATCTAGATATCCCTTATACAAGTTTGACTGCATTTGGAAGTTTGCAAGGTGGCATTAAGGTGTCTAAGAAGCTCTGATAGCCTTGTAAATTTGTACAAATATGTAGCCACATATGAACTTTATACATGCCAAACCATATAGCTAACAAAAATTCTTATACAACATTTTGTAGGGTCTAAATGGAAAAATTACATTTTTTACAAAATGCATATGGCATATCAATGTGCTAGAAAATCCATTTTCATGTGAAATTCAAGCTATAGACTGCCTTTGATAGGCTTTACAAGTATATGAATTCTCATGTGATTTGGAGACATTGAAATTTTTGCCCTAATCTCCAAAGTTTGACCAACTTTGATCGCTACCCTGGATTTGCTTGATTTCTTCCAAAGTTTGCATGTGAACTCCCTTTGAAATCCTTGATGCATCTTGGACTTCTCAGGGAATTCAAGCTACCTTTACGGAATGTGTTTCCTATAGGCCTTCATGAAGGAGAGAGGAGAGAAAATCTTGACGACATTCGCCCCCACTAAACCCGCGATTCCTCCGGAAGCGCCACTCTAGTCTTTTTGAAAAACAAAAAGTTCTAGGCATCAAATTCTTTTATAGGCATCATAAGAAACATGGAAGAAAAATTAACCATATACATAAATGAGTAGGCACTATGACATGAAGAAATATTTGCATGATAGAAAGAACTGAAACAAGCAACATGAATATGCATGAACAAATAGGCAAGATATATGCAAATGAACAAGAAACATTGACATGTAAAGAAAGAAAACAAAAAAGCATTACTATGAAGTGGAAGTGAATGTATTGAGTCGTTTTAGGCATCAGTTCCTCTCATCTTGAAGAAAAATTTGTACCTTTTTCATAAAACAATCTGCCATTAATACGATTATAAACAAAGATTTAGGATTCTCAAGAGACATCTTTTCTTTAGGTTATTTTAGATGAGCTTCTTTCCTACATAAATATGAATATGCTCTCTCTCTCTCTCTAATAACATGTAAGGAAATCTACCTAAACTCCACTAATGCATAAATCTAAGGAAATCTAACTAAACTCCACTAATGCATAAATCTGCCTATATAGCCTATGATTTATTCTACTATGCCTCCTTAGCTTCCTTTGGCTTGCTCTCTTTTTTTTATGATGATTTGGTGACTTTATGGTTACAATCACTTTTTTGGGGTGGAAGAAAGTGTAAACTTCCTAATAACATGTAGCAGTTTTTTTTTATGACTGGGAAAAATTAAACCCCCCTAATACAAGGTACAACCATTTTTGATGATAGAGAATACTCGTTTAAACTCTGATAAAGTGTTGTGAGGGGGACTAAGGATGTAGAAACATGTGGTAGCAGGAGCTAGGACTTCAACAATTATGCTTTCGATACAGTATACATATGCATGTTTATATATGAAAGTCATGTCACCAAAATAGACCTCCAAATCTACATGTCCTATCTTTCCATAATCCGAGATTATAACCTATTTCTTAGTAGATAAATTATTACTTAAGATACAAGTTTACATAAGTAGACAAATCATCATTTGCCCCTTTTGACTCAAGGGTTGTGGATATGCAATGCAATGCAAAGAATGAAAAGAAACATGCATGAAGTGACATTGCAAACAAGCAAGAATTGAAAAAAAAACAAAGCAACATGAACTTGAAAAAGTAATGATATATATATATATATATATATATATATATATATATATATATATATATATGTATATATATATATATTTTTTTTTTTCTTTTTTCTTTTTTCTTATCATGGATACTCCTGATTATGAATCAGCCTCATTGTTATCATCTTCTTCAATGTCCTCATCCAAAATGTACTCATCATTATCACATTTATGAAATAGCTTTATCCTTTTACTTGCAATCAAAGTTTTTAGTGCAACACCATTTAATTCAAAAAGAGCATACATACCATTGTTGTTGACTTTTGATACAATGTATGGACCAAACCACCGTTGACTGAGCTTTTTGCATGCATCATATTGAGAGTCAAATGTATTATCATAAATGAGCACCTAATCTCCTACTTCATTCGGCTTAGGATGCAATCGATGAGTTTTATCAAAATAATGCTTCTTCTTCATTCTACATTCTCTTAATTTTTCAACAGCATCATCAAGTCTTAATTTACCTTGTTCTAATTGTTTAACGTGCAAACTCAAAAAATCATCAGTAGACATGTTTTCAGACCAAGGCAAATTTGACCATGCAGATCGAAAACAATGGTTTTTGATAGTACATGAGTTCAGGAGGCATATACCCAGTAGTACATGTGCACGCCATTCTATCTGCCCAAAGTGCAAAAGGTAAGAATCTAGGCCATTTTTTGATGTCACCGTTACATGCTTTAGATATGGCTTTCACAATAGGTGGATGCCCTCTCTCTATTTTACCATTGGCCTCTTGATTATATGCAGTAGTGAGAGACAAACAAATACCGTGATGTTCAATGAACTCTTTAGCTTCTCTCGCATTTAACTCTCCACGATCGACAACTACTTTCTCTATGTACCCAAAGCGACCTATGACATCTTCAAGCAAGAATTTGTAAACATTGTAAGTGGTCTTAGATCGTAGTGCATGTCCCTCTACATGATTAGTTAAGTCTTCTCTTGCAAGTACAATGTAACGTATTTTCTCAATACCTTTAGGCATAGTTACAAGATCTACGACCCACTTGTAGTGAATACAGGGCGGATAAGTATGATGCAATGGATCTCTGTGTTAGATTAATGAATGCAGTTGACAAGTAGAACATGTAGAAACATAGCTACTAATGTCAACATATATCCTAGGCCAATAATAGGTACTTCTAATTCCTAGGACTTGTTTTGGATTCTTAACCTTAGCTTTAGCATGTCTCCAAAGATAACCGTTACGTAGGAAAAAATTGTAAGCTTGTTTCCTAATGTTACAGAATCTATTCATAATCAAGCTAGGTAATGGTTGTAGTGTACTCAGATACTCTCCTATGTCTCTCCATTCATCTTCATACTCAGACTCATGAAATTGCTCATACTCGTAGATATGTGGAACATAGTCAAGCAAGCTCACATTCTTTACTAGATCACTTTCAAGATCATCAAATCTAGCTCTCGATAACATATCAACAACTAAATTTGACTTATCTCAAATATGAACTAACTTAGGATTTATGAACTTAATATATGAGATCCATCTAAGCATGGCTATATCAGGAGATGAACAATTGGCTATCATTCCAATGAGAGGCAAACAATGAGTCTCAACTTTAACATTTGCACCTATGAAATATTCTTTGTCTGTTTTCAAAGCTATTACCAATCCCCATAGTCCTTTTTTGATCTGCGGATATTTTGGTTGTGTTTCATGTAAAATTTTGGCACCAAACCTAATTGCATATCTATTTCCTTCACTATCATCTTTGACTTATGACCCAACCTATACAAATATGACTAGTATCAACAGTCAATATAATAGGTTTGTTAAGAGAATAGTCTACACGCTTAAGGATGGGAGCTTCAAGCAATAATTTCTTGAATTTATGCATAGCTTGTGTGTGTTTGCCAGTCCAAAAAAAATTTCATTTCTTCCTCAACAACTCATAGAGATAGTCAGCAATATGAGCAAAGTGTGGGATCCAAATAACATAAAAGATGCAAGCACCAAGAAATCTACGTACCTCACTCATGTTGTTACATGTTTCAGAAATCTTGCTAATGGCATCAACTTTTTATGGGTAAGGCTTTTGACCATAATGACCACATAAAAGTCCAATAATAAGAACCTCTTTGATACCAAAAATAGATGTTTCTATGGAAAATGTGAGACCTACCTCTTCAAATCGTTGAAATATCCGTTCACAATCATAGATATGGTCAAGAATAAATTTATGACATCCAGATGAATCTAAAGTAATGTCCTTTACATGTTCCTCACTCCCTTTAATTGGAATATCATCAATGATGGCATGGTTATATGAAGGATAAAATCATGTAAGACCATATTCATAGCACTCATCATATGAGCCACATAATTAGTCGCTCCTTGAGGTAAAGTACAAATTTGCACTAAGCCTAAAGGAGTTTTCATTGTGGTTATGTCATGACTATCAATTTCTAATTGGAATTGTTCATATCATGAATATAAATCAACCTTTGAATAGATAGAATATCTGGAAAAAGATTCACTAAACTCATCTACAATGGTTCATGTTCCTACATTCCTTAAGATGACTCTATTGACAAGTTGGAGATCTTGAATAAAACGTAGTTTCCCATTCTTTTTAGGCACAGTGAACCATCTATTTGAGTAAGGTGCAAAAGATGGCTCTAAAATTCTCATGTTTATCTTCTCCTTATGTAGTTTCATTAGCTCAGGTAAGTGGGCCTTTGGAACTTGTATAGGGCAAAGATTCCATGGAATATGTGGAATAGTAAAGATTATCATGTGTATAACTAGCTTAGGATCTATGCAACCAATCTCATGAGGATATATAGTAAAGGCTTTTCCATGGCTACGTATCACTCTGTCAAATTTATCTCTCTCTACTGGCAAAAGAAAGTCATCATCTCTACCAATTTTGACCTGTTTGATTGTCTCATTTGTGAATCTATGTCCTATGTTTTTCTTATCCCGAAGAATTGGATAATTTTTCACATGAATAATTTTTTCATTGCTTCCTTGTGGTAATGGTTGAGCTATGGGTTTGATTATTTTGTCTACAATTTTGTACTTTGTTTCAACCAAGGCATCATGTGTTTGATTAAATTTTGAGCACTTGTCAACATTGAGAGCATAGGATTAGAGCATATTCATCACAGGAAGAAAGAAGGATAATGTGGAAATTAGAATTTTGTTAAAGACATAACTCTAGCTCCTGGAGAGTAGAGAAACAATGAGATGTCTCAATCACATGCTCAATGTTCTATCATGTTCCATGATTTTGATGGTTTTATAATTTTTTTGGGTTTTTTGGATAAAAGACTTGGACAATTGACTTTTATGAAGAAAATCTAATCTACAATGTGAAAAATAAAGTGACAAACTATTGTATAGGTTGGTCGGTTGTGAGATGTCAAACCAATGTCCACTATTGTTCTGCTCAACAATGGATTATATCCATAATTTTGATCATATGTAGCTCTAAACATGAATCGAGGTGCACAATCACTACAATCACGCTCATGATCCTGAGTAACAATAGGTTTCTTTCTAATTGACAATCGATTCCTAGGATGATTCACTCCTATTGTGATGACTTGAAGTGATTGAATTCCATCCTTAGACTTAATTCTATAATAGTTAGACCCATCATCCATGGCTTTAGTTTCCATACGACTCTCACAAGTAAAGGGCTGACCTAAGAGAACTTTATAAGAGCAATTACCTTGAATAAAAAAGTGAAATTCTTCTGTGATTCCTCCTATAGATATGGGCACACTAGCACAAGCTCCATACAGGGTATCTACACCATTATTTGTAGTTCTCATACGCCATCCTCAATCTTTATCTTTGGACCATCAAAATTTATCATAGATTTCTCTTGAAATCACATTGATTTTGGAGCCAAAATCTACTAATGCATTTAGAGTGATAGAGTTCTTATCATTTCCTATGTTAACATGCATCTCTGATGTACCTCTAGACCAAAATTTTCTTTTAAAGTGACTTTTAGGATTGTTTTCATGACTTTCATGGTGAGGTTGAATAGGTCTTAAGAAATTTTTATTAACATTTACTTCATCATCGTCAAGGTCCTCTTCATCAGATTCATCAAAGTCTAAGGCTTCATTCATAGCTTGATCTCGATCTAGAGAATCTTGCATCTCAATATCTAGATTAATAAAAAACATCTTCCTTTTAATGGGCCGATAAAGTTATCTTTAAAACAGGCTTTGCAAAAGAGAAAACCTGTTCTAAAGACATAGTCACTTGACCCTTAAGCAAAACGTCATCTAAAATCTCCATAGGATCTATTTTTCTCTCAATTTCTGAAATCAAGATGGCTTTAGGTTTTCTCTTTGGTTTCTTTTGTTTTTGCTCAAGATCTTGTTTTTGTTTATGTTCTTGTGTTTGTTCTTCAGTTGGTTGACTGTTCTTGTTTATTTAAAGGCTTTGGTTCTATTTTTCTTTGCTTTGTCTTCTTCCCTTTTTGTTTCTCATCTTGAATTTGTTCATTAGGTTGTGGTACCTGTTTTTTATCTTTGGATTGTGATGTTTCCCCTTGCTCTATGATGGTTTCTATTCCCTCTGAGGTTTGTTTTCAAGTCACTCTTCTTTCACTAGGCTAAGTTTCATCTCTTTCTCATTGGAAAAGTCAACTTCCTTTGTGGGTTTACTTGATTCTATTTCTTGTTCATCAAGAGCTTCTAGTTTCACTCCTCTAGTTCATGCATCCGTTATGGTTATATTTTAATAGTCTTTTTCATTCCTCCCTTACCATAGTTTCCTTGCAAAGGTAGCCTAGATGGACAGTCACAAATTTTCTTATCTATGTTTATGACTATTCATTGCTCCTTAGCAGCCTTCAATAGGTCACAATCTTATAAAACGTGCTCTAATGAATCACACCAAGGACACCTATGAGGACCACACACAAAACCATTTTAATTTTATTTGAGGAGCTTGGGGAGGAGCACGTGGTACTTGAGGTGCAAGAGGAGCTTCCATGGTATACGATTGATAATTTTGAAAATTTTGATTTTGAGGATTTTGAAAAGTTGTTTGAGAAGCTTGAGGATATATGTTTTGATACATTTGAGGATTTTGCATATGAGGATGAGGATTTTGCATTGAATGATTATGCATCGGAGGAACTTGATATGCTTGAGTAGGAGCTACTTGTGAATTTTGATTGGGAGCTATAACATGTTGATTAGGCTCTTGAAAAGACCTTTGATGTAATTAGATTGTAAAGCATCTATAGTCTTGGCGAAATTGGATTGTGTAGCAATAAGACTTTCCATTTGCTTAGTGAGAATTTCTAGTTGAGATTGTTCAACTACACTTTTATTGGCTTTCCTTTAAAACCTTGACTAGGTTCCATCATTTGAGGAATAGGAGTAGAGTCAAAAAGCATAGCATGGGATTGTTCTCTAAATTGCTCCTTAGATTGTGGAAGGCTAACTTGAGGAAGACTAGTTTGCTCATGAAGCATGGATTGTCTTTGATGTCTATGGGCTATAGCCTCTACTACTTTACACACTTTTTGCCAATTTTTAGTAAGATCATAGCGCTTATCTGGCTCTTCTAGTCGTCGTTCAACTTCCCTACGAGTTTCAGGATGAAGAAGCTTAAGAAAATTGATCACAGGATCAGGTTCCAAAGTTATCTTATCCTCATAAGGAGGTTGTTGGTAGCATCTAATATACTCATTTTGAAAGTGAGTAATAGAGATACTAGCCTTTGGGAAATTGACCCATCATAAGAATCCATTCCGATTATATTGGCTATAATCCTCAAGATAGAATTCTTTGAGCATCTCCTTTCTGAAATCACTCCAAGGAAGAGTATCATATTGAGTGACACGGTTTAAGATAGAGCTATCAAAAATTTGTTCATAGAATGTTATCAAAAGATATTTGGGAAGACCAAAAATCATAGCTTCCTCTTCAAACAAATCTAATAAGCTTGTAATGTTGATGCCTTTGAATTTTCCCTTCTCTTTCAACATAGAAGAGACTATTTTTTGGCCTTGTTTCTCAACAACAATGGATCTGAATCCATCCTCCATCTTATGTGAATAAGCAAATGATGCACGATGTCCTAGATCTCTCACAACTGCATTTACTTCTCGAGGAAGATGTGCATGATATTGTGAGAAATCTAGTATAACAATCAAGAATGATGATGATGATATGATGAGGATGAAAAATATGAAACAAAGGATATGGATCACAACCTCCCAACAAGATCATAAGCAAATGCCACGAACCATTTCACATCAGGTTCAAATGTGGAGGTGATCGCAATCCGGGTGGATCGGGTCTGGTCACGGCACATGCCGAGTGTATAATGCTAGTGAGTGTTGGAAGGTCTTTGTGATAAAAATATGAATGCGAAGATGAAGTTGGGTATGGGGAGGAGAGATGTCATGATTTAATTATGAAAGGGGAACATATGGATGTATGCATGATGAGAACAAAAAGAAAACCACACACATGAATCAACTTTTGAAAGGAAGAATGGTCCACAAATGGAGCTTCTTATACACTTTCGAAAATCAATTCATAAGCATGGGTTCTTGTGGATGTATGCATGATGAGAACAAAAAGAACACCACACACATGAATCAATTTTTAAATGGAAGAATGGTCGAAGAATGGAGCTTCTTATACACTTTCAAAACCAAATCATATGCATGGGTTTTTGTGGGTGGTATGAATGCATGCGGTTCATGATTTGAAAATGAATAGAAACTTTTTCTCTCAACCTCAATGGATCATCCTCACCCAAAGATTCATCTTGAGAGGAACCCTCAACTTCTGAAGAAGGCAAATATATCCCTAATTGGGAGAAATCTATCAACATAGAACTGTTCCCTCAAATATATGAATACATGGTAGTTGGTTTATATGCAAACTTGCATAAAGGTAATAGGCTGATGGGTGTATAAATTGAAAAGGAATTCAGATGGATCAATTTGCATCTTTGTTGCTAAAGGATGTGCTTAACATCAAGGCATAGAATATGAAGAAACTCTCCCACTAGTTGCACAGATGACCACCATTTGGACCTTGTTAAGTGTTAGAGCTACAACTAATTGGAAGTTACTTCAACTTGATGTGAAGAAGCATTTTCTAATGGTTGGATCTCAGGCCCCTAGAAGTTTAAATCCTAGTTATCCTACTTATGTGTAAAAGCTTAAGAAATAACTATATGGTTTAAAACAGGCCCCTATAGCTTGGAACTATAGATTGGTGACTTATTTACAAGATCAGGGACTCTAAATGAGCAATGTGCATCCTTCATTGCTCACCAAGAAGGTCATGTAAAAGATATGAACGAGGAATTTAAAATTAGTCATCTTGGAGAAGTCACATTCTTTTTGGGTTTGCAAGTCATCTATAGGTAAGAAGGGATGCACTTGACTCAAAGAAGATATATTGAGGATCTACTTCCCAAATTCAAGATGGATAATGTAAAGACAGCATGAACACCCATGGAAATGAATCATAAACTTAGTGTTTTTGAAGATGAATAGATTGAAGACATAAAAGACTATCAAAGTTTTGGCTGAAGTATTTCTATGCTACACATATAAGGGACCACATTTCCTATACTGTAGAAGTGCTAAGGCGGTTCATGCACTCTCCATGAAGGCCACACATGCATGCAGCTAAGAGAATACTCAAGTATCTAAAAGGAACTATTAATGAAGTTATATTCTACTCTTATACATAGTATTTGGATCTCATATTGCAATCAGAATGTAAATTGGGCAGGATTCAAAGATAATAAGAGAAGTACATGAGGATTTCTAGCATTTACAAGATCTAAGCATGTGTGTTGGATATCTAAGAAGAAACCTACTACTGCACTATCCTCAATTGAGGCTCCGCACACATGTTTCACCATTGAAACTCGATAAGCTACTTGGTTTAAGGAGTTGTATTCAGATTTGGGACTTATGAGTTCAAAACCTCACATACTTGGAGACAACATAAGTTCATTGTACCTAGAAGCTATTCCTATATACCATGAAAGAACCAAACATATAGATGATCATCATCACTTAATTAGGCAGAAGCTTTTGGGAAAGGAACTTAATGTTTTATTTCTTCCTACAGATAAACAAGTTACATATATGATCCACAAATCTCTTGATGGAGTAAATCTTTGCAGGTTCAAAGAAATTGCAGGCATTCAAAACATTGAAGATTAAAGACTCCTTGAGGGGACTTTTTAGAACAATCAATCTTTTGAAATTCTTGAGAAGGATGTGTTTTAAGAACAAAATTCATTCATGATGTGAACCATAGTGTTAGCTCATTTCATGAGAGTTTCTATCCTTATAAAATTCCATAATCATTAATGGATTCTAGATCTTTAATCTCATTAAAGGATGAAATTAGAAGCCCTTAAATCCATGAGTTTAAAGTTTGATGTACAAGAAATATATGAAACCAACTTGAATTTATCTTAGAGTCAGTGAATAAATTGAAGAGTACCATAGCACAAACATGTTGAGAGCATGCCAAATCCATAAGTTTGTTTGTCTGTATACCTCTTTATGACATCTAGATACCCTGTTTTGTGTCCACGATATCATTGATTATACCATCATTCCTAACGATGCTAGACTACATATATAAGGAGGGGCTATCTATTGAGATCCTCAATCTTGCCAATACCTATCTTCATAGCTTAAGGATCCATGATATCCGAGTATTATATTCCAATTTTCAAATCTAGTTCTTTTGTTGATTACTATTCTATCCTTGTGAATTTTGTTTTTTGGAAATATAATCTTTTACTCTTCCAATCTCTTACTCTAAGTTGTTTTCTAGTTCTTTATCATATCTAGTCAATCTCCATCCAAATGGTTCTCATAATTCAAAAATTGTATTTCATACATATGGTCTCAAGTTTTAGGGTCTTTTGTACCTCTCCACTTCTCATTATCCGTACCTGTATTTCCTAGTTTTTGGGATCTCTTCCAATATTTGAATACTCTTGTTTTATTTCTCATAGCTAGATGATCTTATAATCAGAAGTAGAGTTCTGATGGTTGTATATCCCAATGTCTCAACAACATCTTCTTATTTCCAACTGAAGGTAATGGAAAGCAAGATCCCATTATGGAAGCAATCTTTTGATTGTGTACTTTGGAATGCCACTAAGACTGAATCACTTTGGAAGTTGTAGAAGGAAAAATGTACTATGAAATTTCTTAGACAATTGAAAAACTATGTTTAGGCAAAAGAATCTGTGATTGTGAAAAGTTTCCCCCTTTAGGCATCATAAGGTATTTTTTATAGAAAAGAACATTACTGGATATATGTCGATGATTTGATCATTACTTGCAATCATGAGAAGAGGATTGATGATTTGAAAAAGCAAATGAAATCTGAATTTTTGATGTCCGATTTAGGAAAGCTAAAATATTTTTTGGGAATGGAAGTAATTTCAATGCAAGAGGGAATTTGGATGATACAATGCAATTATATGTTGGAAATGCTTGAGAGATTTGATCTCAGAGCTTGCAAACCTTTTGATATGCCACTTGATGCTAATGCTAAGCTTATAGATGATGGGAAGTACTTGCATGCTACCAATGTGTATAGGAAGATGGTTGGAAGTTTGACTTATGTAACAAAGACAAGCCTAGATTTCAGTTTTGTACATGGATTGGTGAGTTAGTTTATGCATAAACCATGAAGAGTGCACTTGGATGCAGTGCGATACATATTGTGATATGTAAAAGGAGCATGTAATTTTTTATTGTTTTATGAGAGAAAAGTTCAGCCATGTATATATGCATACACGGATGCAGATTGGGCAAGAAGTGTCATAGATCGAGGATCCACTAGTGGATTTTCATTCTCACTTGGAAGTGCAACCATTTCATGGAAGAGCAAAAAGAAACCAACTCACGCTTTGTCAAGTACTAAAGCTGAATATAGAGGCATTACGCAAGCCCTTTGTGAAGCAACATGGATTAAGTATCTACCACGACCTCAGCTGCCACTTCCTTCAATCCCTACAATCTCTGAACTTGCAAACATGGGCCAACTATTAATTCAATTATCACAGCAATTGCCAATCCAGATGAGAGAAGTCACCGATAATATTCAGAATGAGTTACAACACAAGTGGACGTCCTAGAAGCAGATATCACGCCTCTACAAGAAGAGATAGATGCGGTCAAAGCAGAAAACCATCAGCTGCACTCTCAAATAACCCATCTCCAAGCCCAGCTTGCAGAACAACAGAAAATTGCCGATCAAAGAGATACCACACTCGCAGATCTCAACCAAAAGGACAAATTACTAAGCGAAGCACAGGGCGAAATCAGTAAGTTAAAGTTAGATCTACAGGATAAAGAAGATGCTAGAGTAGCCCTAGGTAATTTATTAGAAGAGACCAGAGTTCAACTCGATCAAGTGGTACAGAAAGGCCAAGAACAGCACGATCTAGCAATGAAGACAACAGAAGAACTACAAAGATACAAAGATCAATTCGTTGATGTAAATAATATGCTCAAACGCTATTTGTCAAAAGAAGCTCAAACACAGAAGGTAATAACAGATCTATGTAGAGAAAGGGATGCATACTCCATAACGATCCAGTTCCAGAATCAAGAGATCGAGAGACGGGAAAATCAACTGGACAATCAAAAAGAAAGAGTAATCAGTATGGAAAAGCAGGTTGCAAAAATGAAGACATCCAGAGATGTGGCTTTGTCCAACAAATTCTACCTACAAGATGCTTTTCTGCAAACGCAAGCAGAGATTTTGCTCACCGAAGCCATAGCCTTAAGTTCTGTAGAATAGATGCAGAGTTAATAGAACCGGACACACTCAAACAATTGTTAGAAACTCTAAAGAAAAAGATCGCCCGCACCTTTAGATTAGCCCGAAATATGTACTTAGAAGGCATTATAGATGAGCAGTAGTTTTGTAAAACCTGCGGGTTCGAGTCCACCGTGCGTGCCAGAGTGTTAGCGGCTGCCGGATTGGAAGTGTATAACTGAAATCTTGTTTCACACGTGCAAAAGGTTGTTACGTAGACACGTTGTATTCTTTTATAAAGCAATGAAAAGAGATGCTGAGTGACGTTCGAGAGATCACCAGACTGTCTGTCTAGTGATTTGTTTGTAACGTTACTGTGTGTCGAGTTGGTTAATTCAGAGTATCTTCTCTAATTTCTGAGTATTCTGTGTGTATCTATGTCTCGTCTTGTATGTTGTCTGTTGGTATCCATTGCGGTTGTGAGTATCAGTTAGTTCGCGTATCGTGTTGTCTCTTTTCTTGGAATGTTCTGCAAGTGTGTGGTGAAGTCTGTGCAGTTGTGGTAGCTCTTCTGGTATTCGGGTTGTATTAAGTTGTCTTAGTATCGAGGTCCAGGTTCATACGACAAAGGTTAAACTACAGTTGGATTTCTTGGGTTGTGTACTGAACCTTCAGTACGGTGTATCTGAACACTTGGATTCTCTGTGTCTTCGGACATTGGTAGGATTGCGGTACCCGTTCGGTAAAGGTTGACGATTACTCTTGCCTCTGGTATTTTCAGTAAGTTTATGTGTAGATGCAATATAGCCCCTTAGTGTATGTGGCACACGTTGGCTGAGCTAAACCATGAACTATAATGTCTAAGTACAACAGAATCTTGATAGAGCTCTCAGCATCAGTATATTGTTGTGTGTAAGTGGTCACTTTGGGAACTAAGTATAGGGCCTCTATCTAACAGACCCCTTCCACTCCGAAGAACCCAAGAATCGCTTAAACGCACTTCTGACAGTTAGAATAACAGCGTTTAACAAGACATTCCCGCAATTTGTTAGGTGCAAATTATGAAATCAAAGTAGGAGAAGTCAGTTAGATGAGATTTCCTATGATGGAGGAACTTTTATGTGGAACCCCACCAAGTTTGAATTCAAATTTCTCTATAAAAACACATTAAGAAAGTCACGAATTAGTGCAGAATTTTGTGCTACAATTAGAGCAGATTCTAGTCAAGGTTTGGATCATCATTAAAGCACACATTGTTCTCCTCCTTCCCATCCTTCATGCTCAATCAATTCATGTACCATATATGCAATACAGATTGATTCCTTAGATCATCTTTGAAGTCAATTTCAACTGCTATCTCAGGTTTATATTGTTTTTTAGTAAACTTTGATCAGTGATTTCTCTTTATGTACTTATTCTTTTGAAGTGACTAACATTGGTATAGGTAAAATAATACTTCTATTTTCTTCATTTCAATTCTCCTCATATTTAGATCTTTAGTCTAAGAGCTACATCAATTTAAAGTGACCTATCGACTGCCTTTGTTGAATCACATCTGAAATTTAAGTTCTTAGTGAATATTTGGATCAATACTTGTTTGAAAGGTGGAAACGTTTCTTTCGTGTATTACGAGGTTATGATTTGCTTCCAGTCTTCTTCATCCCTTATTCTCTCAAAGGCTTCTAGTATAAATTATTGTTCCTCAATATAGCTTTGGATTGGTCTTAGTGAACCCACTATCTCCATGACACTAAGAAGACGATCATGGAAACGTATAATGAATAGATTTATCATATTCTCAAACTCAATCTTGACTTGAGTCGTTCTAGTCTTAGTTTAAATAATACAAAATATATGAAAATCATATCAATCCTTTGTTTTATTTTCTAGATCTTATGTTTAACCCAGCATGTTGGTCCCAATCTTCTAGGAAATAATTATTACATATTTCCTACACTTGTCATTCCGATAGAGTTAGTCAACGGAAAGCTTTGCGTTTGGTATTTCTCATTTTGCACGTTTTATATATAGGAACTAAAGTAAGCCTTGGCAGTGACCATATGCGCTTCATATCTTTCCTTCTTATAAATCTCCAACATTTATCGATTCATTCAGTATGGCTTTCCAAATGTTGTCCAAAGAATTGCAACAGATTTATTAGACTTTTATATGGTCCCTTTTTTTTTTTTAAATATGCACTAAGTTATTCATGTTCCACTACCATTATAAGAGACGGATGCAACACCGTGGAAAAAAATTTAAAAGTTTTAGAATTTTACATAGTACACTAACTTGTCAAATATGTAAAATTATTTCTGCCTTTGTTTTAAATTTTATCTAGATACAGAACTCAAGTTCTTTTAATTCTAGTTTATAATAACTTGTCTTTCTATTCACTCAGTTACTTTATAGGTTTGCTTCGAGATGAAAACAACATTCACACAAAGAAAAGCTACTTCAAATAGTGGTCTCTTGCCTAATGTTAGTGAGTTAGTATCCTTGTTCTTACTAATTCTCTTGATCTACGATGAAATGAAATCTACAAAACTATTTAGATTTATGAAAAGCAACGAAGAAGAAAACCAAAGTGCAAAAACATCAACTAGATATTGCAAGAAACACAATTTAGTGCTATTAGAATGAGGAGAGTACAAGATAGAGAATTGCCCATGTATGTGCTAAAGTATGGATACATAAAGATGATATTCAAGCTACAAGATGACTCTCCAAAGTATGGATCTGGATTGGTAGAATTATGTACGTGCTGTGAAGTATTAAGAAGATATCATATCATTTGTATCATTTGTATGATTTCCTTGATAAAACGTACGGCGTCTATGTTCCCCATCATTACAAAACAACGATATCTTATTTAACTACACTAAAGAGAAGAACATATCTACCTCTATCATAACAGCATCGAAGTCTCGTGACTGGTTATTAGTGTTAAAATCTATAACTTTGAACATCCATTTGACAAATATTTGTTCCTATAATCATTTCTTCTGAACCTAGAAAAGTATGACTTACCAACAAAAGGTATATCTGTTTCTGTTTCACTGCGAACCTCGATTTTCTTTATGCATAACAAATTTAAATACTCATGTAGAAGTGATGAGTTTATTTTCTTAAATATCTCAAATGAATATGATTTTACTATATAGGTATGCATGCCACTAAGCTTCGCTTACTTTCGTATATGATGTTCAACGTTGAGGGATATCTTATGATCATGTTGTCATGAAGTTATATTTTGCCAATGCAACGATATAGGCAAACTTGGTAGTATGCTCACCATTCACTTTGTGTGGATGCTCTGCTTTAACTTGTAAACGGTCAAACATTTTGCATACACATCTCCATGAATATGGACTGCATTAACACGATTTCTTTTTATTTATTTTCATTTATTTCCTTTGACTTAAGTCATCTACTTATTTTTCTTCGCATTATATAGCGATCCGTAAGATGTGCTTTTCAATACACAGCACATATGGCACGAAACGCGTAAGATTTCTTTATTTTTTCCCCTTCTTTCTGTGCAAGATGCAAAATCATATATACAATAGAAGAGAAAAAAGGTTTACAATCGAAATATGTACGTTCACTTTGCTTTAATCAACGAAATTTGTTTATGCAATGTAGTATGAAAAGAAGCAATTATATCAAACATCCTGCCGGTCCAAACCAGATGGAAACAATATCTGCGCTTCTTCTAGAAAATCCATACATATCTCCTATAGAAATTTTGAAGATTCTAGAGAAATTTTGAACAAGAATGGTTTTACAATCCCGCGGACTAAATAATTCTTCGGCCAAGTCAATAAGCCACATATATAAATAATAGAACAGAATCTTCTACGAACACTATATTTATGTTGCCAATTACACATGTACATTGTATATTTTATGGATGTATACGCAGAAAACATGTAGCTTATTCGTACCCTCACAGAATGGAAGGTCTACGTAGAAGGTGCGAATCCATAAAGTTTCTTTTTTCTTCTGCCGCCTTTGTTGAAATAATATATGAGTCCAATGAATGAGCCATACATTTGTATAATAAAGAGTTCTATATAACATCCATGTGAACAACATAATATTTTGTTTTATCGGTATTTTCAATGCGTTATAGCGAGTGTATCGATGCATAGACAGATTCTCCCGAAACAAAGAAATTTCGTTTATGGCATCGTTTTGAACAAGTGGGTAGCATTGTCAACATTGTGAATAGCTGCACTCGGAAGACATTAAACAAGATGACTCCATGCTCGCATGTACACCCGAGAGGGCAGGTCCTCGAAAAACAGAACTAGAATATATAACAAGAGCCTCCGAGGCATTCATTCATGCATTCTTGTACAGAAATTTCCTACAAATTGGTCGCAAGTACATAAACTATCCTGAACGCGAGCAAAGTATATGGAGTCATTTGAAGCGTAAACTCTACCTTCACTAAATCAATTCTCATGAAATACTCTAACAGTATGGTTCACTTCATGACTGAATTTTGGTCTTAGAACAAATCCTTCTGAATCATGATAAAATCTTGATTGTACTAACACGTTTGATAGTACCCTCTCATTCTTTTCTATATAATACTTTCTTTCTTAACAAAGGTGTTCCTTTTCAGATCCTATAGATGCACGGACATAGAGGATAATACAAAGAAAAAATCACACAAAAGTACTGAGAGAATAGAAAGAGACAACAAACGACACCAAATTGGGTACAATCCCTCTCCACATACTCTAATGGATGAGTCTATCAGAGCATTTGTATTTATAGGTAATTCATATTATGTCTTGAATAGAAGATACATGAGGGCCATGCTTTAAATAATGTGCTTTTGCTTTATTTACAAAAATAACTAAAAGTACTATCTTCTAAAAATATTCTTCTAAATATCTCCAAAAATATTTGAGTAAGTCCATGCACATTCACACCGTTATGGATCTTCACCTGCCAAATCAAAACATAAAACACATTAAAAACCTCAAGGCATTGAAATCCATTAAACATTCTAATATTCCATAAAGTATAACATGCCTCGCAATTGACGAGCAAGTCACCTTAGTTGATAAGAATAAAATGGACATGGATGGCCACTCACATGTCCTATCACTGAACAATCATAAACATGCTCCATGTAAAAACACATGCATGGAACTGGAAAACTAGAATTTAATGTGAATGTGAATGACAAGCAGGGCTTCTTTTGGAAAATCATGAATGATTAGTAGCACTCTATTTACTAACTATGAATGATTAGTAGAACTTTGAGACAAATTACAAGCCTTTGCTCAATGGAACATGAAGAAATAAGAAACATTTAAAATGTTCTATATAGTTGAATGCACATGAGTACTAATCTTCTAAAAAAATTGGCAGCAGAACGAGGCAATTTTGAAAATCGAAAAAGTTAGGACAATTAAATTTTGTGATAATGGTGCCGACAGACACAATTTATCTACAAATAGACCAAAAGGGGATTAAACACCTTAACCAATGTATATTTTTTTCCATGCTAACCTGCAAGAAAATACTTACCTATCCTTGAAAAATGAATACATCCATTGTACGAGACAAACCATGTCTAAACTATGCCTATACTCTAGGTATGATGCAAAACTTGCATGTCCTATATGAAATATGATGCAAATAGAGAGCAACCATGCATACAAATTGATAAGAGACCTATTTGAAGGTTCAAAAATTAATTTGCAAGTGTGTGTAGGTGCTAAAGATGATCCATAATGTGTCACAATAGCGTTCCAAGTCTCTCTTGATAGGTTGTACTTCAAAACAATGCTTGAAGGAGGGAGGTTGACAAAGAAAGATCAAGGTTGAAGCTCTAAAAATAATTGGAACTGAAGCGAAACTATGGCTCATAGCCACTCCCTAGAAAGAGCTCTAAAAGATCTTTCCATAGCAAGAAGAATCTCCAGATTTGGATGTGATTTAACCAAGATATGGCCAATTATGTGGAAAGAGGTGGATGAAATTAGCTAATGAACAAAGCTTAAACTATGGGGAAGAAGAAATTCTAAATTCCTCTCTTCTGCATCAAGCTAGCACGAATAAGACCTACTGTGCAATATTTTTTCATGAAGAAGTGCCTGAGGGCGTGATATATCCCATATATTGGACTGAAAGTTCACGCACCTATATTTGCAAACAATGTTATTTCGCATATCTTAAAAGCAAAAGAGAAGTTTATTATCTTTAGCTCCCATCTCTCTCTCTCTCTCTGGCCTCCTCGGGGCTGAAGAGGCTGCTACTTCGTGTGAGGGATGTCCGCAAGAGATGGGCAATATCCTACATGCACGCAAATCCCATGTGGCTTTATATATATGATCGCCGTGTTTCTCTTCTAGAACACTTGAAAAGAAGAGCAAGGATGCTCTTTCTCTCCCCTCCTCTTAAGGCTCACTCGCTAGATGATTTTAATACAAGAGAAAAAAAAACAATCTAAACCTTTGTCTCGATCGATGGCACATACATCGTTATGAAGAGGCACGCCGGGAAATTCGGGCACGTGCACTTGACAAAACTCTGTTCACCTTGAGAAGTTCACATTGAGAAGTCCGCAAAGAATAGGCCGCATGGCTATCGTATTCTTAAGAGCCGATGCGACACATATCTTCCAAGAAGCAGTGCTTCACATGGACTTCCTCCTAATCTTTTTTGAACCACAAAATTCCTATTGTAGATGATGGCTGACCACAGAACCTCTAAAATAACGTGCCGCCCACATACGAAGATGATGATAAAGATAAAAAAGTCATGCGACAAAGAAGAAGATGACGACTGACAAATTTCCCCCCACAAACGCACGAACGCGGAGGATAGTACAGAAACAAAATCACACAAAGGTACTCAGAGAATAGAAAGAGATAAGAGACGACACGAGATAGGATACAATCTACCCCCACATACTCTGATGGATGCATCTATCAAAGCATGTGCATTGATAGGTAATTCATATTATAGCCTGAATAGAAGATACATGACGGCCATGATTTAAATTGTGCTTTTGCTTTATTTAAAATAATATCTAAAATTTTGTCTTCTAAAAATAACTATCTTCTAAAGATATTCTTCTAAATATCTCCAAAAATATTTGAATAAGTCCATGTGCATTCACACCCTCATCGATCTTCACCTGCAAAATCAAAACAAAAACACATTAAAAACCTGAAAGCATTAAAATCTATTAAACATTCAAATATTTCATAGAATATAACAAAAAGTATTCGATTTTGTCATGCATTCTTATTGATTTTGCTGATTTTCGTTCTCACTTTTTTTATTATCTTTTTGTATTTTTGGGATCCTTAAGAAAAAGCTTCTTTTCATTAAGCCAAAATTTTAAAAATTTCTAAACCATCTAGCCCATTGATAACAACGTGTATATGTATAATGTTATGTCGCACATATTTAATAAATGTATCACTGTAAAGGTAATTAGGACGGATATTCCCTACATGATTTATCTTATGATCTATTAGATGTTCTATTTCCGTATCTCCATAGGTTTTGAGTCTTTATCGTCTTAGTTCAAATAAAATAAAGTATATGAAAAGCATACCGATCCTTTGTTTTATTTTCTAAATCGTATGTTTAACCCATCATGTTGGAAATATTTATTACTTATTTCCTACACTTTTCATTCCCGTACTTAAAAAAACAGAAATTTTTATATCTTTTTTAGGGTGATCATATACAACTGTTTTAGTTTATATCAAATAACAAATGTTCATAGGTTCTTGAATACGATGCAGGTAGTCAACGGAAAGCTTTGCGATTGGTATTTTTCATTTTGCACGTTTGATATCTAGGAATAAAAGTAAGCGTTGCGAGTGACCATATACGTTTTGATCTCTCTCTTTCAATGTCTTGTTTTACCTCTTGCGAAGCCTCAATCGAACTCTCTGTTCGTATCCTTCCCTTTTTATAAATCTAAAACATTTATCGATTCATTAAGTACGGTTTTCCAAATGTTGTCCAAAGACTTGCACTAGATTTATTAAACTTTTATATCGTCCTTTCTGTTTGAAATGCGCATTAAGGGTTACTGATGTTCCACTACCAGTAATGGAGACTGGTTGAATACCGTGGAAAGAAAATTGAAAAGTTTTTGAATTCTATATAGTATACTAAATTGTCAAATATGTAGAATGATTTCTAGATTTCTCTTAAATTTCATGTGGATACATAACTCAAGTTCTTTTAATTCTACTTCATAATAACTTTTTTTTCCATTCACTCAATAACTTTATTAGTTTCTTTTCTGGGAGATTAAAAGAGCACTCACACCAAGAAAAATTACTTCAAATAGTGGTCTCTTGGCTTATGGTAGTGAGATAGGCTCCTTGTTCTTACTAATTCTCTTGATCTACGACGAGAAGAAATCTCCAAAACTATTAAGACTTAGCAAAAGCAACGAAGAAAGCAAAAGTGAAAAAACATCAACTAGATATTGAAAAAAAAAACAAAATTTAGTGTTATTAGAATGCAGGGAGTCCAAGATAGCGCATTGCCGGCGTTTATGTTCCTCATCATTATAGAAAAAACGATATCTCATTTAACTATCCTAGCCAAGATAGCGCATTGCCGGCGTTTATGTTCCTCATCATTATAGAAAAAACGATATCTCATTTAACTATGCTAGCCGAAAGCACATACTGCAACAAGAATATAATTACGACCGCCACATGCTAGAGAGATGACTCTCCTCCCAACCAAATGCCTTTATATATAGCTCTCTCTAGGCAACTGCCTTCTTGGGTAGGTGGATATTAACCATCCATGTGTCAGCCATGTAACTGCATGTCCGCCATGTGTCCTAGTTAACTCAAGTTAACTCAAGTGGATGCTTGTAGAAGGCTCTAGATCACTTTGGGCAAAATACTCTCCCCATGTCCCCCATGGGGATTGAAACCAAGACCTCCTCCTTCACATCCTTGAGACTTAACCACTAAGCTAAGTGGATCACTTGTTCACAAGAGCACAAGTCCTCCTAGTAAGTCTAAACTCGAGATCTTTGGTCATACACACGGATGATCAAACAGTGTCCGATTTCAGATCTGTCTAAACCGGCCGGACCCTTGGATCATAGACTTACTTTATTACATTCTTCCCCCTTTGGAAAAATATTTTCGTCCTCCAAAATAGAGCTATATATCTACTATAGGCAACCCCCAAGCCTCATGTTTTAAAACTGGAAGAACATGGTCATGTTGTAGAACTAGAAGAACATATCTCATCTCTCCGGTGGCATCCTTGTCCAATTGATTCAAAAACACTCTCTCGCTTTGCACTTTGATAAAGTAGTCAAAGTACAAAGTAGTAAATGAATAATAAAGGTGGATCTAAAGACATCCCTGGCCAATTCACAGTTTTTCGATGTGCGATCTAGGCATAAACATGTGAACTGGGTGGATTCAACTTACTAGTCCATTTCTAGGCATGCGTGGTGCATGGACTAAGTAACAAAGGTGGGATTCTTATCCCTCACAAGAATTTGAGAACTCTTGATTAACTTGAATTTGTTTTGGAGATCTTGAAGTTTGGTAGTCCCAAACATCTAACTTAGATGTTTGTACAATGGTTTACTTTGATCCAACAATTACTTGATTTTTTCATCCGACTAGAGGACTACTTTTTCCTTATGGGTTTAGAAATCCTACGTAAACTGTACACGGACGTTTACCATTTCTTTCAGTCAACCATACTGTAACTTGATCAATTCAAATTAAAAAATGAAAATTGTCCAACTTAAGACACTTTTTCTCAAAGACTTGAGCTAAAAGTTCTTGGGAATTGTCAATCTGTTGAGCAACACTTAGACTTCTTATCTCTTGAAGTTTGAAAAGGTTCTTATACATAACATCTATCTAGGGTGTTCAATTTAGTTACCTAATTCTAACCGGCTAACTTTGGTCTTTTGCAAAAGGAATCAAATACCATATCTGAGTCAATTCCAAAAGATTCGGACAGCAGAAAGAAAGAACTAAAACTATGTACAACCAATTCAAACTTTGAAGATACGTAAACTTGCTATGAGCCAAAGTCTAGATGACTTAGGACTTTAACTTCTCAAAGATCTATTTCAACAGGGTATTGAAGTATTTTTTCTATCTTTAAGAGAAATAAGTTGGTTTCTCAAAAAGATTCAAAGTAAATAAAAAACCATCATCCAACCACAAGATACTAGTGTGGTAACCAACATCAGTGTGTCGACCCACTGAGGTTCTGTTGATGAGTTTTGTATTCAAATAATGCTTCACTTGAGAGTAAGTTGAAGTCATATTTAGTCTTTCTGACTCCTTGTTGGGAATGCAATTCTTGTGCATTTCTTTGACTCAAAAGAGTGAATTTACCAAGTTACACTAGGAAGTTGACTTAGTCAATCAAATCCTTAGTTGAAAGGATCATTTCAATGTCAAAGTCCTACTAATTCAGAAATTTATTAAATATTTCTGAACCAATACTTTATCTTGAAGTGTTTCAAGAAGATCTTGGAAGTTACTTACTTCATATCTTCTATTTTTTGAACTTGAAGTTATCTTGAAGTATTTTGAGATACTATTCTCATCCCTCTGGAATTAAACTCCTTCTTTGAAGTATCGTGAGATAGCAATGCAACAAGACTATCATTGCGACCACCACATGCTAAAGAGATGACTCTCCTCCCAACAAAATGCATCTATATATAGCTCTCTCCACGGAACTGCCTTCTTGGGCAGGTGGATACTAACCATCCATGTGTCAGCCATGTAATTGCATGTGCACCAAGTGTCCAAGTTAACTCGAGTTAACTCAACTGGATGCTTCTAGAAGGATCTAGATCCCTTTGGGCAAAATACTATGCCCATGTCCTCCATGGGGATTGAACCCAAGACCTCCTCCTTCACATCCTTGAGACTTATGTTGGTGCAATTTACAAGCCTACACATTTGGCTTGAAGTCACTACACATATGAAGCTACATGTGAACCAATGCTAGTAGATACTTACCATTTTATCCTTGTGTAAAAGTTATATTTGACTTGGAATCTCTGTAAGCACCTATGAAGAAGAACTCGTGAAAGGTTAGGAGGTTTCATTGATGGAATATCTCCTATAATGGAGGATTAATTTTTTGAGAGAGCCAACAATTTGAATTCAGATTCTAATTGGAAAAGAACATTTATAAAAACTCCTTGAAAAAGTCATGGGTAGAAGACTCATCACCCCGAGCTATTCATTGTACTATCTGAGTATGTGTGAGGCCTACACAGTAGCCTACACCTTTCTCTACCATTATGCAATGATCTTCATGCCTATGGGATTGTACAACATTGTTCATTAATACATATATCTACATTGTTCATTTCTGAGTTCTCTATCATAGTGTCTATTAGTGAGTCAACTTGTGCAGCTCATATCTCACTCATTTCTCCACCAAATTCAAAGATCTATAGCTTGTTGGAGCCAGCTCAAAGTATTTTACATGGGGTCAAAATTTGAAGGATTTCTAATCAAACATTTTAGAGAAAAGTCTGTCGAGGTGATCACTAGTCCAAGTCTGCAATAGTCCTAAAAAATCGGAGGTAAAGGTTTACTTGCTAAATTAATTTCTTTGAGCATAGTTAATCTTTTTAAGCGATTCCACTTGAAATAGTTAGCTTGCTAAGCTATTTAGATACCTCTAAAAGGAATTTTTCCAATTCCTATTGTGCTGTTCATACTGAGCAAAAGATACAGCAGGTGTATGGTCTAAAATAGAAGGTTTTCTTGAAGACTTGAAGTTCAAAGTTGCTTGTTTTGATTCAATCTTTTTATAAATCATTTCCAAAGTACATAGGCCATTTTACAGTGTCATTGGAAAGCTAAGAAGGTCCACTTATCAAATCTGAAGCATCAAAGGGCTGGAACAAAGCAAGATTTAGCAGTACCTACTCATCATGTTGAAGTATCCATACATCTTCCCAACAGTGGTATGAGAGCAAAGTCAAGGTAAAATGGGAGATGGTTTTCCTTCATTTATTCATAAATTGGACAAGAACAACTATCAGGCATGGTCTCTAAGGATGAAGAAATACCTACAAGGAAGGAGTCTTTATGGATACATCTCGGGAGATGAGGAATTGCCCTCATTCAAAACCAGAGGACTACCAACAAAGGAAGAACATGAGAAGCTCAACACATGGTGTGTCAAGAATGCATTAGCAAGGTCTTACTTACTCAAATCCATCTCTAATTTTCTTTTGCCACATATTAGAAACTGTAAGACATCCCAAGAGAGTTGGGAAACCCTGTCATCATATTTCTCTTCCAACACAAGGGCGAGAAAAAACCAATTGTGGATTGAATTTACCACACTAAAGAAGCAACCTAAGCAGGCTATTTCAGAGTATGTGACTAAGATTAAAGATGTTGTAGATCAGTTAGCAAGCATGGGAGAAGAGATTGAAGAAGAGGAGATAGTAAGGCAAGTGATCAATGGGATTAAAGCTGATGACAAATAGGAAAGCTTCACCACTACCATGGACCTATACATGGACATGCAAATTCGAGATCTTACCACTCTCATGGGCACTACAACATATCGAGGGTATACCGAGGCTGCTACCAAGGCAAATGAACGGGCGTGATTTCTTCGCGACGCCGGTGTTAGAGTCGGTGTAGGCGTCGGAAAGAAAGTGCCGGTATAAGCGTCGGTATGGACGTCGGTATAAGCGTCGGTAATACCGACGCTTATACCGATGTGCATATTGATGCCCGTACTGGGTGTACCGACGCCTATAGCGGCGTCCATACTGGAGCTACCGACGCGTATACCGACGACCCTATCTGCACAAATTTTTTTGGGCAGAGTGTGTTGTCTTTTACTACAGCATGATGTTGTTTAGCAAAACACAATACACTCTGCCCAACTGAGTACATGTGATATATACTCTAATGGAAACCAGAACATAAACTTATATGATAAAAAATGAACAATGAATCATGTACAAAAAGTTGTATATTCCATAAATGAAAAATGTACAAAAGTGTGGCAAAGCACTTCTATATAGGAATCGAATACAAAATGTGACAAAGCACTTCCATATAGGAATCGAATACAAAATTATGGTACATCATTGCCACATAGGAGTGTAATACAAAATTGTGGCAATGTGACAAAACACTTCCATATAGGAATCGAATAAAAAATTATGTTACATCATTGCCGTATGCAAGTGTGATACAAAATTGTGCCATTGATCAAAATATTTACACCTACAATCCTACAACAAAACATATGTATAAAATAAGACCAATTAACATGACATTTATAAACAAAAACTAAAAACACGAAACCAAGATATAACTTTACCTAATCAAGAATATTCTCCCATGAGACGATTGCACCGCGTCCCTCTAAGTCTTCTAACAGTGCGTCAAGTCCATGTCGATATCCATATGATTCTTCGGTTCGCGTTAGAGGACGATCCACTGCCAAATCCTGTAATAAATATGCAAAATGTTAGATGGACATACATAATTTACTTAACACAAACAACTTCAATAATTAACATGATACTTACAAATTGGTAGCGCATACTGTCCTATCCACCGCTACCTAAATGCGATGTTCCAACCGTATCTAAACGTGTGGCCACCGCATCTCTTTGTTGATGATATCGATAAGGAGTATGTTGCTGCTCATCCTGAATGGATTCCCATTCTTCGACATCTAGCCATACAAGCCTCAGTAAGCGTGCTCTGAAAGCATCGCGAGCTTTCGATCGTCGATGAGACATCACCTCGCGTGCTGTATGTTGAATCCACTCAGAAATCACAATAGGATTCCCAGGTGCTGGCCGGTAATCTTCATATATGCATTGTGTGATATGATTTTTAGAGCCCCTATCCTGTTTGGTCCATTTTAACATTACTGAATGACCGAAGTCGATTGAGTAGAGTTGTCCTATGCGCTGACGCATTGACTTTCCGGATGCATCCATAACTGGAGCTCCATTACAGAAATGATATATCTTGGACTCGTCGTGATCAAGCGCACCCCAAGGTGTACGGGGAGATCCCATCTAATGCAATGTGAAGATCTCATCTCATGCAATGTATATATATCCATGCT
Organism: Ceratopteris richardii; assembly: GCA_020310875.1. Classification (NCBI taxonomy): domain Eukaryota; kingdom Viridiplantae; phylum Streptophyta; class Polypodiopsida; order Polypodiales; family Pteridaceae; genus Ceratopteris; species Ceratopteris richardii. The sequence continues at coordinate 5,948,280 of CM035430.1, read as the reverse complement.
TGTATACATATGCATTCATGTATACATATGCATTCATGTATACATATGCATTCTTGTATGCATATGCATGCTTGTATGCATATGCATGCTTGTATGCATATGCATTCATGTATGCATATGCATGCTTGTACGCATATGCATGCTTGTATGCATATGCATGCATGTATGTATATGTATACATGCATTTGTATGCATCTGCATGCTTGTATGCATATGCATGAATGTATGCATATGCATTCATGTATGCATGCATTCATGTATACAAGCATGCATATGTATACATGTATGCATATGCATTCATGTACACATATGCATGCTTGTATGCATATGCATGCATGAATGGATATACATTCATGTATGCATATGCATGCTTGTATGCATATGTATACATGCATTCATGTATGCATATGCATTCTTGTATGCATATGCATATGCTTCTATGCATATGCATGTATGTGTATACATATATATGCATTCATGTATGCATATGCATGTATGTGTATACATTTATATGCATTCATGTATGCATAGGCATGCTTGTATGCATATGCATGCTTGTATGCATATGCATGCATGTATGCATATGTATACATGCATGTGCATATGCTTGTATGCATATGCTTGTATGCCTTCATGTATGCATATGCTTGTATGCATATGCTTGTATGCATATGCATGCTTGTATGCATATGCATGCATGTATGCATATGTATACATGCATTTTTATGCATATGATTGTATGCATATGCATGCTTGTATGCATGTGCATGCATGTATGCATATGCATGCATGTATGCATATGCATTCATGTATACATATGCATGCATTCATGTATAAAAGCATGCATATGTATACATGTATGCATATGCATTCATGCATGCATATGCTTGTATGCATATGCATTCATGTATGCATATGCATTCATGTATACATATGCATGCTTGTATGCATATGCATGCATGTATGCATATGCATGCATGTATGCATAGCATGCTTGTATGCATATGCATGCTTGTATGCATATGCATGCATGTATGCATATGCATTCATGTATGCATATGAATGCTTGTATGCATATGTATGCTTGTATGCATATGCATGCTTCTATGCATATGCATGCATGTATGCATAGGTATACATGCATTCATGTATGCATATGCTTGTATGCATATGCATGCATGTATTCATATGCATGCATGTATTCATATGCATGCATGTATGCATATGCATTCATGTATGCATATGCATGCTTGTATGCATATGCATGCATGTATGCATATGCATGCATGTATGCATATGCATGTATGCATATGCATGTATTTTTATACATATATATGCATTCATGTATGCATATGCATTCATGTATGCATATGCATTCATGTATGCATATGCATTCATGTATGCATATGCATTCATGTATGCATATGTATACATGCATTCATGTATGCATATGCTTGTATGCATATGCATTCATGTATGCATGTGCATTCATGTATGCATGTGCATTCATGTATGCATGTGCATGCATGTATGCATATGCATGCATGCATGTATGCATATGCATGCATGCATGTATGCATATGCATGCTTGTATGCATATGCATGCATGTATGCATATGCATTCATGTATGCATATGCATGGTTGTATGCATATGCATGCATGTATGCATATGCATGCATGTATGCATATGCATGCATGTATGCATATGCATGCATGTATGCATATGCATACATGTATGCATATGTATACATGCATTCATGTATGAGTATGCTTGTATGCATATGCATTCATGTAGGGATATGCATGCTTGTATGCATATGTATACATGCATTCATGTATGCATATGCTTGTATGCATATGCATGCATGTATGCATATGTATACATGCATTCATGTATGCATATATATGCATTCATGTATGCATATGCATGCATGTATGCATATGCATGCATGTATGCATATGCATGAATGTATGCATATGCATGCATTCATGTGTATGCATGCATTCATGTATACATATATATGCATTCATGTATGCATATGCATTCATGTATGCATATGCATGTTTGTATATATGCATATGCATGTATGTGTATACATATATATGTATGCATGTATGCATATGCATGTATGTGTATACATATATATGCATTCATGTATGCATATGCATTCATGTATGCATATGCATTCATGTATGCATATGCATGCTTGTATATATGCATATGCATGTATGTGTATACATATATATGCATGCATGTATGCATATGCATTCATGTATGCATATGCATGCATGTGTATGTGTATGCATATTCATGTATGTGTATGTGTATGTGTATGCATATTCATGTATGTGTATGTGTATGCATATTCATGTATGTGTATGTGTATGCATATGCATTCATGTATGCATATGCATTCATGTATGCATATGCATGTTTTTATGTGTATGCATATGCATGTATGCATATACATATATATGCATGCATGTATGTATGCATATGCATGTATGTATGCATATGCATGTATGTGTATACATATATATGCATGCATGTATGTGTATGCATATGTATTTTGTATGTGTGTATGCATATGCATTGTGTATGTGTGTATGTGTGTATGTGTATGCATATGCATGTGTGTATGCATATGCATTGTGTATGTGTGTATGTATATGTATATATCTCTCCCTCTCTCTCTCTCAGTCGAAACCAAAACTAAAGAGAGAAGATATTAGAAAAGGAAAAACATAAAGAAAGAAAAAAGAGTGATATATGTCTCACTTACATTGATGTAATTTTTGAATCAAGGTTGTCAAAATCCACTTGATGTTCTCCTTCGTCGAATTTCCAAATATTTGATCCCAAAAATCTCTTGCAAAACTAAAGAATAGATATTAGAAAAGCAAAAACATAAAGAAAGAAAAAAGAGTGTTACAACATGTACGATCTACTTACCAAAGCTTCAGATCTATAAAAATAGAGGTTTGCTTAGAGAGAGAGTGAGAGTGAGAGAGAGAGAGAATTGTTTGAATCAAGGTCTTGAAAATCCACTTGAGGTTCTCCTTCGTCGAATTTCCAAAGATTTGATCCCAAAATCTCTTGCAAAACCAAACAAAGAACATATTAGTAAAGAAAAAACATAGAGAAAGAAAAAAGAGTGCTACAATATGTGCGATCTACTTACCAAAACTTCAAATCTACAAAGATAGAGCTCTGTTTAGAGAGGGAGAGAGAGGGAGGGAGAGAGAGGGAGGGAGAGAGAGGGAGAGAGAGTGTGAGAGAGGGAGGGAGGGAGAGAGAGAGTGAGAGAGAGGGGGAGAGAGAGAGAGAGAGAGAGAGAGAGAGAGAGAGAGAGAGAGAGAGAGAGAGAAAGGTTGACAAATAGAGATCTTCTATTGGTGTGCGCAAACCCGACGGGAGAAGATCTAGATTCAAAACGCTCAGAATGACAAATTTTGGTTTCAGGCTCGGTTAAAAAGAGAGCGTCGATATATGCATCGGTATAAGCGTCGGTAATTCGAGTAAATTACCAACGCTTATACCGACGCTATCTTTCCAAGGCAAAGCGGCTTTCCCAAATTAACTGAGCGTCATACCGATGCCGACAGGTGATCGTCGGTATTCCCTCGATCTGTTGTAGTGGGGACAATTGGTCACTCATGAAGCCAAACTCAACAAGAATGGAGACTCATCCAAAGGTAATAGCTCTTCTCCCCTATACATTGATAAAAGTAAGTCTAAAGATAAAGGCAAGGACAAGAAAGGAGAGGATGAAGGCACTACCTCCCAAGCCAACTATGCAAGGAGAGGTAGATCATCAAGAGGAAGGGGCAGAGGAGGTAAGCAAGGTAGGGGGAGACCTTATAACTCCTCACCATGCAACATTTTTGGTTTATCAAATCATACTACAGATATGTGTTTTAGGAACTACAAGAATCAGAGAGGAAGAGGATATCAAAGAGGTGGATACTCACAGTCAAGAGGCAGATTCAACCATCGTCAAGGGTACAACAACAACTACAACAACAACAACAATGGAAATTACCAAGGAGCATTCAAATCTAGAAAGGATTAAAACAACTATACAGAAGAGCAACATGATTCTCTTCTGATTATGAACATGACTTCAAAACTAGGTACAAATGATGACCATCTCTTCTATGTTGCCTCAGGATGCTCAAATCATGTGGCTGGCAATGTAGCTCTACTCTCTAACCTTGAAGAACCAAGAGGTAAGCATCAAGTAAAAACAGGTGATGACACCAAGCACTCAGTAGTTAAAGTGGGAAATGTTAAGACTTGTGATGGAAATCAAAACTTGTTGAGTAGGGTACTATATGTACCAACCATTACAAAAAACTTGATGAGTGTTGGACACATTGTGGAAAAAGGTTTGCAGGTTAGATTCAACCAATTTGGAGCATTTGTGGAGGATCCCAAGCATGGGTTCAAGAGAAGTGCTAAAGGAGAAAAGACGGGTAGACTTTTCACATTTGAGTTAGAAGATACAAAGAATATTGCACTCTACAGTTATAAAGATCAAACACTTTCAAAGCTTGAGATTTGGCATAAAAGATTAGGGCATGTAGGAGAAAGAACCTTGAAAAAAATATGTAGCGATCAATGTGTAATTGGAATACCTAATGTTTCCAAACAACACATGATTTATAAATGTGGTACTTGTCAGTTTGGGAAGTCTCATAGGTTACCCTTCTCAAGGAAAGGATACATGCATGAGGACTACCTAGAACTTGTCCATACAGATGTATGGGGACCAAGCAAAGACCCCTCAATCTCAGGATCAAGGTAATATATATCTTTTATTCATGATTATAGCAGGTGGACTGTATTGTACTTTATGAAGCACAAAGATGAAGTGTTGAATTTTTAAAAAAATATCTTGCACTTTTTGAGAATTAGATAGGAAGAAACCTAAAGAGGCTAAGGTCAGATGGAGGAGGTGAGTACTTCTCCAATGAGTTTGAAGCATTCTTGCAGGATAGAGGAATCAAGAGAGAAATCACCACAATGTATACTCTTGAACAGAATGGGGTAGCTGAGAGAAGAAATAGATTGATTGTTGAAACAGCTAGGTCAATGTTGAATGAAAAAAAAATTGCCGAACTATTTATGGGCAGAGAGTGTATCTACTGCCACTTATCTCATAAACATGTTGCCATCTAAATCTCTTGATGGGATGACCCCTTATGAAGCATGGCATGGGAAGAGACCCTCACTTGATCATTGCACGATATTTGGATGTGTAGCATATGTACACATTCCTTCTCAGATAAGAGGTAAGCTAGACCCTAAGGCTGAAAAGTGTATCTTTATTGGATATGATTTGAATTAGAAAGGGTACATGTTCTACAACCCTTCAAATAAGGGATTCATGGTTAGTAGAGATGTTGTCTTTGATGAAAATGACTCTTGGTATGAGAATGAATGCAGGAAGGTTAAACTACCCTATGACTTGGAGGAGGAGTTCCCAAGTATTACTAAGGAGGAACCTAATCAGAATGAAGACACCACTTCAGATGATGAAGACATTATCAATGTTGAATAATTCAAGGCATGGAAGTCCAAAGGCAAACTCAAGATGAAGAAACTAGAAGACATATCTGAATCTTCAAATCAAGCAATCAGAAGATCACAAAGGGAGAGCAAAAAACCTATCAGATATGGGTATGACACCTCTCTTGTCACTAAACATTCTATTTATCTTGCCAAAGATTTTTCAATTGAAGAACTAGGATCATATGAAGAAGCAAAGACCAAGACAGAATGGAAGGAAGCTATGGATGAGGAGATTGAAGCACTCAAAGAAAGTGACACATGGGAACTAGTACGAAAGAAAGAGTCCATGAATGTAATTGGATCCAGATGGATCTATAAACTCAAAAGAAATTCTGATGAGGTAATAAATATGTACAAAGCCAGATTGGTGGCCAAGGGTTTTGCACAAACCCAAGGCATTGACTATGAAGAAACATTCTCACCTGTGGCCAAGATGCCAACCATCAGGGTATTGGTAAGTGTGGCTGCATCTAAGAATTGGAGCATGTGTCAGCTAGATGTAAAAAATGCTTTCTTGAATGGATGGATTTATGTCACAACCTCCTGGCTATGAGGATCCAAACAAGGTAACATATGTATGCAAGTTAAATAAAGCTCTTTATGGATTGAAGCAGACACCTAGGGCATGGAATCACAGGTTGACTACATACCTTAAAGACCAAGGTTTTGTCATGAGCAAGGCAGACACTTCTCTATTCATTAAGAGAAGTAATTTAGAGGTAATATACCTATGTGTATATGTTGATGATATCATACTTACAGGTAATGATGTCAATGGAATCAGACAAATCAAGAACCAGATGATGAAGGAGTTCAAGATCAGTGATCTTGGTTTACTAAAGTATTTTCTTGGACTTGAGTTAGTCTATTCTAACTCGGGAATCTATATTACTCAGAAAAAATACATACACTATATGTTGAAGAAGTTTCATTTGCAGGATGCCAAAGTTGCAAGTACTCCAATGGAGGTAAACCTAAAACTAAGTGCCCATGAAGGTGATGAAATTGATGATATTATAGGTTACCAAAGCATAGTAGGTAGCTTGAATTATGCTACCTTGACAAGGATAGATATTGCTTATGGAGTTAGTGTGCTAAGTCAGTTTATGCACAAGCCTACGGCACCTCACTTGGAGGCTGCAAAAAGGATAATAAAATACCTCAAGGGTACTCAACATCATGGTTTGTATTTCCGTTACACTTCAGACTTGGATATCAAGATCTATTCAAATGCAGATTGGGCAGGATGCAAGGATGATAGGACGAGCACTTCATGATACATTTCATTTGCAGGTGATAAACCAATATCATGGTCTTCAAAGAAGCAACCTACTATTTCTTTATCTTTTATAGAGGCAAAGTATAGAGCATTGGCCAATGCTACTCAAGAATCCATATGGATCAAGTTATTGTATACACAATTGGGTTTGTATACTAGTTCGCCATTGATATTTGGAGATAATACAAGCTCACTCCACCTTGCAGCTAATCCTATTTATCATGCTAGGACTAATCATATAGAGGTCCATTACCATTATGTGAGAGAGAAGCTATTAAGAAAGGACATTCAACTAATGTATGTATCAACCAACATGTAGTGTGCAGATTTGTTAACTAAAGCATTGGATGGAACCAAAATTTGCAGGTTCAAATCAATGATTGGATTGCAAGATATACATGAAGATTGAAGCACAAGACCAAGCCAAAATGTTTGGCTTGAGGGGGAGCTGTTGATGCAATTTACAAGCCTACACATTTGGCTTGAATTCACTACACATATGAAGCTACATGTGAACCAATGCTAGTAGATACTTACCATTTTATCCTTGTGTAAAAGTCATATTTGACTTGGAATCCTCTAAAGCACCTACCAAGAAGAACTCCTGAAAAGTTAGAAGGTTTGATTGATGGAATATCTCCTATAATGGAGGATTACTTTTTAGAGAGAGCCAACAATTTGAATTCAAATTCAAATTGGAAAAGAACATCTATCAAATCTCCTTGAAAAAGTCACAGGTAGAAGACTCATCACCCCGAGCTATTCATTGTACTATCTGAGTGTGTGCGAGGCCTACATAGTAGCCTACACCTTTCTCTACCATTAGGCAATGATCTTCATGCCTATGGGATTGTACAACATTCTTCATTAATACATATATCTACATTGTTCATTTCTGAGTTCTCTGTCATAGTCTCTATCAGTCAGTCAACTTGTGCAGCTCATATCTCACTCATTTCTCCACCAAATCCAAAGATCTATAGCTTATTGGAACCCGCTAAAAGTATTCTACATGTTGTCAAAATTTGATGGATTTATATTCAACCATTTGAGAGAAAAGTCCATCGAGGTGATCATTGGTCGAAGTTTGCAACAATCCTAAAAAATCGAGGGTAAAGGTTTACTTGCTGAATTAATCTCTCTGAGCATAGTTAGTCTTTTTAAGTGATTCGACTTGAAATAGCTAGCTTGCTAAGCTATATAGATACCCCTAAAAGGAATTTTTCCAATTCCTAGTGTGCTGGTTATACTGAGCAAAAGATAGAGCAGGTGTATGGTCTAAAATAGAAGGTTTTCTTGAAGACTTGAAGTTCAAAGTTTTCTGTTTTGATTCCATATTTTCATACATCATTTCCAAAGTACATAGGCCATTTTATGGTGTCATTCGAAAGCCAAGAAGGTCCACTTATCAACTCTGAAGCATCAAAGGGCTGGTACAAAGAAGGATTTGGTAGTATTTACTCATCATCTTGAAGTATCCATACATCTTCCCAACAACTTAACCACTAAGCTAAGTGGATCACTTGTTCACAAGAGCACAAGACCTCCTAGTAAGTCTAAACTCAAGATCTTTGGTCATACACACGGATGATGAAACAGTGTCGGATTTCAGATCTATGTGAACTAGTGAGACCCTTGGATCATTGACTTACTTTATTACACATACCTATCTCTATCCTAACACCATTGAAATCTCATGACTAGTTCTTAGTGTAAAAACTCGATAACTTTTAAGATCCATTTCACAAATATTTGTTCATATAATGATTTCGTGTGAATCTAGAAATTTATGACTTACCAACTAAAGGTATATATGTATATGTTTCACTATGAACCTTAGATTTTGTATGAATAAAAAACTTAACTAATCATACACAAGAGATAAACGTATTTTTTTAAATATCTAAAATGAAAATCATTATTTACTATATAGCTATGCATGCCACTAAAGTTTGGCTTACTTTCAGCATGGCCAATAAACTTGCGGCTAAGTGGATGATTAAGGCATGGTGCAACAGAGATTCCTCTTGGGCCACATTAATTTTTAGAAACACAAACATGATTACTTTGGTAGGCTACCCTTGACGGAAAAACCTCGACATCCTCATCCTCCTATTCTCTCCGATTCTGGTCTCACCCAAAGGATCGATCCTGGTAAGATCCTTGTGGTTGAGCTGGAACACATTCAAACCTCACATCAGAATCAATCAAGATTGGAAGTGGGCTACTAGCATAAGAGAAAATGACTCTATTTGGTTCCCCATCCAAGGCATGAGAAATGTGGAGCCTTGGAATGTCTTGAGTTCAAAGAGACTCTAGAATAAGGGTTTCAAACAATGGAAGCAGCTTTGGAAACAGGGCAGGAACAGATGGGTGGAATTTGAGGACCTTGACCCTACTACTGCGGTCACATACGAGGAATGGAATGTTTTACTGAGCAGACACCATGCTTAGGGCCGATCTAAAATCCGACTACTTATGGGACACGACTCTCCCAACCCAATGGGCCTTAAATGGTATAATGGTAATCGCCTCTCTAAGCTTCCATATGTTGAAGCTTGCAATGACGTTCACATCAGTCTCAACAAGAAATGGTTTCTCAACTGGACGCGACTTCGATGGGATATGAAATTTATGTCTATCTGGCACCCTCTCATTGAAAACTAAAAGCTTCACCAACATGGTCAAGCTTCTTTACTACATGGTCTTGTTTTTCTTAAGCTAATACCAAAACCTAAACGGTATTAGCCATTTGGTTCTCGTATGGAAAATCCTACACCCTGGGATATGGACCAATGCAAAAGCTAACAAGATCTCTGGGGTTCCACCCTGGTGCAAGCGATGTTGCCGTAGCAAAGAGGATATTGGTCACCTGTTCTTTGCTTGCCCTAAATCCCTTTGGTTATGGAGGGTCCTTGGTCATTCTTTGGGACTCCAAGAGCAAATCAATTGGAAGCAAGCCCTCATTGGTGAAGTGATCGGTTGCTCTACGGCGTTGTGGAATGCGATTAGGGGAGAGATCCTTTGGAAGATTTGGCGAGAAAGATGTGCTCAAAACTTTGGCAGTACCCCCAAGGAGTGGTTGATCGAGAAGTCCCTTTTCCTTCTCGGCAGAAAAATTGCTAACTGTAAGAAAAACCCCCCCTTTAGACATCACAAAGAGCTACACTATGTCAACAATAAGCTTAAAAACCAAGTGGGCTCCACATGATGGGGATGAGAGGTTTATCAACCTCCTCTATAGCTCCATGTAAGCCTTGCAAGGCCTACCATGATACACCTCCTCTGAAATCCAACCATGTAAGAATGCATTTTTTACATCCAACTGATAAATGTTCCAATTCCTTGAAGCAGTTATACTCATGAGAACTCTGATTGTTGGCATCTTTTCCACAACAGAGAAGGTTTCCTCATGATCAATCCCTTGGGTCTGAGCAAACCCTTTATCCACGAGACTTGCTTTGTACCTATTAAGTGAACCATTTGAATTCTTTTTTCTCTTATAAATCCACCTAGATCCAATGATCTTCATGGATTGTTTCTTGGGAACTAGGTCCCAAGTCTGATTATCTTGGAGTGCTTGTATCTCTTCCTCCATTGCTTCTTTCCACTCTAGTTTCTTGTTTGCTTCTTCAAAGGTTGATGGCTCCTCTAAGTTAATATCTTGAGCAATATAGATTGAGTGTTTAGTGACCAGAGAAGTGTCAAATCCATACCATTCTGACTTCTTCTTTTCCCTAGTTCATCTCGTTATTGTTTGTTGAGAGGACTCTGCAATATCCGTCAAATCTTGCATCTTCTCTTTGCCTTTGTTGTTCCATACCTTGAAATTCCTTCTTGGTGTCTTCTGATTATCATCATAGTCACTTGAATCTTCATTTTGTTGATCATTTACCTTTTGAAGTGTTGGAAAGTCCTCCTCTAGGTCATAAGGTAGCTTGACTTTTCTGCAATCATCTTCAAACGACGAGTTTCTTTCATCAAAGACAACATCTCTACTAACAATAAAGCCTTTAGTACTTGGATTATACAACCTCTACCCTTTTTGATTTAGATCATATCCTATGATCACACATTTTTCTCACTTAGGATCCATTTTACCTCTATTTTGTGATGGAACATGTGCATAAGATATGCATCCAAATATTTTGCAATGATCTAGGTTAGGTCTCCTTCCATTCCAAGCTTCATGTGGTGTCATCCCATCCAATGCTTTAGATGGGAGCCTGTTGATGAGGTAAGTGGTTCTAGACACAGCCTCTGCCCATAGATATTTTGGTATTTTTTTTATCATTAATCATGGACCTACCTACCTCCACATGTTCCTATTCCTCATTTCTCCTACTCCATTTTGTTCAAGAGTATTCCTGGTAGTGATTTCTCTTTTGATGCCTCTATCTTGGAGATATGCATCAAAATCATGGGAGAAGTATTCTCCCCCTCCATTTGACCTTATCCTTTTCAAGGTTTTCCCTGTTTGGTTTTCAACAAGAGAAAGATATGTTTTGAAACAATTGAAAACTTCATCCTTGTGCTTCATAAAATAAAGTATAGTCCATTTGCTACAATCATCAATGAATGATACATAGTACTTGGATCCTAAAGTTGAAGGGTCTTTGCTAGGTCCCCAAACATCTATGTGGACTAGCTCCAATAGATCACCATGAATGTAACCTTTCTTCATACAGGGTTGTCTACGAGACTTGCGAAATTGAGAGAGAGTGCACTCATATATCATGTGTTTCCTAGATATGTTTGGAAACCCAAGCACACTCTGATCCGTGCATATTTGCTTCAAACTCCTTTCACCTATGTGATCTAATCTTTTGTGCCACGTTTCTAATTCTGATAAAGTTTGTCCTCCATAATTAAAAAGTGCTATATTTCTAGTATCTTATAGCTCAAATGTAAAGAGTCTACCTCTCTTTTCTCCTTTTGCAATACTCTTGAACCCTTGTCGAGGATCTTCAACAAATGCTTCATTTCTTGTGAACCTTACTTGCAAACCTTTTTCTAAATTTGTCCAACACTTATCAAGTTCTTGGTTATGGTAGGTACATACAATACCTTCCTGAGTAGATTCAAATTTCCATCTCGAGTCTTCACATTTCCAATATTTTTCAACTGAGTGCCTTGTATACTCTCTTCTCTGTACGTCATGCTTGTTCCTTGGATCCTCCAAGTCAGATAATAATGCCTCATTTCCTACTACATAATTTGAACAGCCAGAATCTATATAGAACATATGCTCATCTGCTTTACCTTGCCTCATGGTCATGTTCATCAATAAAAGTGAGTCCTCTTGTGTCTGCTCTTTAGTGTAAGTTTTGTAGTCTCTTCTTACTCTATAGCCTCCATGGTTATTTTAGTTATTGTAGTTGTTCTTGTAGTTGTTGAAATTGGTTGATCTTTCTCTTCCATAGCTTTCTCAATTGAAGCATCTTCCTCTCTCATTTCCTTGGTTCCTGAAACAATTCTCAGTTGTATGGTTAGTCAATCCACATATGGCACATGGAGAGGTGCTTTGGAATCTTCCTCTACCTTATCTACCTCCTCTGCCTCTTCCTCTTGTACCTCTACCTCTTCCTGCAAAGTTAGCTTGGGAGGTACTAGCTTCATCATCGGATTTCTTACCTTTACCTTTACTATCCTTACTTTTGTTCTTAGCAGTTTATAGGGCAGAGGATAGATTACGTTTTGAGAAGTCCTTGATCTTCACAAGCTTCATGAGTGAATAGTTTCCCCATTAGAGTATTGAAGTCAGGTACCTGCATTTCCATGAAAAGAGCCATTACTGTGGTGAAGGCTTCTCATTTATCATCTGCCTTGATTCCATTGATCACTTGTCTTGCAATTTTCTCCTCTTCCATGACTTCTCCAATGCTTCCAAGTTGATCAGCGAGGTCCTTCATTTTAGTGACATTATAAATCACATTCTGCTTGGGCATCTTTTTGAGTGTTGTGAACTCCATCCACAGTTGGTTACTTCTTGCTCTAGTGCTTGAAGAAAAGAATGCTTCAAGTGCATTCCAATTTTCTTGTGATGTCTTATAGTTCCTAATGTGTGGAAGCAAGAAATAAAAACCTTAGTTGAGAAGATATGACCGTGCCAAAGGATCCTTTGAGCACCATGTTGATAACCTTTCCTGTTCTTCTTGAGTTGGTTGCTCTTTGCTTCTAAGTATTGGCATTAACTCATCTCCATATATGTAACCATAGAAATTTCTACCTTGTAGATATGCTTCCATTATAACAGACCAAGCACAATTATTACCTTGACCCAATTTGTCAATTGATGATGGGAATCCATCTCCCATGTTGAGTTGATGATATCTCTGATACCTCTATGAGGAGATGGTTGGATACACTCTAGAAATGAGGTGGTGCTACACAAATCTTGCTCTACACCTTCCAATGGACCCTACCCTACATCTTTCCATGGAACCTACCCATAAAACTAAGGATTTTGGTACATCACCCGTCCCAAGGGTATTGATTGAACTAAAATTGGAGCTTTTGCGATACGAACTCCAATATGCTCAAAACAGGATAAAACAACATGATGTTGCACTCCAACAAATACAATGTGATGCTAAAAAACCTAGTTAGGGTGGTGAAGGTAATTATCACTCCTCAAGAACAAGGCACGCAATCCAAGATTGTACTAAAAATTTCCAATTTTCTTGATTCAATGGGCCAAAGGACGGAAAATTTGTTCTTTCATGGCTATCCCAATTTGATGATTTTTATTTTGAGGAATCATATTCTAAAATGAAGAATTGAAATATATTAGTAATTATTTGGTGGGTAAGGCCCATATATGATGGAATGTTTTTTTGCATGGCATCAAGAATCCCAGCACATGGATCAAATTTCAAGAAAAGATCAAGGACTCCTTCCATCCTCCTTAGTTCCACTTACATGCTTGTCGATCGTGGACAACTTTTGGATGGAAAGAACGAGATACTATGTCTACCTATACTGAACATGTTTGGAAATGGCTGATTTAAGAAGAAGTTAAAATTTGCACGGGGATAAGCACAACAAAAATCTTATGAAAAACTCAAACATGCACTTTCTCATGCACCTATTTTGCAATTACCAAATTTTGTACAACCTTTCCATGTAGTTACAAATGCTAGTGGTTAGGCATAGGTGTTGTGCTAATGAAAAATGATCATCCCATTGCATTTGAAAGTAGGAAACTTGAACTTTTTGAAATGAATTATAGTACATATGATAATGAACTCTTAGCTATTGTGCATGCTTTAAAAAGTTGGAAACATTTCCTTATGGATTCTCACGTTATAATCAAAATAGACCAACAGACTATTAAGCATTTATTAAATCAACCATTGATCTTAGATAGACACATTAAATGGGGTTCATATATACAAAATTTCTAGCCTATGATTCAATATCAACCTTGCAAACCTAATGTTGTAGTTGATGCCCTTAGTCGCTTCCCATCCCCACAAACAAATATTGTTTCAAGTAATAATATTTCTATTGTTAATAGCGGCATAGAAAGTACTATTTCTACATGTAAAGAGCTTTTCTTTTGGCCAAATCTAGAAAAAGATATTGCACATTATGTTTCCCATTTCATTGTATGTCAACGTGTGAAACGATATCACAATAAAGCAACTAGATTAATAATGCCACTTCCCATATCGAATGGATCATATGAACAAATTTCTATTGATTTTATTACTAGTCTTCCTACAACTTCATCTCATAATGATATGATTTGGACAAGTGTTGATAGGTTTAGTAAACAAGCATATTTCATTTCTTGTAAAAAGACTATTTTTGCAACTCAATCTTCTAAGTTATTTATTAAATGTATTTTTATGCATCATGGTTTCTCGATAGTTGTTCTATCAGATTGTGGTGTTCATTTTTGTAATCACTTCTAGATCACATTATTTAAAAATTTAGGTTTCAAAATAGACTTAAGCTCTTCATTTCATCCTAAAAGTAATGGGCAAAGAAGCTACAAATAATACTATTCTAGATTCATTACATTGTTATTTTTTAGATAATCTAATTGATTGAGATGAGAAAATTTCTTTAGTACAGTTTGCATATAATAACACAACACATGTCACTACTTGACATGCAACATATGAAATTGGGTATGGTAAAAAGCTTCCCCCTCCAATTTCTATCAATCAAAAAATATCCCTATGGCTGATTGGTTTGCACAAGATCATATTTCTACACTGGATGAGGTTCATGCACACATTAAAAAGAGTCAAGAATGTCACATGCATAATGTTAATCAGAAATGAGTAGCTAAACAATTAAATGAAAATGAATTTGTATGATTATGAATAATTAAAAGATTTTTGAAAAACATTTTACAACATCCTAAGGTTAAACTTGCACCACATTATTATGGACCTTTTCATATTATTCAAAAAACTAATGAGAATGCTTGTATACAAGACATACCTTCTCATTGGAATACACATAATTATTTTCATATTATTTTATTGAAATCCTTTAAAGGAATTTTACCACTCACTCCAATTTTAGATGGTCCTCCTTTCCTGGAAGAGGATGCTGAAATTTTAATTTCTGAGAGAATGTGAGGTGAGAGTGTACACAATATGGTGTTTAGTCTCTTTTCTTTCTCTATTCTATTTATAATTTTGTGAGATTTCGTTTCTATAGTATCCTCTACATAACTATGTCAGCAAGATCCGGTCAATAGTGTCTGGCATCAAGATATCCATTTTCTACTCTGAGCGTATCCTCATGAAGCTCTCAAGAAGGAGGGTCCATGATGGTGCATCCCCAGAGTATCAATTTGGTATGCACACACACACGCATGCCGGTATGCAAGCTAGTACAAAATCATGGTATAAGCATCCGTATGGATGCCGGTATATGCATGGATCCTTGCCAGTAACATGTGTATCATTGTCAATATATGCATTGATATATTATCACCGATATAGGCACCAGTATGTATCTACAAACTGAAAGTATAAGCGACGGTATGCATGTTGGTATTATCATCTCAGCTATAAGTGTCGATATGTCCTTTGGCAAAAGCATTGGTACAAATTCGATATGTCCTTGGACATACCGATTTTACTCTACCCAAAAAAAAACTCAGTACATTTGACATGTACTCTTGTGGTTTTTGATTTAGGGTTTACATGATTAGAAACCAAAACATGATTTGGTAGAGAAAAATGCATTGTTGAACATAAAAGAGATGAGCAGAATGAACCACGAACCATGTACAAAGGAGATGTTCCATAAATGAACCATGTACAAAAGAGATATATATTCCATAACTGGACCATGTACAAAAGAGATATATATTCCAGAAATGAACCATGTATAGAACTATGGCAAACCACTTCCATATATGATTCAGATAGAAAATGTGGCAAGCCAGTGCCATATAGAAACCAAATACAAAATTGTGGTGCACCAATGTCATATATAAGCTAAATACAAAATTGAGGCACGCCATTGCATACACATGCCCAGAGAGATCGAAACATCTATATCGGTAGTCTTGCAACAAAGCATGTTCATGAAATGAGACAAATTAATCAAATGTAAAAGCTTACCTCATATCATGAAATGAGACTACACGTATCCCTCCAAATACTCCAATAGCATGACCAATCCATGAAAATATCCATAATCCTAGTTTACTCATGTCGAAGGATGAGCCACTACAAACTCCTACAACAAATATGAAAAATGTTAGATGAACATACATGATGTGGTTAACAAAAAAAAATCGATCATCAAAATGATACTTATAAACTCATGATGCAGTGTCGTCTAATGCTCCAATCGTACCTAGATGGGTGGCCTTCACACTATGCTGCTGAAGATATCAGTCAAGACTCTACTACTCATTATCCGGAATCATATCCCACTCCTCAACATCTAACCATATAGGCTTTGGTAAGCCTGCTTTGAAAGCATCATGAGCCTCTGATTGTTGATGAGACATCACCTCACGTGTTGTGTGCTTAATCTACTCTAGCTGACAAGAGGGTGCCCAATTGATGGCTACTACTTGTCATATATGAACTTTGTGATGTAAGTTTTTCGATCCTTGCGTTGTTCACTCCATTTCACTATGATAGAGTTTCCAAATCGTATGGAGCATAGTTATTGTATGCATTCATGCATGGCCTTTCTAACTGCATCCATCACTGGAGCTCCGTCACTTATACGATACACCTTGGATTCCTCATGGTCATGAGCACCCCAAGGTGTACATGTTGTACTATGTGGCGTACTGAGACATAATGTTCGTCCCAAAACCTGCACAACATCCACCTCCTTCAAAGCCACCTGTAGATACACCTCTAGAACCTGCTCCTTTAGAGCATGACCTAGACTGATAGGACCGAGGAGATCGGCCAGCACCTATATCATGTTGTGGTTTCAAATGCATATGTCAACTACTAGAGCCACTAGGAGATGGTTGAGAGGGTGGTCATGGTGGAGTCCTATAGCTAGGAGTACCTCTGGAGGGAGTAGTCCGATCAAAAGGAGTACCTCAGGCAGGAGTAGTCCTACCAAAGGTAGTACCTCCGATGAGAGTAGTCCCACCAAAGGGAGTGGCATCATTGAGAGTGCGATCAATGGGAGTGAGCTCGGGGGGAGTTCTATTGTGAGTTATCAAGTACTATGATTCTCTAGCCATATAAGTGGGAGGCACATAAGATATAAACTCTAAGAACTACTCCCTGTCATAGAATGGAGAGTGACCGGAGGACTATCTCCCATAGTGCTCTGCAACAAAAAACTCAAATAGTTCGCATATGATAATAACGGTAATATACAAAATAGTAGTGTACAAAAAAAACATAGCAAAATAAATAAACACAAATTACTAATTACAAGTGTTTACTTCATAAATCCTCTATTCTGGCATCCACTTGGAGATCTGATGCACATTGGATATCTATCTATACATTGGTGACTTCTAGGTCTCTTGGTATGCCCGCCCCTTCTTGATAACTCTCTTCATTCAACATATCATCTATTTATTCATCATGTATATGTATTATGTGTGTATATGTGTATATATGTGTATGCATGTATACAAACCCTAATCCTAGAGACCTAGACATAAAACATGTATATGTGTGTATGCATGTGTACATATATGTCTATATGTATATGTATTATGTATGTATATGTGTATATATGTGTATGCATGTGTAGAAACCCTAAACCCGTACAAGACCTAAACCTAAAACATGTATATGTGTGTATGCATGTGTATATATATGTGTATGTGTATATGTGCGCATGTGTGTATATATATATGTGCATGTGTATATGTGTGTATGCATATTTATATGTATGTAAACTCCTAAAATCCTTATCCTCAAGATCTAGACCTAAAACATGTATATGTGTGTATAATTGTGTATATATATGTGTATGTGTATATGTATTATGTGTATATATGTGTATGTATGTGTATAAATCCTAAAACCCTAATCCTAAAGACCTAGACCTAACACATGTATATCTATGTATGCAGGTGTATATACATGTGTATGTGTATATGTATTATGTGTGTATATGTGTATATATGCATATGCATGTGTAAAAACCATAAAACCTTATTCCTAAAGACCTAGAGCTAAAACATGTATATGTTTGCATTTGTGTATGTATATATGTGTGTATGTATATATGTGTGTATGTGTGTATGTATGTACACATATGTGTATGTATGTAAAACCTTAAAACCCTAATCTTAAAGACCAAGGCCTAAAACATGTATATGTGACATGTGTGTATGTGTATGTGTGTGTATGCATGCATATATATATATATATATATATATATATATATATATATATATATATATATATATATATATATATATATATATATATATATATATATATATATATATATATATATGTATATGTGTGTGTGTGTGTATATATATATATATATATATATATATATATATATATATATATATATATATATATATATATATATATATATATATATATATGTATGTGTGTGTGTGTGTGCGCACATGTGTGTGTGTGCATGTGTGTGTGAATGTGTGTTTGGATATGTGTATGCATGCAAGAGACCTAAAGCCCTTATCCTAAAGAACTAGACCTAAAACATGTATGGATATGTGCATGTATGTGTATATGTGTGTATGCATATGTCTGTATGTATGTATGCAAATGCACGCATGTATGTATATGTGTGTCTACATCTGTGTGTATATGTTTGCATATGCGTATGTTTGTGTTTGAATCTTGCATATTGCATATTTTGATAATTGAGCTCATCTTGGTAACTTCAAATGATCTTGTGAAAGATCATCAGTAGCTATTGATATATTTCTAAAGTGATGTGTGTGAGCACTCTAGGAATATGGAGGCATGTTTTTCCATTCTTTTGGAGGTTTCCTTCCTTGACTTGTATATACACCTATAACCCTAATGGGTGACTCAATACATTCTCTTGGTAATACATTTAGTATTCTGTGTTGTGCTCTAAGTTTCTACTTCTTTCTTGTGCTCAAAATCCAATAATTGGTATCAAAATAGGTTACATTTCATCTAGGGAATCGTCAACATCCATCTTGTCATAGTCTGAACATCGCACAAAAATTGGTGAGCATACGTAAGGCAACTGAGAGTTCAAAGCAGCTTTCCTCTAAGGTGTCACAATAGCAATCTAAGTTCGTTTCGCCCTTCAAACACTCTATCATAGTGCCTGTGTACGCAATTTTTTTCCTTTTGTGCCCAAAATATATATAGGTTTCAGATCATAAGTACAAGCACCTCAAAGTTTGCTATTGATGTACTGCGGCTCGAGAGGGTAGTTTTGTTCAATGTTTTGAGATACAATCATTTTTATGCAATAGGGTATTTTAATCAGTGGCCATGGCTAAAAACAATGATGTATTTCATATATTGGTTGTTCAGGGTAGATTGGATGGTACTAATTCCCCTTTATGGGCATATATGATCCGTCATGTATTGGTTGGAAAATGAATGAGGAAGCATGTTGAAAAACCTCCTATAACACCTACAAATAGAGTCATCCAAGGTGATTTAGAAGGTGCTGAAAATGACCATCTTCAACTTCTTGTTAATGCTATGGTTCCTATTCCACCTACTATAGAGCAACTTCATTGGCATAGCACAGATGCTCATGCACATCCAATGTTAGCTTTGTCTCTCAAATGTGCCATTATTCCCCACATTTGCTCTTGCAAAACAAGAAACAATGCTTGGGGATATAGTTACGACTTTATACAAGGCAAGAAATGAGTCTTGTGTTACTTACCTCCTAAAATATTTGTTGAGTGAGGACATAAACAAAGGAAATTCCATGGACGGATTCTCAAGAAAGATCAAAGATTTGAAGGAGAAATTTATTTCTACTCATGAATTCTTACTTGATAGTTCACTTGTGCATACTATTCTTAATGCTCTTCCAGATTCATATTATATTTTCACTTCTAATCTTCGATTGATGATGAAAGGCTATCAAAATGCCTTAAAATTTTAGGAGTTAGTCTTTGTTTTGTTGCAAGAATATTAGTCTATATAGAATAGGTGGATCATATGTGTTCGAGATCAATCTTTCTTAGCTAGTAAGAAGAGAAAGGGAAAATGGAGCTCATCTACTAGCAAGAACAAATTTGCTAATGTTGCATAGTCAAATAAGGAAGACAAAGATGAGAAGAAATAAGAAAAGAAGAAATTGTTTTGCAAGTACTTTAAGGGAAAGGATCATGTCATAAAGAGTTGTCCAAAACTAGCTTCGAAAGAGGCAAAGGAGAAAGAGGCTAGAATGGTGGTTGCAAAGGCCTCCACATTTAAAATAGAGTTTGCTAATCTTACACAAAATGAAGAATGGGTGTTTACTACTATTTGCAATTTTGACCTTCTTTTCATGAGCATTGTATGTCTAAAATAGACTGGGATGTTTGGTACTTTGATAGTGGGCAACCAAACATATTACCTTGCAACAAAGTTTTTTCAGGTAACTTGAGGCTACCCCTACATGGAATAGTTTCACATGCACCAATAAATCCTCTTGTCTTGCGATGGGAGTTGGTAAGATCATTCGAACTACAACTGATAGTAGTTTGCTTTGTTTGTGCTAGGGATCAGGAAAAATCTATTTTAACTTCAGCATTAGCCATGATCAACTTCGTTGTGAACTTTATTGATGATAGATGTACAATTCATGATCTCTCAAATGGCAATGTTATTATTTATTTTCCATTTTATATGGTTGGTTGTATGGGCTTATAGATTATGAGAATTTTGTGAATGATTGAGCATGTGGAATACATGATTCCTAGGCTATCTCAGTTCGAGCTACTCAAAAATTGTAGGTTGTTCACAGTGATGGCTATGCTCCTATGTATACACCCTCTTTTGGGAACTATCTTTACTTCATGGATTTATTTATGATTTTTCCGGAAATCCATGTGTGAATCCACTAAAAGCAAAGTTCAAAGTGTTTATGCACTTCGAATAGTTTCTAGTTTTGAATGAAAATTTATGCAACATGTAGAATAGGCACCCTCTGTTTTGATTGAGGGGGGAGAATACACGTCTTGTGATTTCAATGCATTTCTGGCTTAATGTGGGATACAACATAAGTGTATATTGTACTATATATCTCCACTCAATGGAGTTGCTAAAAGAAAGCAGATGTCTCTCATGGTGATGGAAGGGTTTATGATCAAACGTCAAGCCTTACCACATAGCTTCTAGCTTGAGGTTGTTATGTGTGTACCATATGTACTTAAAATGTGTCCCACCAAAGCATTGCACTCTATCACTCCATATGAGGCCTGGCATGGCTACAATCCATCTCTTGCTCATCTCGTTGACACTTTTGGAGATAAACCTTTGAATCTCTTAAAAAACTAACCCCTTCTCCGATTACAAAATTTGAATTACAAAATAGGTCAGTCCATAGTGACAGCTAACAACAACTTTAAGAGGTTTGTCCTCATTCCTTATAGCACATGGAAACAAATCTAAGCAATGAGTTGCTAAAATTCATTCGTATCTACCTTGTATCTAGAGGTCCATGTGAACAAGAGCTAGTCTTATAGAACCTCCCCAATGCCTCCTTATATTAAGGCATTGAAGGAAACAAGATCGTGGACTATTTTCTAAGGCAAAAAACTTTTAGATCAAGGGAAATGAATATAGCCTTAATCTCATTAGTCAGAAGCATAGTAGACTCAATGGCCCAACTAAAAACTTCATAGATGGAGATGATAGTGACACGAACCTTTAATTCCATCCAAGATTGATGGGAGCTAAGAAAACCACCAGGGCATAGCTTTAGAAAGTGTCTATTCTGCATGAGGTCCCTACATAGCATTGTGAAGATTTTTGTTTAACTATCTAGACAATGAAGTTGTGCATTTTTGCACTAAAGTAGAATCTACAATCATTAGACAATCCTCCAGAAGAAGCAATTGGATTCTCTATCAAATAGAATAGTCCATTCAATGGTACTCTATCTCTCTATAATCTCATGAACTATGTGTGTAGATATAAGTACATCAAGCAAATTCCTATTCACAATTCATA
Source organism: Ceratopteris richardii (assembly GCA_020310875.1). NCBI lineage: Eukaryota > Viridiplantae > Streptophyta > Polypodiopsida > Polypodiales > Pteridaceae > Ceratopteris > Ceratopteris richardii. The sequence goes on along the minus strand of CM035430.1, from coordinate 5,925,820 downwards.
CATAGAATAAACATTCAGACTTTGTTGCACTTTAAAGCACCATATTACAAGTCTCATTACTCTAGTAATCACTTAAATTTCAAGCAATGAGGGTACAAACTATGGTCTATTTGAAGATAGACCATTACCTAGCTATGCACCTAGATAGCACTAGCAAGAAACAAGAACAATATTGATAATAAATTAGGGAGCCTACTCACTAGACTTTAGTACACTAAAAAATGGATAGGTACAATGTATTGCCCTAATGGGGATGTATCGAGATTACTCATGATCCTTAAATCAAAAGCTTATTTCTCTAGCTATCTAGAAAAGCAACCATATATCAATATAGGTAAACTAATTGGTGGCTATTGGGCTTGAATTCTAATAACATTGATATTGATGAAACTGTTAAGTAATCCCTTGAATTTAAATTCTATTTAGATACCATTCCTCTATAATAGATAGGGGTTTTTTCAAGTGGTGTGCCAAATATGGCACTCAATGGTAACATCCATACTATATTGAGTGGAAACTATGTAGTGTGCCCATCAATAGCCTAGTTGAAAGCTCAATCCAAGGCTCTATGGGTATCCCAATCCAAAGAAATTGATGTTAAAACTTATGTGGTTTTTTACGGCAAGTTGAAGCATATGTTTTTAACTAAATAACTTCATTTGTAAGTTTTTAAACTTAGTAAAGCCAAAGAACATGTTTGAACGCACAAGCTTATGAGAAAGGAGGCATTGAACCAGCAAACAACACTCCAATGAAGAGAAAAAAGTCAGAAGGTAGCTCAAGAGAGAAGGAGGGCGTTTGAAGAGACATGGCAGACATATGAAGAGTCATGGAATGATCCCACTGCTATTTAATCACCATCTAAGCTCATTCTAAGTGTGTATAGATGGTAGGAAGTTGGGGTGCTACTTGTACATGTGCTTTTGAGGCATTGTCTATCATAGGAGTTCATATCCTCTTGTATATCTCTCCTAGCTCTTTCAAAGGGTGTTGAATTTCTATAGTAACCTATTGGGACTTCATTTTATCTCTTTAGTAAGCTCCATTTTCAAAGTTATTATGCTTTTAAAAGGCTTATAAAAGAGGATTCTACACCCAAGTAGCAAAGTTTTCTTGTACTATGAGTTATAACTATCTTCTTGTCTGCTAGTCTCTCTTGAATCATGCTACAAAGACTAGTCTCTCTTGTGTGATTGACTTAACTAGTCTAGAGTTCTCCAAGTCTAGTGCCTCATAGCTGATTGGAAAGCGCTCAATGTCTAGTTGATGTGATAAAATGATTTGTTAATTTAATTTAGGAATTTAGAGCTATGGAAGGTTTAGTGAGTAGTAATCTGAGAGTAGCTAGGTCCAAGCCTCCTATTGTGCATAAGAGAAGAAATCTTCCATCAATGGTATCAGATCAACTTGAAGACATCAAGATGAGTGCAAGAAGATTCATTTGAAGACCTGAAGTGAAGCAAGTCAACAAGCTTAAGTACTTGAAGGCTACATCAAGGGGGACCATGTAGAGTAATGCTCACCATTAAAGAAGCAAAACTATCTAGTGATTCTACATAGGTAACACAAACCTACTTTTATCATGGTTGATAATTCCAATGCTATTGAGAGTCTCGAGAAGGCCAAATACTACCATTGGAGGTTTAGGATGATCAATTTCATATTAATAAAAGATCTAGGTGGCATAATTGATGGACTAGATGTCAAGGCAATACCATTGGATCCGACAACACCTATCATGACTAAGTTGAAGGCCATGAAAGATTGGTAGATTAAAACAAAAGAAAGCTAATGTTCATGATCTCACATTTTGTTAGTAATACCATGATTGGACATATTTAATCAATGGACATATTAAATCAATGGACATATTCAATCAATGGACATATTCAATCACTAGAGACATCTAAGGACATGTGGGATTACTTGAAGAGTATGTTTAAAACTAAGAACAAAGCTAGGAAGGTGGAACTCAAGAATGAGCTTAACAACCTCAAGAAGCCAGGTAATATGTCAATCTTTGAGTACATTATGAAAGCCAAAAACATTAGGGATTCCATTCCAGCAATAGGTGACCAAGTGGATGATGATGACATGGTGGCCTGTTGTTTAAGTGGTCTTAAGGAAGATAAAAAATGGAGGCTTTTCACTTCTTCTTTGTATGCTAGAGAGAACATGGCTGACCTTGATAAACATACCACACTCATGATCAATGAGGAGATTCTTCATGAAGGAAATAAAGGTAAACATTCTCAATTTGTGCTATATGCAAGAAATAGAGGGAAAGGTAAAGGCAAGGGAAGAGGTAGAAGAAGAGGTAGTATATCATAATCTTATATAGTTTTTCCTTTGACTAATTATATACATACGTTTTTGTTAATGTGTTTGTATGCATATGATACATGTTTGTGAATTATTCTACAAAATGTTTTTCATTTTATAAACTAGACCTAGGGTAGAGCATGCAAAACACAAATAACATATGTCTTGGACATGATTTCTAATCAGTAGTCTTAGTTCATATACTTGTTCGTCCCATCTGAAAAGTTTTTTAAGAAGGTTGGTTTAGGGAAACCCTTCACTTTCACATATGGTCGAATTCCAAATGTCACAAGTTATGTGGCTGTGAGACATGGCATAAAGGGTTCCTTCAGATAAACAAAGAAATCATGCACCTTTTTTTTTGTCAAGCCCGCAAAGTGATAACTTGGATGTGCACTCAAGTTTGGCAACCATAAAAAAGAATTATGGATCGAGAGAAACCTTGGTTAGCTAGGAAGATGAATATGTAATTTTAATAAGACCACTTTCTTGAGAAACCATAGGATTGTAGTCTTGGATAATGACAAGATCAAAAGTAAATGGACATATATACACTTAGACATACAGATACACATACACATACACACGTGTATATGCATAGAACATATCTATATGCACATATATACACACGCATATACACACGCATATACACACATGTACATGCATATAGATAGACTTACATAAATATAGATATATACCTACATGTGGATAGATAAATTTTATACACACACAACTACACATGCATACATACATATATATACACAAAAACACATATAATATGAATGAATTATATATGTAAAGTAATAAAGCACATGTTAAATATAAACAACAACAAAAATAATTAAAATAAGACTTTTCAATAATTAGTACCACAGACACAATTCAATACATAAGTGAAATGAGAAAATATATAGTTATAATAAAATATGTATATCAATGTAAAATATATATCCAATGTAATTTATATTAGTCATCATGATCATCCTTATCCACATCATTTTGTACGTCCTTGTCATGATGATCATTGTCATGATCATCCTCATCATCATGATCATCTGCATGACCTTATGTATCTATAGTGGCATCATGGGTAGAGATGTGAGCACTTTGTGAGGATCGAGATCATCCCACTTGTGTCTATCTCTCCACCTCATCCATATCTACTTCTCCGTGATACTCTTGTATTACATATAACAAACATAAATAAATAAAACATATCAAACATAACTAAAAATAAAATAATTCTATGAACTTTTATAATACTCACAAAAGCATTTGGATGACCTTGCATGTACTCACTGAGATGTCAATATCCACAATGTGTAGCAAAATCGATTTCCTTTTTCATAGGATATCAACCATAATCCTTTCATTACTTTGAAACAAATAAAAAGATTAATGATTAGTATTTTAACTAAAATAAAAAATATAGTTTCAATAATACATATACTTAGAAATGTAGCTACAAAACCATGATGGTGCATTTGGCCCAAGTGTGATGTATGACCAGACTTAACTCTCTTTTTTGTAGTATTCTACATTTATTTAATTAAACAAAAGTACATAGATTAAATATAAAACATTTATAAAACATATGAGAATTATAACTCACTGTAATATAAACTATTAATTTGTATAGCTTCTAGTGAGGAAATGATTCTTGAAGACATAGTTGTGTGCAAAAAACTGCCACGTCTTAGGTGGTATGTCTACAAAAAATGGCCACGTCTCATGCATATACAGACACACATACATAAACTTACACATACATACTTACACCTACATACATGCATACACATACACCTATACATACACACACATAAATAGTAAATACATAGCCACATACGTACATATATACACACACATGCATACACATACACATATACATACACTTCCACATACATACATAAATACACACACATACATGCATACACATACACATATGCATAAACTTACACATACACACATACCCAGACATACACATACATGCATACACATACACATATACATACATACACATATACATACATACACTTACATAGTAAATACATACCCACACTCATACTATACACACACATACATGCATGCAGAAACACATATACATACACTTACACATACATACATGCCCTTACATATACATACATACACACATACATGCATACACATACACATACATACATACCCACTCATACACATACATACACACACATACATGCATATACATACACATATGTTGAAAAATCGAGTTTAGCATGCGGAAGAGTGTGAGTCCACAACAGAAGGTGTATAGTTCTTATTTTTCACACCACAGATTATCACTTAATTTATTCGTACCTCTAGATCCTTGGCTGCACATTAATACAAGCTTGTCTTCTCATGAGTCATATATAAACCACACATGCAATACATTCATACCCCATAAAAGCACTACATCAACAATTAAAGCTCATATGCCACATGCCTTATAATCAGTACTTAGAGACACCGTTTTTGACACCCTTTTTTCATGGGATTCACTATGTTCTCACCAAAAAAATATATGGTGCATCTCAAACGTAGAGTATTCTTTGAGATCATATACAATACCCTTATGTGATGCTATGGACACATATGAGTTTATGCACACATGTCATTAGCCTCTGATCAAATATAAATTTGAGACATTGTATATTCATGTGCTGCATGGAAACTTGTGCACGCAACGCAACAATATGTGATTGAAGGTAAGATCTTCAAAAAAAATGAGACCATGAAGTTTTCCTATAACATATGGAAGTTTGTACCTTGTCAATTCTTCATTTAGGTTACATTGTACATATCAACTTGAGATGACGTAATGATCACCGGACCTCTATCATATCCTATGTGGCAACCATTTAGTGCATTATGCCAAATACATGTACAGTATAAAAATCATGGAATATAACAAACCCTTCCTGGTCATACTATAACAACTTATGTACTGAATATTTCATAACAGTGCCTTTCTTTGATACATCACATCATCAAAAGGGGCATCATTTGCAGAGCATGTGACGAACGTGAAACTTGTCATCAACATTGTTTGCAGAGCATATGACAAAACCAAAACCTATTACCAAGACATCAATTGTAGAGCATATGACAAAACCAAAGACTTGTTATCAAGGCATCATTTGTAGAGCATATGACAAACCTGAAACCTGCACATGATTTTACTCAACAATGATGGAGAGAATATGACACACCCAAAACCGTTTTATGGCCCATATATTCTTCAATAAATTAAATGTCCCATCCGCCACTTAACCTTGCACTTCTTGATTCTATATTCACACATACAACTAGCGGAGACATCTCCATTCTAGCAAAGTCATACAACAATCATTTATATGTGATTCATACGAACCCATTAATATGCATAATGATGATATTGTTATGCATATAGATCTTGCATAGAGTATTTGACTTTCTCAGAGATTCTCCATTCGTGTATCATGTGCTGCTCAATAGAAGTTCTTGTTGATAGGGAGATCTTAGTAGCTTTCACTACTTCACAGAAATATAAAGACTGAACATGTTTCAGCTACAAATCTGTAGCAAATCAATCATCCATGGGAATCTACAAGCTTGAGAGAGAAAGTGATACACGAAATAGAAATATAATATTCAACTTCAACAGAATTACAAGGAGAGGAGACTTTGCTGATTGAAAATGAATTGCCGTTTATTTTTCATTGATGTAAAGGGAGTCTATATATAGGCTTTTATTTATTGTAGTCTATCCTCTTAAATCTACGTAATGAAACGATCTATAGCTGACCTCTTGCGATATGACGTCCTTAAAATATGGTAATGCATTGCTTTCCACGTGATGGGTGGCAATTTAAGTGAATAAAGGAAAGAGCATATTTACTTATTGTTTTGAACAAATTTGAAGAGTTTATTCATATGCATAAGTTGAGAGTGAAACCAAGAGCACATTCCTATGAAGAAAATAAAGCTCATAGTGTAGCTAGCGTTCTCCAAAATAATATCTTCAAGATTCATTGAAGCTTGCAATATTTTCATCACTCCCCCTCATGCTTCAATAAGTAGTCCATGGGATGTGCCGAATAAACTTCTCCTTGAAGCTTGCAACAATAGCTAGCAGTGCTTGAGGAAATTTCCATGGTGTCCCTTGCATCTGAATTTGTCAATGGAGTGCTTGCTTTCTCCCTTTGAAGAAGTTTGACTTGCATTGGCTTGAGATCCTCATCAAGTTTCTTCTTTTAAGGGTTGTTTGAAGATCTTTTGAAGGATCTTCAACAAAGGCCGGATGAAAAGCAATCAAAGTTTCTCCTCAAGCCTTCATTAGATAGAAATAAAGGAATGGATGGCCTCTTGCCATCTCAAGGTCTTCCTCTACTTCACTTCCTTGACTGTAGTCTTTCATGGATTCATTTAGACCTTTCACTTGCTTCATTCTTTGATATGAGAGCTCTGCATGCTCTTCTTTTGAGGTCATAGTGTCTTTATCCTCAAAACCTATCTTTAATACAATTAAAGAATTATTTTCATGGTGCATAAGAACTCTCTTACCATATCTTTTCTTCCCATTGTCTTCTTTTGTAGTTTCTCTTTCCCTCTCTCTCTCTCTCGGTCCTCTCTTGCTTCCATGGCGGCTTCCTTTCTATCCTTCTTTAGACTCAAATCATTCTATCTCACAATGGATCTTCTTTTCTTGCTCTCATTGGTGGCTTCCTTGTTCTAGAGACTCCTTGCATTGTCTCCTTTGGCTTGCCTATCCTTTAGAGTGGCTTCTTCAACTTCTTCATGGGCTGGTTTTGTCTTGAAATGGTTGTTCTTTGGCAGTCCTTCTCTCCATCTTCAACTTCAAGGTTCTCTTTCTATTCTTCTCTAATTGTATAGGCTGCTATGAGCTCTCCTAACTCATCTTGTTTTTCAAGAAAAGTTTTTTTTTTGTGTAAGGGTTGCAGTCCTTTGACTTCTCTCCACTTGGTCTTCATTTTCCTCTTTTTCTTTGATGGAATAGGCTACTATGTGCTCTCTGAGATAATCTTCTTCTTTGACGTGATCTCTCCCTTGATTTTTGCCTCTTTCCATGGCTTTCAAGCCATTATCTATGTATCCCGCTTGGTTCTCTGCCTTTTTATTTGTCTGAAAATTTTCCTTTAGAGTCTCCACATGACTCTACCTCATGCATTCCTTCAATAGGGTGCTCAAGGAACTCTTTGATTGTTCCTTCTTTCTCGTCATACCTACACTCCCAAGACTTCTTGGTGGAAATCTAAAAAACAACATAAAAAAGATTATTTTACCTAGGATTTTGAAGCATCCCTTTGAGTAGTGACCTCCTTGGTGCTCCAAAAAATTAGTCCCCTAGCTCTCCATCAAGTGAGCTTCTTCAACCTTGTTGAAATCCTCATACCTTGGATTTGCCTTTGGCTTCAACTTTGTTAATTAAGTCTTCTTGGTCTACTCCTCTTGAGTGAGAGCTTCAAAATATGCAAGCTCCTTTGAGGGATCTTTCCTTCACTAAGGCAAAAGATACCTCCAATATTAGCTTCTGTTTGATTGGGATGACTTTGGTGATGCCTCCTTGCTCACCTTTCTTCTTAAGTCCTGGACTCTTCCAAAGTGCTCTTAAGCACTCTTGACTTTGAAGTGAACCTCTCGTCCACTTGTCTTGGTCCAAGCCTTCTTGATGAGATTAAGTCATATCATGAACCATCTAATGCACTACACGTTCATGATATTGAAAACAAAAAAACCATATATGAAGAAAAAACTCAAGTTAGCACAACTTTGAGTGGAACCTCCACTTTGTGCCCATCAAGGAATCGTTCGTCAATCAAAGGAAAAGAGAAGAATGTTGAACGAAGCTCAGCATATAGCCACAACGAATATGATAAGGGTTATGTGGTAAGGGACTTCCATTCTAGTGAGGATGCAGATGATTTTGAATAGGTAGTGACTCCTAATCAGAGACAAAAGAGGGACTTGAAGAAGTATTCTACAAGAGGTCATGAGATGAGGTAAGAGAGTGTTAAAAACACTATTCAAAGGCTGACATATGATAGATTCATTGCTAGATATATGAAGGACAAGGAACCATGCACATATGAAGAAGCTTGTGAAGACAAGATATGGATAAATGCTATTAGAAAAGAGATGGATGCACTTAATGAAAATAAAACATGGAATCCTATACATAGGCAAGATGAAATGAAAGTGGTCACAAATAGGTGGGTCTACAAGATCAAAAGGAGCTTTTATAGATCCATAGCCAGGTATAAAGATAGGCTTGTAGTTAAGGGTTTTATCTAGACACATGGAATAGATTATGAAGAGACATTTAGTCTTGTTGCAAATCTTAGTACAGTTAGGATATTGATTACCATTGCAAATTCTAAAGAGTGGAAATTAATCCAATTAGACAATAAGAGTGCTTTTCTAAATGGTGTTCTTGAAGAGACTTTTTACATTAAAAAACCCATGGGATATGAGGACCCTAGAAACCCTAATTTTCTATACACACTCAAGAAAGCTTTGTATTGACTCAAGCAAGCACCAAGGGCATGTAGTCAAGGGCTTTTTGAGTTCCTTATTAGATGTGGATATGTAGCAAGTGATGTTGATCCTTCACTTTATGTAAAAAGCATTGATGAGAAGTTTGTGTACATATGCATATACGTTAATTATTTAATCATAAGAAGTGATGATGACTCAAGTGAAAAGGAGATTAAGGCCAAATTGGGCAAGGAAATTAAAATTTTAGATTGGGGTGTGCTCAAAGTCTTCGTCGGCATTGAAATTATATATCCTAAGCAGGGTTTGTATCATATTCAAAGGAAATACTTACTTGAATTGCTATACAGGTTCGGTATGAGTGGTTCTAATCCACTAAGACAGCCAATGGATTGGAATGTCAAGTTGAGAGTAGACCAGGGTGATAAGCTCAAGGATGATCATGTGTATAAAAGTTGGATTGGGTCTTTAAAATATACCATTACTAGACCTGATCTATCTTATAGTGTTGGATCACTCTCACATTTCATGCATGCACCCACACTTGATCACTTGAATGTATATAGAAGAATTCTAAGCTACATCAAAGGTACAATCAATGAAGGCCTCTATTATGCATATGATTGTGATTGAGACTAAAAGCTTATGTAGATGTTGATTGGGCCAGATCCAAAAATGACAGAAGGAGTGCCTCCGAATACATACTGATGCTTGGGAAGAGTTCTCTATCATGGATGTCAAAGAAACAACCCACAATTGCATTGTCTTCCATAGAGGCAGAATCTAGGGCTCTTTTTCAACTCACATGTGAGATTATGTGGCTTAAAAAGATCTTAAAATATTTTTATATTCAAGTTTGCATTGTTCCATTTCTTGGAGTAAATATCTCAAGTATCAAGCTTGCAACGAGCCCATTGTTGCATGCTAGGAGCAAGAATATAGAAGTGCACTATCACTTCATAAGAGAAAAGGCTATGAATGAGTAGGTGGATATTTAACATGTCAACACTAAAAAGCAAATTGCAAACCCTCATACTGTAAAGAGGATTGAAGGTGCAAAGCACATGTTTGAAGGTGCATAATTATCCACAAGGAGGCATTCAACCACGAGAAGTCATTCCAATGAATACATAAAGTCACAAGGTAGCTGAAGCGACAAGGAGGGCATATGAAGAGACATTGAGGACATATGAAGAGTAATGGAAGGCTTGTGTGGCTAGTTTGAGCACTATCCAAGCTCATTATAAGTATGTGTAGATGGTATAAAAGTTGGGGAGCTACTTGTACATATGCTATTTAGCCATTATCTATCATAGGAGTTCATACTCTTGTATATCTCTCCTAACCTTTCCAAAGGGTGCTGAATATCTATAATAATCTCTAAGGACTTAATTTTCTCTGAAGGTCCATTCTTAAATTTTATATGCTCTCTAGAGATATTATACAACAAGGATTGTACACCCAAAAGGGTTTTGGAATAGTCCTTTTGTATAGTGATTATTAATTGTTTCTATGTCTTTTGGTTTGTCCCAAATCATGTTAGGAAAACTAGTCTCTCTTGCATGAATCAATTGACTTGTCTACATGTGTCTGATTTGAGTGCTTTCTTTTAATTAAACTCAATAATTGAAGAGCTATATGAATTTTATTAAGTAATAGCTTGAGAGAAACTAGGTCTTGGGCACAATCCTAGATTCCTATTGGGCATAGGAGGAGAAATCTTTCGAGAACTGATTGGGGAGCCAAGAGAAAGCAAAAATAGGTTCCAAGTTTCTACTAGATATTTTGCAAAATTACAAAGTACTAAATTGCATAAAAATATGTCTAACACCTAGAATAACCTTATACTAATGTAATAGACTTGTGGTAATAAAATGCACATAACTATTAAATCTGTTTTCTTACACCTCACCAATAGAGCTTTCAATTGACTTCTCCATCAGCCATCTCTAAAACAAAGGACCAAAAAAGTAACAATCAAAACACACAAAATATAACATAAAGAAACAAAATAGTTCAGGAAAAATATAAATACTTATTTTGTGGGAGTGAGTGTCCTTTCGATGTCCTTTGTGGTTCCTCATCAATACATCGATACTTGCCACAAGTCCTTATCTTCTAAGTTATCCTCTTCTAAACAACTTTTCCTGATGCATGTAGTTTCAATGCATGATTTAGGATATGCTTCAATCATATCATTGATATGATCAATTAATCAGTAATCTTCCACTTCGAATCTTTCAAATATTACCATATACTTCAAAACTGAATTTGTTTGTGGATTCAATCTCTACAACATACCAAAAAATTGAATATACTTTTTTTTGAATGTTAATAATATGTTCACAATGCTTTGGAAACACAAAATCATCATCCTTATCATTCCACAGATTTGTGGAATTGATTAGATGAAAACGACTTGTATCTTTTCTTATAATTTCATTCTATCTTGAGGGGATGGATCTAAACCGTTTCACATCAACAAGCGACAAATCAAAATGTCAAAAAGGTATCTTTAATATGTCTTGGATTTTCCCACAATAATCCAAGTTGAATGAGGTATCATATCTATTACTTTGGACTTTCTCTGCTACTTTACGTGGAGCTTAAGATGAATCTAGTATCAAACGTGCTTCAACATTTCTTGGTCCATTGATTGATGAAATTTTCACCATAAGCCCATATTGCTCTTTATTTTTTATATCTCCATTCACTAGAGGAAAAAATGAACGTTCTTCTAGATAATCATTCTATTTTTCCTAGATTCTTCCACTCATCCCAGAAGCCAATATCTTGGTCTAAATGCATGGAAAATTTCTTCTAAATTCTCATCTTCCCTCTTTGCATCACTTCTTCTCTTCCTCATATTTTATCAGTCATTTCAGCATTGGTTGTAGATTTAAAATAATGAACTTCATTGCTCTAACTTGTAAATATTTGTTTACCTTTTTTTATCGCGACCATTGCCTTGACCTTCAAAGATGATCACTTTTTGGTCCTCTTCATTGGAACATAAATGTGACATATGTGGATCACATTTTGTCTCATTCTAGAGAAACCTATTGTATTATTTTTAATTAATCAAGACACAGAGGCATATGATGTAATTGCATAGCTTCTTCTCCATTCTTCTCCTACAAACACTTAAGCACCTTTCAACTAAAGAATCCCCTGAAACAAATTCGGCACACCTGGTGGGAGAAGGCAGCTTAAGCATTGGAGAACCAATATTACAAAGTGAAGAAGAAGTGCAAAGGTGTCAATAGTATTGAAGAGGTAATTTTTCATTTTCTTGGAATTCATGTTAGTCTAAGAAATAAGATGCAAAACTCATGATTGCAACATGGCCACAATAATAGGAGTTCTTTTGACAACAACAAGAAGGAAACTCATTCGTAGGTCAGCCAACCCTCTTTCATCAACATCATCAATAAGAAATTTGGTGGCTCAAGGAGACCTAGAAGCTCTACTTTCACAACTAAATATCAAACTTACGTCTTTTAGAGGATTAGCTCATGCAGACCCTCATGAGCATTCCAAAAGATTTTTAGCCCTATGTAAAACAAGGGGTTTAATTTGAAGAGAACATGCCTTTCTAATCCTATTACCTACAACATTAGAGGGTCTAGTAGACAAATGGTTTAGTGAATTCACAAAAAACCACTTTACTACTTAGTACATGATGAAGGAGACCTTCAAGAAATAGTTCCAACAAGGAAATATGACAAAAAACATCATTGAAGAACTAGAGACCCTACAATTAGGTATAGAGGAGACATTTCCTAAACTTTTTACCTAGGCCAAAGCACTTTTGACTAAATTACAAAACTCTCCACATGCTTTTTTGGTCAAGATGTGGATGGATATATCCACATAGTGCAAGATTAAGTAGTTAGTGATCTGCTCAGCAATGATTGAAGAACTCATTTCTACAACAACAAGGTTAGGGAAGGTTAGACATCAATGTGAAACTAGTTCTTCTAGTCTAGCATACCCTATGGAACATTACGACCTAGCAACATAATTGAGAAAAGATTTTGAGAGCTTAAAAAGAAATAAGCTTCACAAAGAAGAAGAAGTTGCAGTACCTCAACTAAGGCGTGAGATTGAAGCATCAAAGCTACAAAAGGAAGAGGAGGCCCAAGTAGAGGAATTGTTACAAGTGCGAGAGAAGATACAAGAACTTCGTGGAGGTAGCATTAAAAATGGACTATGGTGCACCATGTTTAGCAAACAAGGCCATGTGGTAAGTGAATGTCCTCTCTTAAGTATAACTTGCAAGTTATGTAGGAAAGCAGGCCATGAAACCCATGAGTACCACTCAAAAGGAATGTCTATGCAAGCAGACTAAAACAAGGATTAAAATATGTAATTGATATTGCACTATCAAGGTAGCACCTACAACCCACATCCTCATGGTAACTTTGGAAGTTTTCGCAAAATGCAAATCATTGTTTTTTAGGTTTGGAGAATGTGGACATTATCTAAGCTAATGTCTTCTACCAAAGAATTCTCCTCCTTGCGGAAATTGCCTAGAATCTAGAGATAATTACACAATTTGTTGATCGAATAACAAGGCATCCACATCAGGGCCTCATATTTAAATGCTTTTCGTAAGGGAGGAGCTGTTGAAGAAAAGATTATGCCATCACCATCTGCTAGAGTAGTACATCTAGAACAAATTGACTCTTTTGTTATGAAGACAAGAAGCCAAGGGAAAGTCCGTCATGCAAAAACATGCCAAGAGACAAGGACAAATGGAATAAATAAGGAAAAGGGGAAACTTGGGGATAGAGCTACTCGAAATGAAGAGACACAGCAAAAAGAAGAGCTAACAAGCACTTGTGAAGCCATTCAATATGCATTCACCAGGGCGCGAAGGGAGTTCCCATGATCCTATGGAATCTGATGCTTCATGTCTACTTAAATCAGTTAAAAAGAAGGTTAGTATTTTCTTATCGATTGAAAATGGAAGCAAAGTTTAGATAAGAAGTTTTAAAAGTCATTTATGAAGCCTCCACATCCACTCTAGTTGCAAAGGCTAATGCTATTAGTGAGGGTAAAGTTATAAGGGAATCCCCCCTTACAAATTATAAGGGTGCTTGACTCATTGTGAATGTTAAAGGACAACTTCTACAAGGCGTTATAATGGATGGTGGCCCATGAATTAACTCTATGTCTGAACATACTATGGGAAAGTTTGAACTCCAACCTTCAAGACTAGCCAAGTGCATTTTGACATTGGCTGACCAAAGCCCAATAAGACCTACGGGAGTGGTCCATGGAGTTCCAAATGAGGTACAACAGAACATTGTCACTTTGGACTTTTGATAGCATTCTTTGAAGGAATTTTTTATAGCTCTACCATAAACCGTGTCACACAATCCTTAGAATAATTTCAGAAAGGATATGCTCAAAGAATTCTATCTTGGGGATTATAGCCAAAATATCGGGATGGATTCTTACAATGGGTCAATTCCCTAAAGCCTAGTAGCTCTATTAATTACTTACAAAATGAATATAGTAGATGCTGTGAACAACTTCTTGATGAGGATAAGATAACTTTGGAACTTGATCTTGTGATCAATTTTCTTAAGCTTCTTCATCCTCAAACTCGTAGGGGAGTTGAACACCGATTAGAAGAGCTCCATAAGGCTCATGGTCTTACTGAAAACTGGCAAAAATTACATAGAGCAGTAGAGGTTGTAGCCCATAGACATCAAAGACAATCCATGCTTTATGAGCAAACTAGTCTTCCTCAAGATAGCCTCCATAAGCTAAGGAACAAGTTAGAGAAAAATCCCAAGCTATGTTTTTTGACCATCCTCCTATTCTTCAAATGATGGAGCCTAGTCAAGGTTTTAAAGTAGATCCAAATAAAAGTGTAGTTGACCAATCTCAAGTGGAAATTCTCACTAAGAAAATGCAAAGTCCTATTGATACACAATCCAATTTGGCCTAGATGCTTTACAATCTAATTGCATCAAAAATTTCCAAAATCAAATGAACCCAATGTCTTTTCATGAGCCTAATCAACATATTATATCTCCCAATCAAAATCCACAAGTAGCTCCTAATCAAGCATATCAAGTTCCTCCAGTGCATAATCCTTCAATGCAAAATCCTCATCCTCATGTGAAGAACCCTCAAATGTATCAAAACATGTATCCTCAAGATTCTCAAACAACTTTTCAAAATCTTCAAAATCAAAATTTTGAAAATCATATACCTATACTATGAAACCTGCTCTTGCACCTCAACTACCACATGTTGCTCCCCAAGCTCTTTAAATACATCAATTGCCTTATCAAAATCCTAATTATCCTATTCAAGCAATACCTTACCAACAAAAGCATCAATTTCAAAATTTCCCACCATAAGATAATCAAAATCATCAAAATCTAAATGCTTTTTTGCATGGTCCTCATAGGTGTCCTCAGTATGATTCATTAGAAAACTTTTTGAGAGATTGTGAACTATTGAAAGCCGCTAAGGAGCAATGACTAGTAATAGACATAGACAAGAAAATTTATGACTATGGATCTAGGCTACCTTTGCAAGGAAATTATGGTAAGCGAGGAATGATAAAGCACTATGAAGATAAAAGCATAATGGATGCATGAACTAGAGGGGTGAAACTGGAAGCACTTGATGAACTAGAAGTAGAATCAAGTAAGCCCACAAAGGAAGTTGAATTTTTTTATAGAAGTGTTAGTAAGAGCATGAGATGAGATTAGGAGAATAACGGCTTGGGAGTCACCGATAAACAATCTCTTATTTCTCACATATGCAATGTAGAAGAAAAACGAAAAAAAGATGAAACTGAGCCTAGTGAAAGGAGAGGGACTCAAAAACAAACCTCAAAGGGAATAGAAACCGTCATAGAGCAAGGGGAAACATCACAACCCAAAGAAAAAAAAACAAGAATCACAAAAAAATGAACAAAACAAGAGGAGAAACAAAAATGTAAGAAGAAAAACCAAAGAAAAAAGGAGCCAAACCCTATAGAGAAACAAGAACAATCAAAGCAAACTTAAGAACAAACATAAGAACATGATTAAAAAACAAGGTCCTCAAAAAAAACAAAAGAAACCAAAGAGAAAACCTCAAGCCATCTTGATTTCAGAAATTGAGAGAAAAATAGATCCAATGGAGATTTTAGATGACATTTTTCTTTATAGTCAAGTGGCCAACAAGTTCTCTCTATTGCAAAGGTAGGTTTTATAGATAAGTTTATCGGCCTAATTAAAAGGGAGAGGTTTTTGCTTAATCTAGATATTGAGATGCAAGATTCTCTAGCTCAAGATCAAGCTATGAATGAAGCCTTAAACTTTGATGAATGTGATGAAGAAGACCTTGATAATGATGAAGTAAATGTTAAGAAAAAATTTTTAGGACCTATTCAACCTGACCATGAAAATCATGAAAACAATTCTGAAAGTCACTTCAAAAGAAAATTTTAGTCTAGAGGTACATTAGAGATTCGCGTTAAAATAGGAAATGATAAGAATAGTATAATTGTAAATGCATTAATAGATTTTGGCTCCAAAATCAATGTGATTTCAAGAGAAGTCTATGATCATAATTTTTGATGGCCTATAGATAAAGATTGTGGATGGCGTATGAGAATTGCAGATAATGGTGTAGGTAACCTATATGGAGCTTGTACTAGTGTGCCCATATCCATAGGAGGAATCATAGAAGAATTTCACTTCTTTATTCAAGATGATTGCTCCTAAGTTCTCTTAGGTCAGCCCTTCATTTGTGAGAGTCATCTGGAAACTAAAGCCATGGATGATGGGTCGACCTATGCTAGAATTAAGTCTAAGGATGGAATTCAGTCCCTTCAAGTCATGACGGTAGGAGTGAATCATCCTAGAAGTCGATTGTCAATTAGAAAGAAACCTATTGTTACTCAGGGTCATAAGCATGCTTGTAGTGATTGTGCACCTTGATTCATGTTTGGAGCTACATATGATAAAAAATTTGGATAGAATCCATTGTTGACTGGGACAACAGTGGACATTGGTTTGACATCTCACATCCAACCAACCTGTACAATAGTTTATTACTTTTTCTTTCCACATTCTAGACTAGATTTTCTTCATAAGAGTCAATTGTCCAAGTCTTTTATCCAAAAAACCCAAAAATCTTATAAAACCAACAAAGTCATGGAACCTAATGAGAAAATTGAGCATGTGATTGAGGCATCGCATTGTTTCTCTACTCTCGAGGAGTTAGAGTTTTGTCTTCACCAAAATTCTAATTCCCATATTATTCTTCTTTCTTCCCTTGATGAGTATGCTCTAATCCAAGAGTATGCTCTCAATGTTGACAAGTGCTGAGCATTTAACCAAACACATGATGCCTTCGTTGAAACAACTTACAAAATTATAAAAAAGGAATGAAACCCATAGCTCCCAGGTAAGTAATGAAAAAACTATTGATGTGAAAAATGACCCAATTCTTCAGGATAAGAAAAACATAGGACATACATTCACGGATGAGACAATCAAACCAATGAAAATTGGTAGAGATGATGACTTTCTTTTGTCAGTAGAGAGAGATAAATTTCAGAGATTCATACGTAGCCATGGAAAAGCCTTTACTATGTATCCTCATGAGATTGGTTGTGTAGATCCTAAGCTAGTTGCACCCATGATAATCTTTATTATTCCACATATTCTATGGAATCTTTTCCCTATACCACTTCCAAAGGCTCACTTGCCTGAGCTAATGAAACTAATTAAGGAGAAGACAAACATGAGAATCTTAGAGCCATGTTTCGCACCTTATTCAAATAGATGGTTCATTGTACCTAAAAAGAATGGGAAACTATGTTTCATTCAAGATCTCAAACCCGTCAATAAAGTCACCATAAGGAATGTAGGAACAAGACCCATTGTTGATGAGATTGTTGAATCACTTTCATGACATTATATCTATTCAATGGGTGATTTATATTATGGGTATGAACAATTCCAATTAGCAATTAGTGCCAATGTGTACTTTACCTCAAGGAATGACTGATTCTATGGTGCATATGATGAGTGCTACAAATATGGTCTTACATGATTTTGTCCCTCATCTAACCATGCCATTCATTGATGATATCTCAATTAAAGGGAGTGAGGAACATGTAAAGGACATTAATCTAAATTCATCTTGATGTCCTAAATTTGTGAACCAATATTTCAATGATTTGAAGAGGTAGGTCTCACATTTTCCATAGAAAAATCTATTTTTGTTGTCAAGGAGGCTCTTGTTGTTGGAAATTTATTTGATCATTATGGTCAAAAGCCATACCCACAAAAAGTTAATGCCATTAGCAAGATTTCAGAAACATGTAACAACGTGAGCGACGTACATAGATTTCTTGGTGCTTGCATCTTTTATGTTATTTGGATCCCACACTTTGCTCATGTTGTCGATTGTCTCTATGACTTGTTGAGGAATAAATGAAATTTTATTTGAACTGACAAACACACACAAGCTATGGATAAATTAAACAAATTATTTCTTGAAGCTCCCATCCTTAAGCATAGACAATTTTGTTAACAAACCTATTATATGATTGTTGATACTAGTCCTATTGGTATGGGTTGGGTCATTAGTGAAGATGATACTGAAGGGAATAGATATTAGGTTTGGTGATAAAATTTTACATGAAACACAACAAAAGTATCCACACATCAAACGGTAACTATAGGGTATGATGAGAGCTTTGAAGAAATACAAAGAATATTTAATAGGTGCAAATATGAAATTTGAGATTGATTGTTGCCTCTCATGGGAATGATAGACAATTGTTCATCTCTTGATAAAGCCATGCTTAGATGGATCTCATATATTAAGGTCATAAATCTTGAGTTAGGTCAAATTTCAAGTAAGTCAAATTCAGTTGCAGATATGTTATCGAGAGCTAGATTTGATGATGATCATGAAAGTGATCTAGTAAAGAGTGAGAACTTAGTTGACTATGTTCCACATATATATGATTATGAACAATTTCTAAGTCTGAGTACAAAGATGAATGGAGAGACATAGGAAAGTATTTGAGTA
The DNA here is from genome assembly GCA_020310875.1 of Ceratopteris richardii. Taxonomy (NCBI): domain Eukaryota; kingdom Viridiplantae; phylum Streptophyta; class Polypodiopsida; order Polypodiales; family Pteridaceae; genus Ceratopteris; species Ceratopteris richardii. The sequence goes on along the minus strand of CM035430.1, from coordinate 5,906,926 downwards.
TACTACAACCATTACCTAGTTGGACTAGGAATAGATTCCATAACATTAGGAAACGAGCTTACAATTTTTTCTTATGTAACGGTTATCTTTGGAGACATGCTAAGGGTAAGGTTAAGATTCCACAATGAGTCCTAGGTGTTGGTGCATTTGGAAAGCCTTGATGCTTGACCAAATATGAAAGGTTTACTTCACAACTTGGGTGTGACTATCCATAACTCATATGTGAACACCTCTTGGAAAATCCATGAGTTTAACTCAAGATAAATGTAAAAGGAAAATTTTGAGAGAATTTCATAATTTTAGGAGTTATACTTCATACCATCTAAGTGGTTGGAATAAAATCAATTAGAGTCTTAAGAGGTAGGATCACTTTTAGGTAGGATATTCCAAATTCAAATTGAATACACATCTATAAAAGTGCCTGACTTTTATTCACGGGCAGTAGAGTGAGAAGAAGGACACATTGAGCTTAAAGCTTGTGGGTACACTAAGCCTACACATTTATGAGTAATCCTACATCATCTTCCTTGTATCATACATTCATAATATTATACATTTGATTCACTTTATGCAAGTCATTTGGTATTTACTATTGTATGTTCCTAAGTGCTCATTTCAGTGAGTCTGTTTTGTATAATTCTCTGCAAATACTTATCCAATCAAGTGGATTCAACTTGCGATATGTAGCTTAGATCTTCTAGTTGATCAGCTATCAATTTTCATATCATTTGATTTAGTAATCTGTGAGATAAGTTCTCTACAAGTCACCTATGTTTGCTCACTATCATCTTCCTAACATAAGTTAGAACTGGTTCGTGCATAGCCAACAACTGCCAATAGAAGGAAAGACAACCAAAGTGAACAAAGAGAACCATGAGTGCTAGAGAAGCCAAAGACGCAAAAGTTATGCCATAGTTGTATGCCTTAGTCAATGCCTTACAGTAAGCTGAATTATAACCAAACTGAGAAGTGAATTTGCTAATAGAGCCAAATTCGAATAGTGAACAATGCATAGGGAGCACATGGAGCATAGAGAATATAGTGAGCATAGTGAGCATAGTGCGCATAGTGAGTATAGTGAGCATAGTGAGCAGAATGAGCAGAGTGAGCATACTGAGTACAATGAGTATAGTGTCATAGTGAGCACAATGAGTATAGTGAGTACAGTGAGCATGGTGCATAGTGTGACAAGGGCATAGTGCATAGTAACTAATTTGAAAAAAAATTGAAAAAACACACATGCAAACCCCCCAAAAAAAACGAACTTGATAATCGAAAACCTCTGAGATCAAATGATCGAGATGGATGTGGAATCCCAAACAGAGGCCACAAATCATAAGAAGACACCGATATGTACACCTTCGTAGACGTTCCTCGGCTCTAATACCACTACTGATCAGATCTCGCAAATGCACATATGCAAAGGATAGTACAAAAATGAGATCTCACAAAAGTGTAAACAAAATGGAGAGAGAGAAGAGACTAGACACTAGATTGGGTACAATCTCCCCCCACATACTTTGATGGATGAGTCTATCGGCATGAAAACTAGGTGTGCAAGTTAGAGAAGGTAGTATATGGTTTAAAGCAAGCACCACGTGCTTGGTATGAGAAGATACATGCCTATCTGATTGCACATGGTTTTGAGAACAGTCCAACTGAAAACACCTTATATGTTAAGCGTGCTAATGATGTACTTCTGATCATTGTTGTCTATGTTAATGACATGCTACTCACTGGTCTTATTGAGAAGCATATTGTTGATTTTAAGGCTGATTTGCATGCCTCATTTGAGATGTCTGATTTGGGGTATTTGCATCACTATTTGAGCATTCAGTTTATGCAAGTTGATGGTGGAATGGCTTTGTGTCAAACGAAATATATTGACACATTATTGTAGCATTTTGGCCTTGAAAACTATAAGCCTATTGCGACTCCTATGGAGACAGGTTTACAATTGAGTCTTCATGATGCTGGAGATGCATTTGATGTTGTTCTCTATGAGTAGGTTGTTGGATGCTTGATTTACTTATGCATTACTTGGCCAAATATTCAATTTGCTATCTCATAGATGAGTAGATTTATGCATTGCCCACGAGTCAAGCATTGGCAGGCAGTTAAGCACATCTTTCGCTACTTGAGTGGTACTCGGCTACTTGGGTTGTTTTATCCCAAGGGGGGATCACTACTGCGAGAATTCCATGCTTTTTCTGACTCTAATTGGGCTGGTTGCTATGACACTCATGTGTCCACTAGTGGCTTTTGCTTCATGCTTGGTAGCTCATGTATATCTTTGTTGAGGAAGAAGCAGCCTACTATGGCCACTTCGAGTTGTGAGGCTGAGTATAGGGTAGCTTTCACAGCGATTGTTGAGTGTGTGTGGCTAAGACACCTTATGGTTGATTTGGGTGTTAGTCAGTCTTCTGCCACCACCATCTTCACTAACAGTCATAGCGCATTGGCAGTTGTGAGGAACCCTATGTTCCATGCTCGCACTAAGCACATTGAGGTGCATTATCAGTATGTCAGGGAGAGGTACTCTGTTGGGGAGATTAGCTTGGCATATGTGCCCACGCAGGAGAACATTACAGTCCTTTTCATGAAGGCTCTGCCTAGGGAGAAGTTTGAAGCTTTGCGCAAAGCTTTGGGCTTACTTCCTTTTGTGGAGTGATTTCCAGATAGCTTGGCACTTCCTTTTACATGAGTGCCAGTTCATTGTTCACCGCATCACTCCCAAGGGGGATTTGTTGATATATTTAGGTAGTGATGTGTGTGAACACATTAGGACCGTTGGGGTACTTTTTTCCCTCTTTAGGAGTTTTTCTGCCCTTGGCTTGTATATATGCCTATTGCCCTAATGGGCTACTTATCTTTGTACATTCTATAGTAATACATTAAGAATTGTGTGTTGTGCCCCAAGCTTCTTCTCCTTCCTTGTGTTGTTTGCGTGCTTCCGTAGAGGTCTATCTCCAACAAACACAAACCCCTAAGAAATCGAAAGAGAGATGAGGCCATCAAGGTTGTTAGTGTGAATTTTCTTCCTCATATTCAAGGGGCACCACATGACGTCTAGAAAAAAAAATAGAAAGACATATAATTTGATGAACAATCCTCTAGAGTAAACCTTTTCAAGCCCCATTGGCCCACTTCAGCCCCATTGGCCCACTTCAAACCTTGGTACATAACATTTTCCATGAGCATCTGAATAATACTTGTAGTATAGCTCTTAGGAATAGTTTCCCTCTTTTGGTAGTAGATATTCCTTATGTTATAGGAGGAGTGGATCTATAAGTTATGAAATCCAATGCATATGCTAACATACACTTTCATATGCATAGACACTTTCATGTGCATAGACACTTTCATATGCTAACACATTCTCATACTCTAATACACTTTCATATGCCTCTAATATGCATATGGATACATATACCTCATGCATACACACTGCATACATACTACCTATATCCATACTCATGCATTCTCACATCATGCATATGCTTATGCACATATCACTTACATACATGCTAACACCTCACATGCATATGCACTTACATATACATTCATGCACCTCACATGTATATGAACTTACATAAACATGCATGCACCCCACATGCATGTTCACTTACATATACATGCATGCATTCATATGTTTTACTTACTCTAATATCCATACTTTATCACATTCATGCATGCATTCATATGCGCACATGCATTCATTTAAGCTCATTCATTCATTCATGCATACACATCACATGCATATGCATTTACATATACATGCATGCATTCATATACCTATTGATCTACACACTCTTTCATAAAAACCACACAGGTTAACTAATTAATGTTGATATCACTAATTGCATTAGGCCATTCTCTCTCTCTCTCTCTCTCTCTATCTATCTCTTGCTTTCTCTCTTTCCGTCTCCCTCTCTCTCTCTCTCCCTCCCTCTCTATCTCTTGCTTTCTCTCTCTCCCTCTCCCTCTCTCTCCCTCTCTCTCTCTCTATCTCTCTCTCTCTCTCTAGATCTCTCTCTCTCTCTCTCTCTCTCTCTCTCTCTCTCTAGGTCCCTCTCTGTCTCTCTCTCCCTCTCTTTCCCCTCTCTCTCTCTCTCTGTCTATCTCTCTCTCTCTCTATCCCTCCCCTTGTGTCTCTCTCTCTCTCTCTATGCTCTGTGTAGCTTTGGTCTTCTGATTCGTGTGTAAGAGCTAGAGTGAAGGAAGAAATACTCTCTCTCTCTCTCTCTCTCTCTGCTGTGTGCAGGCTTTGATCTTCTGACTTGTGCGTAACAACTGGAATGAGGGAAAAAATACTCTCTCTCTCATTCTCTCTCTCTCTCTCTGTGTCAATTTGATAAATTTATCAATTATTTTTAGAAGAACTTGATACTGCTATATGACTAAATTTTAGGTTGACCCATCAAGATGCTCCTTCCCATGATCTCCACGTTGGCCCATCAGCACAATGTGCAGGTTTGGTGGGGGCAGATGTAGGAACGATTTCATCCTTCCATTTGACTTTCAGAAAAATTAGAAGAAAGTTGTTTTCAAATTGGTTAACTTTGATCTCTCTCAACCATTTTTGATAAGTTATTTTATTTGACTAATCTCTTTAGTACCTGCAAGCAACAAATTTATGAACAGAGAATGATCAGACCATATCTGAATTCTTCTATGGGAAAGAGTATTTAGATATCTATGTGCATGAAAGAGCATTATCACTTAATTAACATGTGAAAATACACTTCTTCATGCAAGTCACCATTCAGAAATGCAGTTTTAATGTCCAACTGATGTACATTCCAACCATGATGGGTTGCAAGTGCACAGATGCTATGAACTGTAGTCATTCCGAAAGTAGGTGCAAAGGTCTCATCCAAATCAATGCCCCTTTCCTACACATAACCCATTGCAACAAGTCTAGCCTTATACCTGTCAACTATACCATGAGGTTTACGCTTCATCTTGTATACCCACTTAGTCCCAATGGCCTTCTTGCCAAGAGGAAATTCACATAAAGACCAAGTACCATTCTTCATTATAGCATCATATTCAGTTTGCATAGAAGCCATCCAATTTTTTGAATTTTGTGCTTCATCAAACGAAACAGGCTCATTCTCATCATAGAGACTAGATGCAGCCATAGCATAACAACTTGATGCAAAAGAGGCACTATGAGAGCCTGAACGAGTATGATATGACTCAGGTGCATCTAATTTGCTATCATGCAAAGTATGCACCAACCATTTTGGGAATGTTTTTGCCTGCTCAATATCAGCTCTCTCATCATCTAGTGCATCATGTAAATTTGTATAAAAAATGGAATGATTTGCATCATCACATGAAAACTGCAAAGGATGAGAAGTTTCCTAATTGGGACCAACACTAAACTATCCACCTATAAAAAGAGGCAGAAAAGTATCATACATGTCTTTGGAGCTAACATATGTCTCCTTAGTACATGAAAGCAATGGCTGAATAGCATCTTCCACAAAAACAACATCACAGCTAACCAGAATGTGTTTAGTATGTGGATGATACAGATGATAGCCTTTACTTTCGAACTATACCAAACAAAAATACATTTTACTACTTTATCATCCAATTTTCTATGATGTTGTTCAAGCACTAATGCATATGCCAAACAACCAAAAGCACGCAGATGAGCAACAGATGGCTTGCAATCATGCAAAGCCTCATATGGAGTGATAGACTACACTGCTTTAGTGGGACACCTATTAAGTACATATGTTGCACACATGATAGCCTCAAGCCAGAAACTATGTGGTAAAGCCTGACTCTTGACCATACACATAGCCATCTCCATGAGTGACCTGTTCTTTCGTTCAGCAACTCCATTATGTTGAGGTGTATACAACACTATAATGTTTTATCCCACATTCAAACAGAAATGCATTAAAATCAGAATACATATATTCCTCCCCTCGATTTGAACGAAGGGTGCCCATTCTACATGCTGAAATATTTTCAACCAAAACCAAAAAATATTTGAAGCACCTAAACACTTCAAAATTTTCCTTCAATGGATATACCCATGGTTGCATGGAAAAATCATCAATGAAAGTCACGAAGTAAAGATAATTTCCAAAAGAATGTGCCTGCATAGGACCACAGACATCACTATGTACAAGCTGCAATTTCTAAGTAGCCTGAACTGAATCATCTTTGGGAAATGAGGAACACTGCATTTTGCCCAAAATACAACCTTTACAAACATGTTTTCCAGGTGCCTCAAGTTTGAGGATAGGATTTCAAATTTCTGTAGGCATAGCAAACTAGCAAAATTCACATGACCAAAGTGTGCATGCGAAAGCTTTGCATCTGACATAGCCTGAGATTCATGTACTGCACATGCCGAATCATTCAGAGATATTTCATAATCTATGAGCTTGTACAACCCACGACATAAAATACCAGAAGCAATAATCACATCGCCATTTGACACATCATGAATTGTACACCTATCATCAACAAATTTCACAACCAAGACAGTCTTGGCTAATGCAGAAACTGATAATAGGTTCTTCTTTATCCATGGCACAAATAAAGCATATGACAAAGTGAAAGAACTACCATCCACAGTAGTGAAAATCATCTTACCAACTTCCATAACAGGATAAGAGGAGTTGTTGGCACATGTAATAGTATTCCCTGTAGGGGCAGGCTCGAGTGAAGAGAAGAAACTCCGCTGCGAGGTAATATGTTTGGTCGCCCCAGTGTCAAAAAACCAAACATCTAAGTCTACTGCAGACATGCATTGCTCATGATAAGATGGGTCAAAACTACAGACAATAGTAAACACCCATTCTTCATCTTGCACAAGATTAGTAGACTCTGTTTTTGGGTTAGAGGCCTCTACAACAACCATTCCAGCCTCTTTGTGCTTTGCCTCTTTAGTAGCCAGTTTTGGACAGTTCTTTATGATATGATCATTCCCTTTACAATACTTTCAAAACAATTTCTGCTTTTCTAATTTCTTCTCATCTTTATCTTCCTTCTTTGAATGTGTAGCATTTGTAGATTTCTGCTTACTAGTTGAAGAGCCCCATTTTCCTTCGCCCTTCTGACTAGCCAGGAAAGCTTGATATGCAACACACATAATGGACCTGTTCTACCTGGACTGATCTTCCTCCAACAGAATAGAGATTAACTCCTCAAATGACAAGGCATTCGGATTGCCTTTCATCATTAACCGAAGAGTAGAAGCAAAACTCTGATGTGAATCCGAAGACCATTCAGACACTCTACACAAGTGAGCTATCTGGTATAACCTCATCAGCAGAAATCAATTGTTCCTTCAAGTCTTTGATCTTTGTTAGAAAATTGTCCATAGAATCACCTTCATTCATGTGCTCACACTCCAACTATTTTCGAAGGTAAGCAACACAAGCCTCATTCCTAGCTTGGTACAATGTGGTAAGTGTATCCCAAGCATCCTTAGCTGTTCTGCAAGAGCGAATGTGAGGAATAATGGCACGTTTGATAGACAAAGCTATCAATGCATGTGTCTGGGCATCGTCTACCATCCCAATGAATTTGCTATGCAATAGGTGCAAAAAAAACCGCAGCACAAACACGAATATGCAGAATACCATCATCTTCCACATCGTCAGCCTCAACTTCTGTACTTGTAGTTGTAATAGTTGCAGGTGTGATAGGACGTTTTTCAACACCCTACACAATGATCCATAGTCCTTTTGCAACCAATACATGTCACATCATATAAGCCCATAACGGGTAGTTAGTACCATCCAACTTATCCTCAATAGCCAACATACGGAATACATCACTGCTTTCAGCCATGGCTGGTGACTAAAATTCATTGATGCAGAAAATTGACTATATCTCAAAAAGTTGAACACAACTGCCTAGACGAATTCTGCTAGACTTATAGAAGACTTTGAGATGCTTATACTGGCGAATAGAAACTGGTATATACCTTTGGCTCAAAAAGACAAAATAGCCTACACAAGCGCTGTGATAGTGCGTTCGGAGGCCAAAACGAGCTCAGATTGCAATTTGGGCACCACACAACAAAGCTGTTTTGATCGGGAAAACACACTGAGTATGCCCACCAAAATTTGTGCGATTCTGAGACTGCAACCAAAGGAGTTTCGATGGTGCACTAGATGACGCAACGACGTGCTCTGATACCAATTGTTGGAGATAGACGTCTACGGAAGCACGCGAATAGTGCAAGGAAGGAGAAGAAGCTTGGAGCACAACAAACAATATTGAATTTATTACTAGAGAATGTACAAAGATAGTTTGAGCAAAGCCTTTGCTACAAGCCTTGCCTTATACCTGTTAATGGAACCATCAGAATTCTTCTTGAGTTTATAGACCCATCTTGAGCCTATTACCTTCATGGATGAATTCTTGGGCACCAAATCCCAAGTGTTGTTTTCCTCAAGTGCTTCAATCTCTTCCTTCATTGCATGCTTCCATTCTGATTTCGCTTTATCCTCTTGAAAGGATGATGGCTTCTCTTGATTTATGTCTTGTGCTATGTAAATAGAATGTTTAGTTACTAATGAGGTGTCAAACCCATACCTTTCTGATTTTTTTCTTTCCCTTATAGATCTTATTAAGCCATGTTGTGATGATTCTGCCTCATGTCCAAGTTCCTGCAATTTTGCTTTACCTTTAGACTTCCATGCTTTGATTTTTTCCATTTGAGTTTCTTCATCATCTTCTGAAGTATCTTGTTCTTCAATCTTTGGTTGATGTTCTCTGCCAATTTGGGAAATCTTCTTCAAGTTCATATGGCAATTTGACCTTCCTGCAGGAATATTCATACCATGAATTGTTCTCATCAAAAACTACATCTCTGCTTACCAAGAATCCTTTATTGGTAGGGTTGTATAACCTGTAACCCTTTTGATTGTTGTCATATCCAATAAATACACACCTTTCTGCCTTTGGATCCATCTTGCCTCTAACCTGTGAAGGAACATGAGCAAAAACAATACATCCAAAAATTTTACAATGATCTAAGCTAGGTCTTCTTCCATTCCGAGCCTCATATGGAGTCATCCCATCAAGGGATTTTGAAGGCAACCTGTTAATCAAGTAAGTGGTTGTAGATACAACCTCAGCCCATAGATAATTAGGAAAATGCTTTTCATTTAACATGGACATTGCAGCTTCAACAATTGTCCTATTCCTCCTTTCTGCGACTCCATTTTTCTTAGGAGTGTACCTTGTAGTTACCTCTCTTTTGATTCCTCTTTCTTGAAGAAAAGAATCAAACTCATGGGAGAGGTATCCTCCCCCTCCATCTGACCTTAGCCTTTTTAGTGATTTACCTATTTGATTCTCCACAAGAGCCAAATATCTTTTGAAACATGAAAAAACTTCGTCTTTGTGTTTCATAAAGAATAGGATAGTCCATCTGTTGGAGTCATCAATAAAGGAGACATAATACCTTGATCCAGATATTGAAGCTTCCTTGCTAGGTCCCCATACATCTGTATGAACCAAATCCAATAGATCTCCATGCATATAACCTTTCTTCATGAATGGTAACCCGTGAGACTTTCCAAATTGACATGCACTACATTTATAAATCATATGTTGTTTTGACAAGTTAGGGAGTCCAAGTACACTTTGGTCCCTGTAAATTTTCTTTAATGACCTTTCACCAATATGTGGTAACCTTTTGTGCCATACTTCCAATTCTGTGTGTTTGACTACCATAATTAAATAGAGCAATGTTTCTATTGTCTTGTAATTCAAATGTGAACAATCTACCTGTCTTTTCACCTTTTGCAATTCTTCTGAATCCTTGATTTGGATCTTCAACAAATGCTCCTACTTTTGTGAACCTCACTTGCAACCCTTTCTCTACTATCTGCCCAACACTTATCAAATTCTTTGTAATGGTCAGACATAGAGTACCTTACTAAGTAGGTTGATGTTTCCATCAAGTGCTTTGACATTTCCTATTTTCTCCACAAGGTGTCTTGTATCATCTCTTGTTTGTACCTCATGCTTATTCCTTGGATCTTCTAAATCTGATAGGAGTGCCACATTTCCTGCCACATGATTTGAACAACCTAAATCTATGTAGAAAACATGCTCATCACATTTACCTTGTGGCATAGCCATGTTCATGATCAATAATGAATCCTCTTTTTTTGAGTCTTTTGTATAGTTATTGAAGTCTCTTGTTCCTTTGTAGCCTCCTTGATAGTTTGAATGATTGTAGTTGTTGTAGTTGCCATGATAATTGTTGAACCTTCCTCTTGAGTAGCCATAACTTCCTCTATTGTATCCTCTGCATCTTTGGTTCCTGGATTTCCTAAAGCAATTTTCAGTTGTATCATTAGTTAATCCACAAATAGAACATGAGTTGGAGTCTTGGGATCTCCCCTTGCCTTGTCTACCTCCTCTTCCTCTACCTCTACCATGTCTTCCTCTACCTGCATAGTTAGCTTGATATGTTCCTGTTTCATCATCCACATTCTTTGACTTTCCTTTGTTTTCTTTGGACTTGCTTTTATCAGTATATAAGGCTGAATATTGATTACCTTTAGAGCTTTCTCCATTTTTGATAAGCTTTGCCTCTTGAGTAAGTAGTTCTCCAATGAGTGTATTGAAATCAGGTACATGCATGTCCATCTACAAATCCATAGCTGTGGTGAATGCTTCCCACTTGTCATCTACCTTCAAGCCATTGATGACCTGCCTTACAATTTGCTCTTCATCTATTACCTCTCCAATGCTTCCGAACTAATCTGCTATGTCCTTGAGCTTTGTGACAAAATCAGTCACATTTTGTTTGGGAGCTTTCTTGAGAGTTGTGAAATCCAGCCATAGTTGATGCTTCCTAGCTTTCGTACTTGAAGAGAAGAAGGCTTCAAGTGCATCCCACACTTTGTAAGATGTCTTACAACTTCTAATGTGAGGCAACAAAAAATCTGAGATAGAGTTGAGGAGATAAGACATTGCAAGTGCATCCTTTGAGAACCATGTGCTCAATCTTTCTTGGTCTTCTTGTGTTGGTTGACTTTAATGTTGGGCAGAAGTCTTGAGAGTAGACTTAAGCAATAGTCCGTATGCTATCTAGACAAGAAAAGGTTCTTGACATAGTGGTTAAGTCATGTGGATGAGAAGGAAGAGGTCATGGGTTCAAGTCCTATGAGAGAAATGGGAGCGTTATTTGTTCCAAGATCTTGAGAACCTTTGAGAAGCAATCCACTTGACTTAACTCAAGTTAACTTGGACACTTTGCACAAATGTAGTTACATGGCAAGCACTTTGGATTGTTAGTATATACATGCCATAGTAGGCAATCCTTTGGAGAGAGCTGTACATAATGGCTTATGGTTGGAAGGTAAAGAGACTTATCTTTTTGTGAAGGTCCTTGTAATGCTCCATTGGTATGAAAACACGCTTTCATGAAGAACCTAGGCCTCATCAAATTCCTCACAAGGATCCATGGATACCTTCATTGCTATCAATTTTTCCATAGGATTAACTTTATTTTACTGCCTTTGGCTTCAAAATGCATGAGGTTTGTGAAATCATTTCTTCTAGATCTTGGAAGTTCTAGGATGCTCTATAGTTTGTTTGGGTGAGGTTTTCATGTCCAAAATGTATGTGTTTTTGTCATATGAAGCAAGTGGAGAACAAGCCTATTTATTTTCCTCAAGATGTGACTCAAAGGACTCAAAATTAGGTGTTCGTTCTAGCACCAAGTCAATCTAAAACCTTGCCCCAAAGGCCATGGTTGATAATTACTTCCTAATCCTCTCTCTTAAGGTATGGTTCATCTGCCTTTTGATAGGATTTTGTGACATTAATAATTGTGGGAATTAGACTCATGACCTACTCACTAGGAGTATAATGGGCCAAACACGGCCCAATTCTTAGGGGGTGGTTAAACAATCTCTTCCATATCATTTCTTGGGTTTAAAACTCTTTTCCTCTTCTAGAGATCATTTTCATCAATGACCAATCCTTGATCCCCCCTTGAATTGATGTCCTCAACCTTGTACATTCTCTTGAAACTTCATGTTCTCATCCTTGGTCTCTTGAAACCTGCCCTTCAACCCTGGTATCTTGAACCTTGCTTTTCTACTTCTTGGCCACTTTCCTACGTACTAGCCTTGTTTGCAACCTTGGTGTCTTGAGCATTTATTCTCAACCTCGGTATCTTGAACCTAGTTCTCAACCATGCTAGATATCTTAGATCCTCAATCTAGTGGCCCCATCATAAAGAATTTTCAAAAAGCTTTTGAATAGTACCTTATATGTCCATGTCCAACCTAAGGATTTGTGCATAATGATATTAACTACACCACCTTTTCTAAATGTCTAAAATCGTTCTATATTGATTAAGGATCTAGAATAAATCAATAAAAAATAGCCTTGAAGTCTATTTCACACACCTCATTGCACTTTTTTGTCAACTAGGCATGTGAAGATCTCCCCAATGTCCATATCCCTTGCCTGCTCGTAATACGGATGGATTTTGATGTTTCCACGAGTGATCAATCTATTCTCCCTAAGCTTGATAATGAACTCCCTTACTAGAAGGACATGTAGCTCAACCTGAAAGGGCCATCCACGGTGATGAACATCTTCCTTCTTTTGTCGGTTATCTATTTGTTCGTGTGTTCATAGCTGAAAGACAAAGATGTAGTAAAATTGGAAAGAAATCGAAGAAACTTCTTTTGGAGAAAGATCCTAATACTAGAGGATGCCAAAAATCAAATGGTCCATGTGTGCTAACCACAATGGATGCCAAATAGCATGGCTACCAAGTGGTAGATCAAACCTTGTCAAAAGGATATCTCCACTCTAACTAACATTCAAAAAAATATTTTTTTCTTACAGATTGGTGATCTCAAGATCTCTTAGAACTATGTTCGATGTGATTGGCTCATTTGATTGATCTCTCTCTCTCTTTATTACCTATAGACATCTATACGTGCTACGCCTAAATGTTCATGCGTAAATATGAGTGCATGTGCCTATGTGATTGTCAAAAAACTATGAAACTATGTGCCTATGTATGTTTATTTGTGTGCGAGTTTATGTGCATCTGAATGTGTATACATATGTATGTGTGACCACTTAACTATTTATGTGCCTATATGTCTATTTGTGAATGTGATGTGTGTATGAATGCTCTATATATGAGAGGGCTTGTATGTACAATTAAACACTCTTTGATGTTTGATTTGTATGTAGAAGTTAATAATTTAAAAATTAAAATAATAAAATATAAAGAGTAAAAATTAGAAAGATACGTGAGTCTATCTAAAGGAAAGAGTGTATGTGTGAGTAGTGAGTGAGTTGGGTGAAAGATCTATGTGAATGCATATGCATGTTTATGGTGTGTGAGTGTTAAAATGCATATGCATGTTTATGTTGTGTGAATGTTAAAGTATAAAATATAAATAATAATAAAATAATAAAGTATAAAATAATAAAATATAAAAAGTAAAAAGTAGAAAGATACGTGAGTCTATCTAAAGGAAAGAGTCTATGTGTGAGTAGTGAGTGAGTTGGGTGAAAGATCTATGTGAATGCATATGCATGTTTGTGTTGTTAACTAAAGTGAGTGCGTGCACATCTATGTGTGTGTGTCTATGTGTATATATATGTGTGGTTTAGTGTGTGTTATTTTATAATGCTCTTTTGAAAGTAACATTTAGAGAGAGAGAGATTCTGCCTCCCCCACCTTCTGATTGCTGCTGCTCAATGCGCTTCTATAGAGAGAAGGAGATGGGCCCATAGAGAGCTAGAGAGAGTCTATGCCTCTCCCTGTTTCCGGTTGTATATGTGAAACACACGGAGAGAGAGAGAGTCTTTTCCTCCCGCTCCTCTCGGCTAGAGACGTGAAACAGAGAGAGAGATAGAGAGATTTCTTAAAAAAGACATGTTGTTTGTTTAATTCCTTTTGATATTCCATTTATTGCAAGTGTATGTCATGTCTATATGTCTATATGCATGCATACAAGTGTATTTGTGCATGCATACTTTATGTTTGGCTACGTGCATGCTCCACTTGTAAATATATATGTTTGTTTATTCGGTTCTTTTTTTATATGTGCGTTCACATATGTTTGAGTGTGTGTGTTGCATGCATTTAATTCGTGTGCATTAGAATTTGTGTTTGTGTGTGTGTGAGATGTATGGTATGCTTGTGTTACGAATGGTTAAACATGAGTTAACAATGTGCATGGAAAGTGTGTGCTCATGTTTGCATATGTGTGTGTGCAAAAGAGCTCATGTATATATGTGTATGCGTGTCAGTATATATGTGTGACTGAACTCTTGCATTAAATATATGTTGTGAATAAATATGAGAATGCACGTGAGTGGTTGAATGTGTGCATGTGTGCATATATTGGGAATATGAGTATGTATCTGAGTGTGTATGTGTACATAAGTGGAGTACTAGTATGCATGTAAAGTGGGATGATAGAAAGTAGTAATAGAGAAATGTGTGTTTTTCATTTTTCATTAATGTACGCATTTTTTTACTAATGACTTTATGCAAAGCATTAAGATCACTTACGAGCATTGAAGAGTATTACAAAGAAATTATGAAGTGTATGAGAATGTGGAGAGAGACAACGTGTTTTCTATCATTGAGAGCTCCAAGCTCTCGAATTTTTCCATCCATTTGGATTGATTTCATTCGTTGAAACTTGAAAATATTTTGAGAAGAAAATATTTTGAGAAGTTACTTCTGAACATAACATTTGTATAGGATTTTACTTACCATACTAGATTTATAGTAGTTGTTTATTCATGGATGCAAACTCTTCCAGTTAAGCAAATGAATCTTCTAGAAGTGTTTCAAATCAAAGATAGAATATTCGTGTAGATCAAAGTACCATTTATATTTTCTACATATTTATTTCCTAGTGAACAAAATACCCATCCAAAGCATAACATTGCAGTAGACGAAGAAACGATCGACTGTCTTAATTTTAATTTTTGCATATATGTGTGAGCATATACTTGAACTTTGTGCTATAACTACAAGTGGCACCATCAAAGAATTATTTGGAATGGCATAGTATTAAGTGGTTATTATGGATAATGGACTATTGTGCTATGTAGTCTTGTCATTGATTACCATGAGATTACAGTTGCACATTCCATTTGAGATATGCAATATGTATGAATATGCATCAATATTGATATGTGTATGTATGTGTATGTTTGTAGAATGTTTATGAATACTACCTTATCTCATGGTATGTGTGCTGTCTGGTATGCATGTGCATGTTTGTGTTGCGTGAGTATTAACTAAAGTGAGTGCATGCACATGTGTGTGTGTCTATGTATATGTATATGTTTGGTTTAGTATGTGTTGTGTTCTAATGTTGTTTTGTAGGTACAGTCTAGAGAGAGAGAGAGATTATGTCTCCCCCCTTCAAGTTGTTGTTTCTCAATGCGCTTGTAGAGAGAGAGAGAGAGAAAGTATTTGCCTCCCCCTCCTCCCATGTACAGATGCAGAATATGAATATATATATATATATATATATATATATATATATATATATATATATATATATATATATATATATATATATATATATGTGTGTGTGTGTGTGTGTGTGTGTAAAGAGAGAGAGATAGAGAGAGAGAGAGCTTTGGAGAAATGGTTTTTATGTCAAAAGATCTCTTGAAACAAGACAAAAAAATAATTGATTATATTTGAGGAAATAGACTTGGCTAGGAGTTTTGACTATGAAGGTTAGTGCCTATTAAGGCATAGAATTAATTCATAGGAGAACTCAAAGACCCACCTCGTTCTCAAGAATGTGTCCTCTCAGATGAAAGGGTTAGGATGGATCAATGGTAACAAATTGGATAAGATGATGAGTGTGAAGATGCCTTTCAACTTGCATATCTTCCTTAATAGAAGATGGTATCTTGATTGGACGTGTATTAGATGGAAAATTAAGTTGGTGGACTACTGAAATCCTCTCCTTGAGAATAAAATTTTAGTCCTTATGTGCCAAATTCTCCATAGGGAAATTAGGAACAATGTCAAAGCTTATTAAATTTTTGAGGCCCCTTAGTGATGTACACACTACCTCTGTGGTAGGGAACACATTGGATCACCTCTTCTTTTTGTGTCCAAACAGTCAATTGGTCACGTAGGATCTTGCCAGGATTCGGAGCTTAGAGACTCAACTCAATTTGAAAGAAGTGTTACTTGGAGAAGCGATAGGTCCTCTTTCTTCTTACGGAATGCAATCAGGGGGAAGCATTTTGCAATATTTGAAAAGAAAGATGTGCAAACAACTTTCATGAACATCTAATAGAATGGTCAAATGCTAAATCCCTTGTTCACTTAGGTAGAAGAATTCCCCTCCCTTGAGATATCTAGGGTTGTTGTCTTAGATATTAACAATATCAAAACTAAATGGATCACCGAAAAGATCATTAGCCTTGTCTGTAACTCTTGCTAATACTTAGTTTTCTCATTGAATCCTTGCCATCACCACTCTTGCGCCTTTAAGCAATCCTACTCTTTTTGATGGGATATGGGGGACGCCAAAGGCATTTTGCCCCTTCATTGCACAACTGTTTTTCAATTCAATTAACCAAGGGAGACTAGGCTTAAGCAGAACTTCCTCTTCATATAAAAAAAAGCGAAAAACGGATAATGTGAGACTAAAACTATTTCCTAAACTTCTCTTTTGATGAATATGCATTTGATTGCAGTGCCTTCGCTCAATCACGAAGATAGTGGTCAGAAATGACATTCATATCGCTCTGACATTGTGAGTGCCTTGGTTGTGTAACCCAGCCCAGTATGTGTTAAAAAAAGGCGTTCCGAAGAATAAAATGAAGTAGAGAATGCAAATATAAGAAAGAGAAATGTAAGACTCACTGAATATGCGAAAGCGCTCGATGGTTATTTGTTTACCAATGTGATATCGATGTAAATATTAGATGGACAAGTGTATATATTGGATGTCAATGAGAAATAATGTCCTCCTTAAACAAGCCATGAGGTTGAGATACTTTAGATGAGTAGTTATGTATGGGTCGTTGTTCATGTGTGCATTGAGAAATCAATAAAATAATCAGAAAAAGAAGCTACTTATATTTCTATGGTGAAAATCATACAACTCAAAATCTTCAATCGTCTCCTCAGAGATATGGTGTTCAAATTGTCGAAATCGTTAGAGTGTATAACATACTAATGGTATCCAAGACACCAAATTACCATCAATGTTCCAAAGTACTCCACGTGTCAATAAAGCCAATGAGCAGAATTCGCTTACAAGTTATACCATAAAAGATCGCTGTGAAAGTGGAATTTCCCCTACACGACAATCCTTTCCTAAAAAAGTAAAAAGATGGAGTAACTGCCTTGCTAGAGTAAGAATATCGACAAATGGCTACAAGAAATGCACGAGTCTAGATTTCATATGTCTTCAAAAGGTTATAATCAATATTGATAACCTCCTAATAAGGTTACAGTGTATCTACTTATAGCAGTTGTCCATCTCCTCGGCCAACCCTCAAGGTAAGAGAGACTTAGTAGTAGGATGAGTGAGCATACATCTAATTTTTCTCTTCTGCATATGTTTGTTCAGTAAATACTTGCACTCATTTGCATCGATTGCAAATAGCACCAAGGCCAATATGGTGGCCTAATGGACAAGCACATGAGTACTAAGTTAAAGCGTTTCCCATAAGAGTTGATATCACTTTCTTGAGCTTGGTTTTTGGAGCGAAGTTCCTTTAGGAACTCAAAAATGGAATCGCATTCTAGGGTCTCATAAGCTTTTCCTCATTCCTCTTTTCCACAATACATTCTAGTGTGTCATAAGCTTTTTGAGAATGGTTTGGGATGAATCTCTAGCAGATTTGATTCCTTTCTAATTTTCAATGATGATTCAAGAATCGATCTCCCTTTCATACAATATCTCTAGTCCTAATGAATCTATGATAAGAGATGGTCCGTATTTGATTTTTCTTTTTAAGTTTTCACAATGACCGTGTACCCATTCTAGAGCATGGTGGTGGGATGTCAATTTCGTATTATGTTCTGGATGTATTTCTTTGCGATCCTTCGTTTTGTAAATTCTACACAATTCCTTGGAGGGTTTTTCCAGCGTTCCATGCCCACTTACATTTAAAGAACAATTGAGGATTCTTTCTTTTAACTTCCTCTAGATATCTAAGATTCACCTTGATCTCCAAAAAGTCCTTTTTTAGGTTGGTTTTAGCTTTATTAACTTCACAATCTTCTCTAAAACTTCTCTCAGCTTTCTTTCCTAATTTTGTGGATCTCCTTCTCTAAAACTTCTCTCAACTCTCTTTCCTAATTTTCTGGATCTCCTTCCATGTTTTTTCTACAATAAGATAGGCGTATTTGACAGTAGTTATAGGAAGGGAGGAGTGATTAAAAAAAGCTGGACGCGGAATCAGCATGGTCTCTTGTCATAACCAAAGGAGGAAAAATATTGAAGGATGATCATGAAACCAAGGAACTTTCCTAACTGTAGCGAAGGCTTGCAAAGGAGTTACAATCACAAAGTGTTCCAACATGGCAATATCCATGTTTTGATAGATGGGAAGCTCCAAGTGATCGAAAATGTTTTCAGAAATGAATATCCTCTCAACTCTACCTTTGAAAAAGCTTTGTGCTTGACTAAAGATTCCACCAACAGAATTCACAGTAGCCCTTTATTTCAAACAAACCATGGTGAATCTTTATGTGATCTCATAGCCATCAATTATGTGAACTTTTTTTCCCATCTACTTCAAAAGCACTTCGACCATGTTCAAGGTACCAAAGAAGGTAATATCCAAAAACAAAGAGTCTTTAATATCCAGAGACGGTAATAACCAAAAGCAAAAGCAAAGAAGTTACCCACATAAAAGTTCTCTCTTAAATAAGGTTCGAGGAATAGATTGAAGCAATTGAAAAGGGAATGCAATCCATTGAATTCTATGTGAACGCTCGACCATAGAGCGTATAAATGAGGAATATCATACGGATCTTAATCTTTTCAGGGACGAAACCAAAGCGTTTCCTAAGAATGAAATTGGATGCGTGTCCCTGATTTGGGACCTCCTTACTATCTTTTTCCTTCCCTTTGGGTCAAGAAAAAAAAAATTCCTAGATTGATTTGAATTGATTTTTAAACCTCCACTACAGCTTCTAAAACATCGAGAGGGCAAGTAGGTCGCCTCATGTCAAATCTTCTGTTTTCTATGCATGCCGATGGGTTTTGGGATAGCCCTAGGTCATGGATACGGCTTTTCTCATTCCAAACTTGAAAGTAGTCTCCAAGACAAGAAGATCATGCAAGAATTAAATGGGAAGTGTGTCCCTTTTCTGGCACCTCATCTATGCTTTTTGCATTCTCGTTGGTGTAGAACAAAAAGTCGCAAAAGCGGCAATTCAAACTTTTTTGGGATTTAAGACCCAAAGATGAGTGGAGTGCCTAAGATGAAATGCGAGATTCCTGTTAGGCCCATGTTGGATGATATTTGGAGATTAAAAGAAATGAAGACATTCAGTTGTCTCTAAAAAATAAGCCTTGCACAGATCACTTTTAAATAAGATGGGAGTTCAAGCCCAAGTGCCACAGAATGGGAGTTCCTCAAGTTATAGATTGTCCACAGGAACATGTGGACCAAAATGGGAGTGCTTGAAATGTGTGGTACCGCTCCATGATGAAAAATATATTCTGGTTGCAGAGATGACATAGCTCACTTACTCTTTTCCTCCCCTATTCGCACCTCGATCGCCAAGGGTTTTGGTATGGCCCTTGTGCTCGATCGTTAGTTCTACTTAAAGATAGCTTTTCTCAGAGAGATTGTTTGATATACCTTGTGGTTCTCTCCAATAGCATAAAAAGTGAAACTCTCTAGAAAATGCCGAAATAGAGATGTGCAACAATATATAAAAGAATGTAATTGAATCCGTCACTGTGACACATGGGATCTTCTTGTTATTGATAAAAAGGAGTACTTGATGATGCTTGTAAGGGGGGAGATTTCTTACAGTTAATGATCCTTTTGCCAAGGAGGAACAACGATTTCTCAATTGACCACTCTTTGGGGGAGTTTCCGAAGTTAAAAGCACATCTTTCCCTCCATATTTTCCATAGGACCTCCCCTCTGATGGCATTCTCGAGAGTCGCGAAGCAGCCGATCGCTTCTCCCAGTAGGGCTTGCTTCCAACTGAGGTGTTTTTGAAGTCTAAGTTTCTTTCCAACCGTCTGCCAGAGTCTGTTGGAGTTGGGGCAGGTAAAGAAGACATAGCTCACTTACTCTTTTCCTCCCCTATTGGCACCTCGATCGCCAAGGGTTTCAGTATGCCCCTTGTGCTCGATCATTAGTTCTACTGAAAGATAGCTTGTTTCAGAGAGGTTGTTGGATATACCTTGTGGTTCTCTCCAATAGCATAAAAAGTGAAACTCTCTAGAAAATGTAGAAATAGAGATGTGCAACAATATATAAAAGAATGTAATTGAATCCGGCACTGTGACACATGGGATCTTCATTGGATTATCCAGACTGACTGCATAAGAATTAACGATCAAATAAATGCCTACGTTTAATTTCGAGCCCAAAAAAGCCAAAACATAGTATGCGAACATAGTCTTGCCGAAAGGAGCTAATCGGAAGAAGCAAACGAGTTTCAAATTCAAGAACACGGACAGGAAGTAGAATGAAAAGAGGGAAAGGAGTAATGGTCATCGACAGAAAAAACTCCTCGAGTTTCTCGTGCTTGGACTTTGGTGCCATGCCCATTTTCAACCTCCTGGCCTCATTCAGGGAGAAACCCTGTCGCTTGAATTCCTTAGCATTCCATTCTTCTCATGCTGCAAAACGTACGTCGATTTTGACAGCGGAAATATTTCTCTTGCGTTCACAAGAAAACGCGCATTCTATCATTGTACCCACGAAATAACCTCAAGAAGAGAATGAAAAGGCGATTAGGCTTTTGTATACCTCTCTCTAATTCACTCCTACCATTCTATTTTGTTTCTAATTTCATGTGCCTTTGATAGGCGAAAGAAGAACGAACAGTTTTGTATAATCACATGGTTTAATCATCTCATTTGCAATGGGGAAATAAATGAAAAGAAGATGAAGGTTTGTCACTCCATGAATGACTATTGGAACTGGATGCGAGTCATTGGACACCATGATTCTATTTTATTCCCTGTTGCGGGTATAAAGAGAGTGTGGCAGAAAAGACTCGAGAAACCTTTTTTCCCCTTGTCCTTAGAGAAGAGTGACTTGAAATCACCTTAGAATGCACCTTTTATCGGGTCAAGACATCGAGTGGAAGTAGGCCTTGCTTGGAGAAGCGATCGGATGCTCGTCCACACTATGGAGTGCTGTAAAGGGTAAACGACTCTAGGAAATCGGAAAAAATACCTTAGTTACCTAGGTAGAGGGATTTTCTCTCAAAGAGTGGTTCATAGAAAAAATCCCTTAGTTTCATAGTTACAAGGATTCATGACTGCAAAGAAAAAACCCCTCCCTTGAGGCATCACATGCTGTTCATCCCAAATAACAACACACTGAAAAACAACCTCCCCCCCTGACGAAGAGGATGAAAAAGCCATTGCCCTTCTCCATCTAGTTTGCTTGTACTTTTCTAGTGTATAATTTGAAACGCTTTCTTGAAGCAAAACAAAAGCTAGCCATCTAAGACAAGGTGTAGCATCTTGCGCCGTCTAAGACAAGGTCTAGCACCATTTCACAACAAGACGAGTGAAAAATGGGCTCAAAGTCGGGCATACCACCAAATAATTTTTTTTTTAATATAAAGGAAGTTCGGCAATAGCCTACTCTCCCGGACTTGAATTAAATAAAGAAAAGTACAAGAGAAGGGGACTAGTGCCCATGGGACCCCCCAAATCCCACAAAGTAGGGGAAGCTTTTATAGATCTTAGATGGCATTACAAAGAAGGTTAATCACCCTCTCATCACCCTCATGTGGGGCCCACTTGGGTTTAAGCTTGTTATTGATCAAAAGGAGTACTTGATGATGCCTGAAGGGGGGGATCTCTTACAATTGACAATCCTTTTGCCAAGGAGGAACAATGATTTCTCAATTGACTACTCTTTGGGAGAGTCACCAAAGTTGAAAGCACATCTTTCCCGCCAGATTTTCCATAGGACCTCCCCTCTGATGGTGTTCCAGAGAGTCGCGGAGCAGTGGATCGCTTCTCCCAACAGAGCTTGCTGCCAACTGAGATGTTTCTGAAGTCTAATTTTCTTTCTAACCGTCTGCCAGATTCTGTTGGAGTTGGGGCAGGTAAAGAAGATGTGTGAAACATCTTCGATAGACCGGTAGCAACGTTTGCACCAAGGAGGAAACCCACAAAACTTGCTAGCCTTAAGGTTGGTCCAGATTCCATGATGAAGAATTTGCCATAAGAGGACAGACTTTTTGATTTCTATGAGGGGGTGCCAGATAGCCATAAACTTCATGTCCCACCGAAGTCGCGTCCATGACAAGTACCACTTCTTGTTGAGCTTAACCTTATAGTCAAACGTTTCTTTGATGTTTGGGCTTTTTGATAGGCTATTCCCATTGTGCCATTTGAGACCAAGCGAGCTCGATGTGTCGTGTCCCATGAGAAGGTGGACTTTGAATCCGTCCCAGGCGAGACATCTACTTTGCAAAGTGTTCCATTCTTCATACAAAATGTTGACGCAAGGGTCAATATCTTGGAAGTTGATCCAGCGGTTGGTGTCATGTTTCCATAGATGGTTCCATTTTTTGAAGCCTTTGTTCCATAGCTTCTTGGCATTTTGAATGTTCCAAGATTCCACACTCCGGATGCCATGGATCGGAAACCAGATAGAGTCATTTTGTATGATACCGGCTGCCGACTTCCAGTCTTCACTTACTCTTGTGTAGCTTTTGACTTTGTTCCAACTCTTCCATAGGGAGCACACGAGATTAGAGCCTTTCGAGAAGACGGGGATCGGGGAAAACAGCAAGGTCAAGATGTCAAGATTCTTCCAATTCGGGAAACCCATGAGAGCCAACTCATTCTTGTTTCTAAAGATCAACTTGGCCCACGAGGCCTCCCTGTTGCACCAAGCCTTAATCATCCATTTGGCGGCCAGTTTGTTAGCCATGCACCCAATGTCCAGGATACCAAGACCCCCACTATCTCTATGGCTGGTGCAGATGGACCATTTGATTTTAGGCACCCCCCTCCCATTGTGATCGCCCGTTCAAACGAGACTGCATTAAACGTCCGTGGACAAATCACAATATTGTTCTTTACACTTCGGCCAAGAACACTTTTCACATGAAATGCGAGAAATTTGTGTCATTTACAAATAGGTAGAAATAAAACCGAAACTTAAGGCGTCTTCGACACCACCATTACAGAAGCGCTGCATAAAGGCAAAATTCATAAAAGAAATATTGTATGCTCTCTTTTTGTCGGAACTTGTGGGTTTCTATCTCCCTATGTTAGGCCCATGGGTAGCACTTCCTCTTGTGTTCCAACGCCTTTATATGCAACTTTGTTGATTTCCTCTTCAAGAGGATTATGATGACTCTTACTTCTACCCTGATTATATATTGCTTAATTTCTGTGTTTCAGAGGGTCTTAATGTGAGTACCTGTCATAGTGAAGATGCGTTGTAAGCTTCCATTACATATCGTAAGTATCTAATTGAATCCGTCACTTTGACACATGGGATCTTCATTGGAGTATCCAGCCTTCATCAGAATTAACGATTAAATAAATGCAAAGCTTTTATTTCGAGCCTAAAAAAAGCCAAAACATAGTATGCGAACATAGGCTTCAAAACAGGAGCTAATCGGAAGAAGCAAACGACTTAAAAATTCAAGGACACCGACGGGAAATAGAATGAAAAGAGGGAAAGGAGTCATTGTCATCTACAGAACCAAGTCCTCGAGTTTATCGTGCTTGGGCTTTAGTGCCTTGACCGTTTTCAACTTTTCAGTCAACACCTGGCTTCATTCATGGAGAAACGCTGTCGCTTGAATTTCTTAGCATTCCATTCTTCTCATGGTGCTGATGTCGATTTTGTAAGCGGAAATATTTCCTTTTCGTTCATAAGAAAACGCGCATGCTATCATTCTATACACGAAATAATCTCCCCCGAGATATTTATAAGCATTTGATTCTTACGTTGTACTTCTTCAAAGATAGACTCAATGGAATTAAATACCGGAGATCTAAATTATCAGAGCGTTGGAACCATGAGAGGCTGTCGACGGGAAACTCAAATATACAAGTTACCTCGACCAAATGCTTCCTTGAGCAAAAAAGATGTACTCTTAAATTTGTTTGGTGCGAGGTGCTGACTTTAGGTGTTCTTCCCAAATGTTTGAGCAAAGAGGCTACTGATATCATTCATAAGAAAGACAGTAAAAACATAGCTGCATGCTGGAGGTCCATCACCATGCTGTAGATTTACTATAAGGTCATCTCCATAGCTCATGGTAATCGCATCCTGAATCCCGTTCATTTTCGCACTCACAAGGATGAGAAAAGGGTATAATAAAGGCAGATTGATACTTGAAACCATCATTGGCATCTAGGATGGCATTCAGTTTGCTGAAATGTAAAATTAAAATCTTCTCTTTGTTAAGATAGAGTTTGGCAAATTGTATCACACATTAGAGTGGGATTTCATTATGCAATCCCTAATGGGATTTAGGGTTTGGAGAGAAGTTCATTTAGATGCCCTTCACCCTTTCTGGCAATGCTTCATCTTAGATCCATATCAAGGGATAGCTTTCATCCTCTAATGCGCTACCTCTCATTCAAAAGTTCAGCATGCAAAGACTACTTTTAGGTTTCTCCCGCAACCCTCCTACTCATTATCTTAGATTAAGGATGCAGAGAGACGGCTCGCATCAAATATTTTGCTTTTGGGCATCCTGATAGGTTTTTTCACCTCAATGAATCAATTAAGGGTCAGTTATTGTCAATAATGGTGGCAAGATATAGTACTAGCACGGGATGCATCTGAAGAAAGTACATAAAGTGACGGTTAACAACACCTTTGTAAGTCCTCCATTATTTATTTTATTGCTTGCTTGAGTGCTTTCAATTAAGAGTAACCTCTAGAGAAGTCCCCCACACCCTTCTTGTATCACATGTCCATTAGCAACATATTGTATACTCCATTCACTTTGGTATGTGAATTTTTCCATAGTTAGAGTACACTACGAAACTTTATAAACTTCTCTAAGTCATTCTTTGTGTGATATCAGTCATTTTCCAATGCATAGATTGGGACACTTAGGAACAACTCTAATAAGCATGTCTAGGAAGTTTTATAACAATTTGATAAATAGAGCTTGAGGTATGAGCAAATCTATGTGATAGGGTCTCCATGTCATAATCACCCTTAAAAGTTGGGATAACCCCCCTAACTTCTTATGCACAATGCTCTTAGTTTATGAATCGAGAACTCATTGAATAACTTAATATAACTTTCTTAACACTTTCTTTGGTTCTTGCATTAGCTACGATTAGGATATGAGCTCTAACTAAAATAGTAAGTGCCTTTTTCCATAAATAGAAGCTTCTCTCAAGGTGCATTGTACTCACAAGTCATTTATTTTCACATAGAGTTTTTTAAATGATGTTTCAAACTAATATGGAGGTTTAAATGCATACACTGAAAGCTAAAGGAGTCCATCAAGGTTTTGTCAAGTTATCAAGGCTATTCTAGAGCAAGATTTTTCCAAGACCATCTCATCTCTATACACTAACCATCAGCTCCTCAAATGCCATAGCCAATGCTAGGTCAACAACGTCCGTCCCATACAAACATAAATGTTGGGAAAGATGGATGGACACTCAAGGAAATGAGTTGGTACTGTAAATCCTTGCTTTGTACCAGCCATCTTTAGCTTCCGAGTTGTTTTGTGGGCCCTCTTAGCTTTCCAATAACACTAAATAAGTGCCTAGGTACTTTGGAAATGATGTAAGTAATGTATGATTCAAAAAAGACTACTTCCAAGTTCACAATCTAATGAAAACCTTCTATTTTGGTTCACACACCTCATGCTTGTTAAGCTTAGTGCTTCCAATATAGTAGGAATCAGAAAAATTCATTTTGAAGATATTAAATTAGCTTAATAAGCTAATGATTCCAAGTGGAATCACTAAAAATGATGTACTATACACAAAGCAATCAATTTAGCAAGTATAACAATACCCCCGATTTTTTAGGACCTATGTAGAGTTTGACCAGTTTCTACTTCAATGCACTTTTCTCCCAATCCACTATATAGAATGTATTCAAGATTTGTCAGCATGTATTAGACTTAGAGCTGATTCTAATGAGCTATTGAACATTGAGAATGGTGGAGTATTAAATGATATATGAGCAATACAAAATTGTTGTTCAGACTTAGAGCTGATTCTAATGAGCTATTGAACATTGAGAATGGTGGAGTATTAAATGATATATGAGCAATACAAAATTGTTGTTCAGAGTGATTATGACAAAGAGCTCAATAGATATAATGAATGATCTATTGTATTACACAACAAGGTTGTACAAGATCATTGGCATGGTAATCAATGCCCTATGATAGATAGAAGTGTTAGGATATGTTGTAAGCCTCACTCTTTTATAATATGATCAACTAATGCCTCGAAATCAAAGTGATCTGTCTCACGAGTTTTACATTCATCTCTTTATAGATGATTCATTTGAATTTGAATTTGAATTCAACTTTGGCTCTCACTAGAAATGATCCACTAATCTAGGAGATATTCTCTCTAAGAATTCGTGGCTTAACAACCCATCTAACTCCATGATTTTAGTGGTTTTTACAAATATTCCTTGAAGTCAAATAGACTTTTACAAATGGTAAAAGATAAAATCCATAGGCAATGGTTTCTATGGGACGTCAATTATTCCTCATAAGATCTTCTCATGCCTATTCAAGAGTGTAGGCTTTGCATTTGCACCAATAGCTCCCCCTCAAGCCAAACATCTTGGCTTGGTCTTCTTCTTCAATCCTCTTGTATGTCCTGCAATCCAATGATAGCTTTAAACCTGCAAAGTTTAGTACCATCAAGTGCTTTTGCGAATAAGTCTGCACATTGCATATTGGTTGATACATATGCCAACTAAATTTCCTTGCTCAATAGTTTTTTCTCTCACATAGTGATAGCGGATCTCTTTATTCTTAGTTCTAGCATGATAAATAGGATTAGCTACAAGATCTAACGAACTTGAGTGGCATTGGCCAATCCTCTATATTCTGCCTCTATTGAAGACAAAGCAACAATAGGTTGCTTCTTGGAAGACCATGATATAGGCTTGTCACCTACAAAGGATAGGTAACGTGCTATACTCCTTCTATCATCTTTGCAACCTGCCCAATCTACATCTGAGCTTGATATCCAAATCTGAAGCATAAGGGAAGCATAAACCTTGATTTTGAGTGCCCCTAAGGTACTTCAAAATCCTCTTGGGAGCTTCCAAGAGAGGTGCCCTAGGTTTGTGCATACATGACTTAAAACACTTACTCTATAATCAATATCAATCCTTGTCAATGTAGCATAATTTAAGTTTCCCACTATGCTTTGGTATCTTGCAATATTATCAAGCACATCACCTTCCAACACTTTATTTTTGTTTCACCTTTGTAGGAGTGCTTGCTACCTTGGCATCGTGCACTTGAAACTTCTTTAACATCTCCTGTACATACTTTCTTTGTGTAATGTAAATTCCAGAGTTAGTATAGACTAACTCAAGTCCAAGAAGATACTTTAGTGAACCTAGATCACTCATTTTGAAGTCCTGCATCATTTGATTCTTAATATTCTTGATGCCATTAGCATCATTACCTATAAGTATGATATCATCATTATATACACATAGGTATATTACCTCTGAGTTACTTCTCTTAACAAATAGAGAAGTATGTGCTTTACTCATGATGAACCCTTGATCCTGAAGGTATGTGGTCAACCTATGGTTCCATGCCCTAGGTGCATGCCACAATCCGTAAAGATTTTTGTTCAGTTTACACACATATGTTACCTTGTTTGGGTCCTCATAGCCAGGCAGTTGAGACATGTACACCTCCTCTAAAATCCATCCATTTAGAAATGCATTTTTTACATCCAATTGGTACATGTTCTAATTCTTTGATGCACCCACACTTACGAATAGCCTCATGGTTATCATTTTTGCCACAGGTGAGAAGGTTTATTCATAATCAACTCCTTGGGTTTGTGCAAAACCATTAGCCACAAGTCTAGCCTTGTAGCTGCTTATTGATCCATCATAATTTCTCTTGATCTTGTATTGGTGAGGCTTGGAAATTCCTCGTCCAAGTCATAAGGTAGCTTTACTTTCCTACATTCACTTTCAAACCAAGAATCATTCTCAACAAAGACAACATGTCTAATAACCATAAATCTTTTGTTTGAAGGATTGTAAAACATGTATCCTTTCTTATTCAAGTCATACCCTATGAAGATGCACTTCTCTCCCATAGGGTCTAGCTTACCTCTGATTTGAGATGGTATATGCACACCAGCAACACATCCAAAGATCCTACAATGATCAAGTGAAGGTCTTCTACAATGCCATGCTTCATATGAGCTCATCCCATTAAGAGATTTGGATGGCAACTTGTTTACAAGGTAAGTGGCAGTAGATACACTTTTTGACCACAAATAATTAGGTATTTGTTTCTCATTTAGCATTGACCTCGCTATTTTAACAATTAGTCTATTTCTCCTCTCTACCACCCCATTTTGCTCAAGGTATACCTTGTTGTAATTTCTCTATTGATTCCTCTATCCTGCTAGAATGCACCAAACTCATTTGAGAAGTACTCACCTCCTATATCTGACCTTAACCTCTTTAGGCTTCTTCTTGTTTGGTTCTCAACAAGTGCAAGATACTTTTTAAAGCAATTGAACACTTCATCTTTGTGCTTCATAAAATTTAAGATAAACCACCTACTAAAATCATCAATGAAAGATACATAATACCTTGATCCACAAATTGAGGGATCCTTTCTTGGTCCCCATACATCTGTATGGACAAGCTCTAGGTAATCCTCAATTGCATGTAGCCTTTCTTTGAGAAAGGTAACCTGTGAGATTTTCCAAACTGACAAGCATCATATTTATAGATCACATGTTGCTTGGATACATTGGATATCCCAAGCACACATTGATCTACACATATTTTCTTTAAAGTTCTCTCACCAATATGTCCTAAACTCTTACGCTACATTTCAAGCTCTCACAATGTTTGGTCTTTGTAAGTATAGAGTGCAATATGCTTTGTATCTTCAAGTTTAAAGGTAAATAATCTACCTATCTTTTCTCCTTTGCCAATTCTCTTGAATCCATGTTGGATATCCTCCACAAATGCTCCATAATTGATGAACCTGACCTAAAGACCCTTTTCCACAATCTCTCCATTACTCATTAAATTCTTGGTAATTGTAGGTACATATAGGACCCTGCTCCATAGATTTTTATTTCCATGAGAGGTCTTAACATTTCCTACCTTGATCACTAAGTGCTTGGTGTCATCACCTATTTGTACCTGATGCTTTCCCTTAGGTTCCTTAAGATCAAAGAAAAGAGCTACATTGTGTGCCACATGGTTTGAGCATCATGAATCAATGTAGAAGAGATGGTCATCATTTATACCTGGCTTTGAAGTCATATTCATAATGAGAAGAGAATCCTCTTGCTCTTCTCTATAGTTGTTGTACTCTTTTGCTTTGTAACCTTCTTGGTAATTGTTACTGTAGTTGTTGTTGTTGTTATTGTACCCTTGATGATGGTGGAATCTTCCTCTTGATTGTGTATATCCACCTCTTTGGAAACCTCTACATCTCTGATTCTTGAAGTTCATGTAACATTCATTTGTAGTGTGTTTTGACAAACCACAAATATTACATGGTGGGGAGTTATAAGGTCTCTCCCTACCTTGCTTACCTCCTCTGCCCCTACCTCTTGAGTTTCTACCTCTCCCTGCATAGTTGGCTTGAGAGGTTGTACCTTCGTCCTCAATCTTCTTGCTTTTCCCTTTCTCTTTAGTCTTGCCTTTATCTATGTATAGAGCAAAAGAGCTACTACCTCTTGATGAATCTCCATTCTTGTTGAGCTTGGCTTCATGGGTAAAGAGTTGCCCCATGAGTGTGGTAAGATCTGGAATCTGCATGTCTATGTACAAGTCCATGGGCAGTAGTGAAGCTCTCCCATTTGTCATCAGATGCTTTAATCCCATTGATCACTTGTCTAACAATTTGCTGCTCTTCAATCTCTTCTCCTATGCTTGCCAATTGATCTACTACATCCTTGACTTTGGTCACATACTCTAAGATGCCTTGCTTGCGTTTCTTCCTTTGAGTGGTAAATTCAATCCACATTTGATTCTTCCTAGCCGGTGTGTTGGAAGAGAAATATCAAGACAATGTTTCCCAAGTCTCTTGGGATGTCTTACAGTTCCGAATGTGTGGAAGAAGAAAACCAGAGATTGAATTAAGTAAGTATGACCTTGCTAATGCATCTTTGGCACATCATGAATTGAGTCTTTCATACTCCTCTCTTGTAGGTTGTCCTTTTCTTTTGAAAATGGGCATCTCCTCAACTCCTTAGATGTATCCATAGAGATTCCTTCCTTGCAAGTATGGACCTCTGTAGAGTTTGACCAGTGGACACTTCGATGCACTTTTCTCCAACTTCACTAAATGGAATGGCTTCAACATTTTTCAGCATGTACTAGACTTTGACTTGATTCTAGTGAGCTATAGAACATTTAATATGGTGGAGTATTGACTGAGATATGAGCAATACAAAATGATTTTTTAGAGTGACTATGACACAGACCTCAATAGATATAATGAATGATCCGATTGTCAAATACTCCCATGAATTCTTTAGAGACCAAGAAGCGAAGTGGGTTAATGAAAAATCCCCCACCCATACAAGCGATAGATGACTTACAACAACTATTTTCTCAAGACATCCCCTCTATATATGGAGTGCAAAAAAACATTCAATCACTTGAAAGATTAGACTATGAATTGAATTCTTTCCAAGAATTATTGCATTTTAGTAGACCATGGGAATCAAAGTCTATTCAAATATGAACCCCTACAATAATGATAAGAAATCAAGCTTCAATTATACTAAGAAATAGAGAAGCTGTAATAAACACTAAAGTATAGTGCCACCTCACCTTAAAATAGGTCTTAAAGAGAAAGTCAGAGTTGTGGAAACATGTAAAAGACAAGTTCTAGAACTTTCTAGTTCTGACTCAAAGAGAGAATCCAACAAGAAAGCTCCTAA
The DNA here is from genome assembly GCA_020310875.1 of Ceratopteris richardii. Classification (NCBI taxonomy): domain Eukaryota; kingdom Viridiplantae; phylum Streptophyta; class Polypodiopsida; order Polypodiales; family Pteridaceae; genus Ceratopteris; species Ceratopteris richardii. The sequence continues at coordinate 5,875,598 of CM035430.1, read as the reverse complement.
GATCCTATTAGACAAGATGGGTGACATGCATGAAGGAGAGGAAAGAAACACCTATCCTCAGATCACAAATAAAGGGTATACAGGCAAGGAAATCCTAGGTTTTGGAGCAAAAGTCTCCTTTGCCATCACTCCTTGTGGAACACTCGCTTAAACTAGCATTGCGACCCACTAGAATGAAATTGAAAATGTTAGATGAACAAATAGAAAAGCCATCAACATTATGGAAGGGATAAGTATCAACAGGGGCTGTAAATTTTGAACATACTTTTGCTATATGTGAGTTTGGGAAAAATCATGTTTAGAAAATGATCTTAGGTAGCCCCTAGAAAAGCCATTAATATAATTGGAAGGGATAACTCTCACCACGTGGTGTAGATTTTGAATGTACTTTTTCTATATGTGAGTTTGGGAAAAATCATGTTGAAGAAATGACCTTAAGTAGACCCTTTATAAGATTGTTGCAAATAGTGCACATCAAAACCATTGTTCACACAATAGAAGAAGAGAGCACAACAAAGACAAATACCTGACATGATGGAAGAACATCAACCACATTCAACTAGACAAATTTGGATCCCCAATTAGTCAAGGGTAGCATGCCCTAATAGCTCTCTCATTTGAGTGCCTAGGAATTGGTTGCAAGCTCAAACTCATCCTTTTGCTTCACTTTCATTTGGAGTCAATAAGCCTTATCATGCTCAGTATACATCGAGACAAAAAGCCAATTCCTACGAAAAGACTTGTACTCTTTATTCTATAATTGTTTGGAAATGGGTGCTTGAAGAGCGTTGTGACCAAAAAAGTCTATTTTGCATTAAAGGATTGTCTAAACCATCCACATCACCGTGTAATCCCATAATAGACTTCATATTTGTATACAGCCTTGTAATAATCCCATATATGAAAAACACTATAACATACATCTAGATCATATGAAGCATGTTGAGTTCATGCATCATCCAAATTATGCATATGGCAAAGTAGTAAACAATGCAGACATGTCATACTTCAACTTGTATCGTCGGGCGTCAGGCGGTGTATCGCCGGTGTATCGCCGGCGCCTTCTCGGTGTATCGCCGGGACTTCCCGGTGCTTCTTCGTGTATCGTCGGGCGTCAGGCACTACTCGGCTGGTGCTGCGTATCGCGATACCTGCGCGTCAGATACCAAGTTTTGGGCGATCGTCTGATTCCGGGGGCACGTGGCACTTCTGGCGCTTTTTCCTGGGCTTCGGCGGGAGTCAAGGCCCATCCTCTCGATCTAAAAGTGGAAAATCCCCGATGTATCGCGATACCGGCTGGGCGCGGGCGGTGCGATTGCTCTGATTGGCGATACCTGCGGCGGTTTTTCCGGGCCGATCTCTCCGGGCGGCATCGTCGGCCGGGTGCCCGATCGCCTGGCTGAGGACAGTGGGGCCGATCGCGATCGCCAGGAGCTCCAAAGCTAGAGAAAGAAAGTTTTTTTAGAAAAAAGAAGAGAAAAAAAAGAAGAGAAAAAAAAAAAGAGGAAAAGAAAAAAAAAAGAGAAAAAGGAAAATAGAAAAGTTTCGAAAAAGAAGAAGTGTGCTCCCCTCTTTTGTGGGATTTTTGGCCTTTTAGTTTTTCCGTGAAAGGTGGAGTGTTTGGCTGCGATGTGATCGGTGGGGGGAGTTCTCCTTGTTTGTGGCGAGTCTTCTCTCCATGTAGGAGGGTTTTGCCATTGGGCATTGAAAAGTAAAAGTGGTGCAAGTTCCTTCGGCCATGGATGTGGCTTCATCCTCTCTCGTGAAAAGTAATCGGGCCCCCCCCCCCCCCTGGGGAGACCGGCACTCTGGCCGCTCTGCTGGAGGGGGGGTCATGTGCCGCCCCTGGGGCATCCGAAAGTGTTGAATCCCCCATCGTGTCCCTCAGTAGACCCGCAGTTCTGTCTTCTCAGGAGGAGCTCAAGAAAATTTGCCTCGTCGGCCAAGTGTTTGGCCCTAGGCCCCCGCTCGAAATCGTGCGACAATGGCTTCGAAAAGAGTGGTTCCCTCGAGGACTAATTGTCAGCAAATGTCAGTTCTTACCAACAAACCACATGCTGCTAGTTTTTGAAAATGAAGAGATGGCGTTCCAAGCCCTAAGCGTTGGCACCTGGCAGCTCGGTCGGGCGACCCTGTGCCTATTCAGATGGTCCCCGGACTTTACTCCCGACAAATCGAAATCACTTCGGTACCCTCTTTGGGTTGAGCTCCCTAACCTCCCATACTTCTTGTACAACTTCGTGTGGGACATTGTCTCTCCTATCGGCAAGCCGTTGGCTTCACGAGAAGACATTGGTGGTCTCATCTATGAGGGTGCAAGACACTCGTTCAATGCTAGATGGCACCCACAAATCTGCGTCGAGGCCGACCTCAGTTCGCCGCTTCCATCAACGATCAAAGTGGACATGGGCGAAGGAGATGTTTGGGAGCAGGATATCACCTACAAAAACCTTCCCAACACGTGCTTTCGTTGTGGTCAGCAAGGTCACAGGATTAAAGACTGCCCTCTCAGGCAAAAAAACAAGCGATTTCAAGAAGCCTCCAAAACTGCTCAAGACAACTCTGGCGATTTGACCCACTCGACCAAGGAAGGGGAAGGCAAGGGCCTCCTCAATCCGCAAGCTGATGCCGATGGCTTTACTGAAGTTAGAAGAAGAAGGAAAAGAAGTCCGAGGGCCAACGGTGAGAGGATCAACCTGCCAATTACCCCCCACAGCAATTTGTATTGCAATCTTGGAAAGGAGATCAACGAGCTCGACTACCCAGGTGGGAAGCCACCTGAGGTAGACAACTACGACGAAGCCCTAGAGATCCCTGACAACAAAGAAACCCCCCAGGAGGGTTACACTACAAGCAAAGAAGATGGCTTCACCACTAGTAATGAAGACAACATGGATAGTGAAAGTTCCATCATTGGATCGACGATCCCGGAAACGGTGCCGAGCACGGGGCCCAATTCTCCCCAACAAGGGGCATCCCGCAAAGGAAAACAGCCTATGGAGTTACCCTGGAAAAGCCCCCACAAGAACCGATTTCTAAGTCGGGATCAGATCCCAGCGAAAAAGAAAGATGGAGCCAAGAGAAGAAAGGACAAGGCTCCCTCCCGTAAAGAGGGATCAATACAAAAATGATTGTCATCTCGCTAAATGCTAGAGGGCTAACCGACCCCTCAAGAGCGGCCATCATTGGTCAATGGCTCCGCGACATTAGCTTAAACCCAAACATTATATGTATCCAAGAGATTAAAATTGACGGAGAAGACCTCCAGAAACGGCTCAGACAGGTTTCCCCGGCCGATGTGTGGATCCCAACGAAGCACCAGCGGGGGTCCGGAGGAACGGTTATCGGTGTTAAACAACTCTGGCTTGAAAAGCTTGAGAACTCCATTGAAGATGTAAATCACCGCTGGATTGCGGTCTCCTTTGGTGCTCCCCTCTGTGTTACTTTGGTTTCTTTGTACGCCCCTAACGGGTATTTGGAGAGGCTGAACACTTGGGCTTCATTAGACTCGCTTCCCCACAACGTGCTTATTTGTGGAGACTTCAACATGGTGGAGGACCCTATGGACAGATGGATGGGCAAGGGCAGGGTCATCGACAGTCGGGAGAAAGAAACGTGGGACATGACCAAACTCCACTTGGATCTGGTTGAATTCAAAGACTCGAATGGCTTTTCTTGGTCGAATCTCCAAGCGGGCGAGGATTTGAGGAAAGCTAGACTTGATAGATGCTACATCTCTCAGAGCTTTACTCATCAGTGGGGCCACCCTACCATCACGCAACGCACTGACCTCACCATCTCTGATCACTACCCGATCGTTATCACTTTTCAACCTTCCAACAGGACCCACAAGGCTCCGTGGTTCCATGCCAACGCATCCACCTTCTCTCTCCCCTCCGTCCACCAAGAGATTGCCGATGCGTGGAAGGTGGCGTTCGCCTCTGGCTTGGCCCCAGCCAAGTGCTGGAGAAGTGCGTTCGACAAGTCTCGCAAGATCATGATCAGAACTAAGAAGATGCTCGAGACAGTGCGGCGGGCTCGTAGGGTAGCTCTCTACCATAGACTCTGGCGGCTCGAGGAGGAAGTGAACAGAGGAAAACACCAAGCCTAGAAACATCTCCGAAAAATCAGAGCAGTGTTGAGATACGAGGAAGAAATACAAAGGAAAAACTTGCAAATCTTCTTCAAGGAGTGGTGGGCTGGCAAAGCCGACAAACCCACTAAAGAGATGTGCAGTATCCTTAAAAGGAAACACAACAGAGAGGCGATTCCCCTATTGCTAGACCCACATGGCAATGTATGCAACTCGGAAGAAGATAATTTTGGCATCATCGAAGGGCACTTCACGAGACTCCTGGGAACCTCGAACCCCCTCTCCCACCATAGAAGGGACTGCATGGCTGCCATTTCTAGGGTTTCCCCCCGGAGAATACCACCCAACCTCCACTCCTTGCTTCATGCCCCTATCTCTGAATCAGAAATCATTGAGGTCATTGATGCCCTCCCCCTCGGTAAAAGCCCGGGACCTGACGGACTCACTAACGAGTTCTTTAAATCCTTCAAGCTGGTGGTTGCCACCCCTCTTCGGATGGTTTGGCAAGAAGCGCTAAAGTTTGGTGCTCTTCCTTCTTGTCTAAATAATGGAATTATCAAGCTGATTCACAAGAAGGGGGAAAAAAACAGAATCGAGAACTGGCGGCCTATTATGATGCTCCAAACAGGATACAAGATCGTCGCCAAAGTCATTGCCAACAGACTTTCGTGCCACCTGAGATCTTGGCTTAGTGAGGACCAAAAAGGTTTCATCAAAGGCAGGTCCATCCTGGAAACCATTATGGATATTTGGGAAGGTATTCAATTTGCAAATGAGTCTAATCAAGATGTGGTTTTCCTCAAGATCGACTTTGACAAAGCCTACGATAGGCTTGAATGGGACTATATTCTGCAGTCGCTCCAAGATCTCGGATGTAGTCAGAAATTCACCAAGATGATCGCGACCCTTCTCGGCAACGCAACGACCCAAATTAGCGTTAACGGCAAACTTTCGAAGGCGATCCATCTTAAAAGATCTATTAGACAAGGGTGCCCTCTTGCCCCCCTTCTCTTTGCCATCGCCACTGAGGGGCTGAGCAGACTTGTGGCTCATCAGGTGGAGGCTGGCAATATCAAAGGCCTCCGGCTGCCTCACGACCACAGTCAAATCATCATGAGACTGTTTGCCGACGATATGAACGCGTTCGTTCACAATGATAATACCAGCCTGGAGACTTTCTGGAGGTGTCTTGATACCTTTTGTGAGGCCTCTGGATCCAAAATCAACCACAATAAGACCGCCTTTCGGGCTATTGTGGGACATCAACCTGGCCAACATCTCCTTCGAAGAATGGAACACCTTGCAAAGCAGATGCCTCGCATGGGATCGTCACAAGACTCGCCTTCTCATGGGACACGATGCACCGAACTCGCTTGGTCTCAAATGGCACAATGGAAATAATCTACTCAAAATCCCGAACATCAAAGAAACGGCTGACCACCAGATCAGCCTCAACAAGAAGTGGTGCCTGTCTTGGACGCGGCTTCGGTGGGACATGAAATTCATGGGTATCTGGCACCCCCTTATCGAGATTAAGAAGTCTGTCCTCTTGTGGCAAATTCTGCATCGAGGAATTTGGACCAACCATAAGGCTAGCAAACTTTGTGGGATCCCTCCTTGGTGCAAACGCTGCCACCGGGCTATCGAAGATGTCCCACACATCTTCATTACCTGCCCCAACTCCTACAGAATCTGGCAGACGGTTGGAAAGAAAATCAAACTTCAAAATCAACTTAGTTGGAAACAAGTCCTTTTGGGAGAAGCGATCGGCTGCTCTGCGACTCTCTGGAACGCCATCAGAGGGGAAGTCTTGTGGAAAATTTGGCGGGAGAGGTGTGCTCTCAACTTCGGCGATACCCCCAGGGAGTGGTCGATTGAGAAATCACTATTCCTCCTTGGCAAAAGGATTGTTAACAGTAAGAAATCCCCCCCCTTCAGGCACCATCAAGTCCTCATTTTGATCAACAACAAGCTCAAACCCAAGTGGGCCCCGCATGAGGGCGATGAGAGGGTGATTAACCTTCTATGTAATGCAACCTAGAAATCATTCAAGCTTCCCCTGCTTTGTGGGATTTGGGGGGTATCGTGGGCACTAGTCCCCTTCTATTGTACCTTTGTTTCTTAATTTAATTCAAGTCCGGGAGAGTAGGCTATTGCCGAAATTCCTTTATATAAAAAAACTTGTGCCTAAGCCAATGGCCTATGGATTACAAGACCATTCCAACTAAACAATAACCCCTCCTCCCATTGCTAAAATTTGCTCACCTTTAAGGTGAAGTTCCTATGGATGACCACACTAAGAACTACACTCATAGAGCTCATTCTAAATCACATTGGATTCAGATTTGGTCGGTACACTCAGAGAGCCTAAATATGTTTGGGAGTCTAAACTAGAATTTGATCATCGATGAGGCAGGTTATAGTTATTCACCTAAGAGCTTGAGGCATTGTAAAATTCATAATAGTTACAACCCATTTAGAAAAGCGTTGTTTTGGTAGAGTACTTTGTGGAGCCTTTACCTAAGCCAAAGTTTTAAAGCTGTTACTTTTTCATACATACCTTGCAAGGAGGTATCGACAAAGATGTGCTACAGGCTTCTGTGCTACCTTCACTTCTATCAGATCAATCCCTAAAGAAATTCAAGTTCTTGCATAACCTAGTAAGGGAAGCACTCAAGATGTTTAGATCAATCCCTAAAGAAATTCAAGTTCTTGCATAACCTAGTAAGGGAAGCACTCAAGATGTTTCGAACAGGCATTCCCTTTGATAAAGGGACTTCAATCCTTGAAGAAATGGAGAAATGAAGAAAAGTGAGGTTTTGAAGCTAATTCACATGTTTGCAATCATACCTAACTTATCCATGACTCTTCGCATTTTGTATGAAACACTTTGCCTTTCAAGGCGAACAACGATTTACAAAGACATACAAAAAAACATGGTTCAATCTCTACTTGGCCCAAAACATGTCACTCCATATTGTCTTAACAATGTGGATCATCAACGAGTTGTATGTAGCCAATGCTAGGTGGCCTCACAAACAAGTTCTCAATGGCTATTTTGCCATTATGAGGATTGTATACATGTGCTTAGCATATGACATTCCAGTTGAAAGGGCATTAACCCAAAGTCAACGGCAAGCATTCAAGCATGGAAAAGGATGTGTGGCATCGTTCCATGCGTTCAACCAATAGAAATGTCTCCCACCCATCAACCGTCTTCAACAGGACCTGCATGAGTAGTACCACCACTCAAAAAGGTACCACACCGAGTAATACTAGATGTCCAAGGAGAAATCCCCCAAGAACAAACCATCGTGGAAGCAACCATTATACACACCCAAGCCTCTATGGTTGAGGGATTTGTATTTCCATTTATAGACACATTGATGGATGAATTTGGAAAAACCTTTGATTTTGAGATTCCTTGGCCATTAAATACTGATTTTCAGCTTTCGGATATGCAATTTTCTTCTAAGGAATATAAATGCCCAAGTACTATAATTTTCAGATTTAGAGTGACAAAGAAAGGGATGAACATGTGCAACGAGATAATCAAGAAGATAATGGTGAAGAAAAAGATGAAGAGAAATTCGGCTAAAGCCCCGCATAAACGGATGCACTTCAGAGAATATATGATAGAATAGAAAGTGCGAGCAAGGAACCAATTAAACGCTGAAAGAAGTCGTGCATTATTAGAAATGGAACTTACCAACTGTGGCTTTGATGTGGAATTTATCGAGACTATGCATCTTCTTTTAGAGGTTGTGGGAGTGGTGGATTCCCTCCACGTAGTAATGAACAAACTACTTGCCCGGTAGGATCAAATGAGATCATGTCAACAAAGGTCCACTAGCTCTACCATCAACATACCAATAGGTCGCAATTTATCACAAGGATCCACCCTTAGTGCAAACACCCCCATCCCTGATCCCACATGATCACACCTCCAAGATCCCCATAGCTCATTCTCCACCCGTGACTACGAGTCACATGTTCAAAACATTTTCTCACACTTCGAAACACCACCTTGCCAAAGCACACCACCCATACTCAGAACATCAGCACTCGTTACTCCCACTGAATCACCGGAACACCAATATGCACAAATTCACAACTACCTTTCTATCCAACAACTCCAATTTATTTCTAAGCTATCGAAAATTTTGAGCCCACATTCTATGATTGCTCATCCTTATTTAGTAGTTACCAATTTTTTCACTCTCATTAGCTCAAATCATCCTCCATGCCCCTTCCTTTAGACCTTAACCCAACCCTCACCTTCCGTGCTCCCTTTATGTTCCTCATTAAACCCTCAACCCTCCCTAATCTTTCCTTCTTAATTGTCCAACCAACCTGCTTCTCCCTTCCATTTTCACTCATTTGGTGTCCAATTTTGCTTAGATTCATTTGTTGAGTTGCTCATATGTTCTATTCGTGATTTCACCCACTCTCCTGTCAAGATGGTCCATAGTTGCTCGTTGTTTGGCCTAATCTCTCCAAGATGGAGACTCCATTAGGTGCTAGGCGACTATTGAGCTTCTGAATGTGGTGAGTTTGCAAGTGATGCAGAGGTGGTGCATAAGTGCAATCTAGCACATAGGTGGTGGTGCACAATTGGCCAAGAACATGGATGCACAAGTAGTGCATAAATCGGTAGACCATAATTTCTTTTCAAGAAAAGTTAAATTTAGGCTACAACATGGTCGTTTTGAAGGGTTTTAAGGTTTTTTATGTATTTTGGAAGATGTAGGTCATGAAACCTTCCTTATGTACACAATTTGAAGAAATAAGGGTCAAAAGTGAAAAAGATATGAAGTGAAAGCATTACGCAAGATTTTACAATTGGCCCCTAATTTAAAATCTTGTTCTCTTAAAGTCAGTACAGGAAAAAATAGGGAGTTGTTAGCCCTACACATGAAGTGCTCCTTTGGACATCAAAGTGAGAACCAAGATACACTAGTAGTTGAAGTGACATACGTAAGAGGGATCGACACACAACCAAAGGCATTCTCATTCTTTGAGTAAAGAGTTGGACGAAGGAGAAAGAGAGAGCAAGACACTTGCATAGTATGTGCGCAGAGAAGCAAGGTGTGCAAGGAGAGTGAGAAAGTGTGCTAAGAGGTATGCTGAGAGAGTGCACAGAGAGCAACTAGGAGAGCAAATAAGATGGAACAAAGGAACATCAATGAGGTGTTGCACATCTATAGACAGCTCCTTCCTTCAACTTTATTGGAAGCTTGAGTGCGAGGTGTGCACAAAGGCAAGTTGTTGGACAAGATGAAGGACTGGGAGGTTGACTGCAATAGTCACTGTGGTCTTTTTTTACACTTGTTTATGTTCTCTTGGGTGTAAGTTTTATTGTATACAGTGCATCTTGTCTCATTCTAGACTGATTAATCAAGACACAAACGTTTTTTATGTAATTGTATGTCTTCTTTTTCTCCATTCTTCTCCTAACAAAACTCAAGCACCTTTGAACTTAAGAATCCCCTAACAAGTCTTAACAAGTCTGAGAGCAACTAGGTCTTAGGGAGGGACCAAGCTTCATGTTGTACATAGGAAGAGAAATCTTCCATCAATTGATTGGGAGCCCGAATCTTGTTTTGTAGCCTAGTTCAAATCTCATTGGTTTGCCTTCAGATAGTGCATTTGGTAGCAATGTTCGAGACCAAATTGGTAGCCAAGTCAATAAATAAGAGAAAATCAAAATATGTTGCAAGTTTCTAGTGGAAATTTTTGCAAAACTTCCAAATACTCGATTGCATAAAAATATGTGTCAAACCTTCAATCAACTTATACTAAGCTTTTATTGTGCAAATGTAACAAAAATACATCCATAAAAATGCCCATAACTATTAAATTTTATTGCTAACGCCTCATCAATAGAGCTTTCGATTGAATTTTCCATCAACCATCTCTAAAATAAAGGACCAAAAAATAACAATTAAACACACAAAAAAAAAACATAAAGAAAGAAAAGAGTTCAAGAAGAATATAAATACTTATTTTATGCGAGAGAATCTCCTACGAAGACCCTTTGTGCTTCCTCGTCAATACCTATTCCAAATCGCTAAAATCGTAGAAATTACATCGATACTTGCTGCAAGTCCTTATCTTCTAGGTTATCCTCTTCTAAACCACTTTTCCTGATGGATGTATTTTGAATGCATGAGATAGGATATGTTTCAAACATATCATTGATATTACGAATTGATGGATAATCTCCCACTTCGAATCTTTCAAATATTCACTATACTTAAAAAAATAGATTTCTTCGTGGAGTCTCTCTATACAACATACCATAGCTTTGATTATACCTTTTTGTAGCACGTAAATAACTTATTCACAATGCTTTTGAGATGTACAATTATCATTCTTATCATTCCATATCTTTGTGGAATTGATTTGAAGAAAACCACATGCATCCTTTCTTATACTTGCATTTTTTCTTGAGGTGATGGATCTAAACCCTTTCACATCAAGAAGAAACAAATCAAAATGTCAAAGCGGTATCGTTGATGTATCTTGGATTTTCCCACAATAATCCAAGTTGATTGAAACATCATTTCTATTACTTTGCACTTGCTCTAGTACTTTGTGTGAACCTTACGATGAATCCACTATCAAACGTGCTTCAATATTTGTTGGTGTTGGTCTCTTGAGTGCAAAAATGTTCACCATATGCCCATATTGATCTTTATATTTTATATCTCCATTCACTTAAAGAGAAATCGCACATTCTTCCATATCACCATTCTATTTTGCCCAGATTCTTCCATTGATCCAAGAAACCAATATCTTGGTGTAAATGCACGGAAATTTCATCTAAAATATTCTCGTCTTCCTTCTTTGCATCACTTCTTCTAGTCCTCATATTTTCCTAGAAACTTTTCATTGGCTGAAAATTTAACATAATCAACTTCATTATTGTATCTTGTAAATGTTTGTTTAGTTTTTCGCTTCTCTCCATTGCCTTGCGCTTCGAAGACGATTACTTTTTGTTCCTCTTCATTGGAACATAGATGTGATATATATGGTTCGCAACTCATATAAGTTCAAGTGAAACCACAAGTGATTCATGTATTGAACAATCTTCTGACATACTTCCGTCAGATCAAGCTCTTTTGTAAAAACTTTTTTCAAGGTTTTTGAAAACGTGTCTAAGAGGAACATCCATCTAGAATCGAGATTGCCTGGAAGTGAAACCTCTCCAACTATGTGTAGAAGCAAATGAACTTGGTTGGTCATGCAGCATGTAGGAAAATAGATCTCTACCAAACATTCAATTTTCATGGAAGGGATTTTAGCACTTTATATGGATTCTTCATGTATCTCTTTTGAAGATATCCATCTGACTAATTCACTAATTGCTGTGAATATGAGCATTTAATCTTCTTTCAATCGCAACTCACAATATAAATTGTATGAAATTATGCTAATCATTAATCTCAAGGGAAGCAAACTGATCAAGTTTAGCGAATTTTGTGACCATTGAACATATTCATCTAGTTGGAGCTTTTATTTTTGAAAAAAACTAATTTTACTTGTTGCGCCCGCTCACAATTGATGCTCGAGATTTTTTTTTACCATTGATATTCCTCCACATGATTTCACCTACATTCTTCATTAAATGCATTGAATCAGTCGACTAACTAATAAGAAGAACATTCCATTATGAGATTGTATGAAAATTCAATATCCTCTTCGATCATCAAAAAATTTCTTCACCTTCGTTGGTCTCCCTAATCTATGCCTATCATCTACACGCATATAATTATTTCCCATACATCTAAGTTGACCTTCAAGTATGTAATTAATTAACTAAGTAAGGATTTAAGTATGTTTGTATGTATATGTATGTATGTATGTATGTATGTATGTATGTATGCACAAATGTATGTATGTATATATGCATGTATTATTTTATTTCTAAATGTATGCATCTATGCATGTATGCATGTATGCATGTATGTATGTATGTATGTATGCATGTATGTACTGTTGGGAATGATGGATCGATACTTCAAGAGATGAGTAGGTACTGCCAAATCTTGCTTTGTACTAGCCCTTTGATGCTTCAAAGCTGATAAGTAGATCTTCTTAGCTTTCCAATGACACCATAAAATGGCCTATGTACGTTGGAAATGATATATGAAAAGTTTGAATCAAAACAAACAACTTTGAACTTCAAGTCTTCAAGAAAACCTTCTATTCTTGGCTAGACACTTGCTGTATCTATTGCTCAGTATGAGCAGCACAGTAGGAATTGAACAAATTCCTTTTAGGGGTATCTAATTAGCTTAGCAAGCTAACTATTACAAGTGGAATGACATAAAAAAATTAACTATGCTCAGAGAAAGCAATTAAGCAACTAAACATTTACCCCCGATATTTTAGGACTGTTGCAGACTTCGACGAGTGATCACTTCGATGGACTTTTCTCTGAAATGGCTGAATAACAATCCTTCAAATTTTGAACGCATGTAGATGACGTTGAGCTGGTTCCAACAAGATATAGAGCTTTGAATTTGGTGGAGAAATGAGTGAGATATGATCTCCTCAAGTTGAGAGACTTTCAGTGATTATGATAGAGAACTCAAAAATGAACAATGTAGATATATGTATTAATGAACACTTGTATACAATGCCATAGGCATGAAGATCATTGCCTACTAGTGTAGATAGGTGTGGGCTAGAGTATAGGCCTCACACACACTCAGAAAGCACAATGAATGGCTCGGGATTTATGAGACTTGCCCGTGACTTTTCCATGATCACTTTTATAGTAGTTGAGATCAAAGTTTGAATTTGAATTCAAATTTTTGGCTCTCTATAATCATGTTCCTACATCCTAGGAGATATTCCATCAATCAAAGCTAACTTTTCCATGAGTTCTTTTTGGTAGGTTTTAAAAAATATTACAAGTCAAATATGACTTTTACAAAATAGATAAAATGGTAATTAACCACTAGCATTGATTCCTATGCATCCTCATATGTGTATGTATTACAAGCCAAATGTGTAGGCTTGTGAATTGCACCAACATGTACGTATATGTATGTATGTAAGGGGTATTCATGAGGTATTCATAGACCAAACTATCCATAGTTTTTGGGATATTCATGAGGTTTAATAGAGTCACATGAAATGCTTAAACTCGCCACTTTATAGCAAATATTGTACTGTCTTCATTATGAATGGCGATTACATGTTGATTATAGCTTGATATCGCATGAAGGAAACTAATACCCCCCACTTTGATATACGATGTTTTTTAAGTGGAAAAGGCTTAATCTCTCTTAATAGAGAAACATATACTTTCTTACAATTAATACAAACCTGTAACCATCCATCTTTCTTGGACACGGAAAGATTTATTAAGAACAATTTCGTGTATTCATTTCCCTAAAATAATCTTTATTATGAGATATTTTCTACTTGTCCTTTATTGTTTTAGCATAATCTTCGTTCTAAGTATATGGATGTGACGTTTTTTTAATAGGAAGTTCAACTACATCCTACTCTGCCAACCTTTATTTAATAAAAAGAACAATCACACAACTGAATGAGACTAGAACCCATGGGATTTTCCAAATCCCACAAAGTAGGGGTTGCTAAAAAAGAAGTTAAAATTAGATAATATTACAAAGAAGGTTAATAACACTTTTGTCCTCCTCATGCAGCGCACACTTGAATTTAATATTGTTGCTCTCGAGGAAGAACACTATGTGTGGGAATTAAACTCATGACTTATGGATTAGGAGTATGATGGGATAACCACTTGCCCTTAAAGCCATGGTTGATGATTATTTCCTAATCCTCCCTCTTAGGGTGTGTTTCAAACATCTCCTAACTGTCATTTCTTGAGTCTAACACTCTCTTCTCCCTTCCAAAGATCATTCTCCTCAATGATGAATCCTTGATCTCCCCTTGAATTGATGTCCTTACCCTTGCACAGTCTCTTGAACCCTTGCCCTCAACCTTGATGTCTTGAACCTTGCCTTTCCGCTTCTTGACCACTTGCCTACGGACTTTCCTTTTTCACAACCTTGGTGTAATGAGCCCTTGTTCTCAACCATGCTAAATATCTTTGATCCTCAATTCATTGCTTCCATTTGAAAGTTTGTTTGAGGATCTTTGTGATGGCAGCTTCCACATCTAAATCTAATGTATGCATTATTAATACACTCATAATATTTATTGGGATCTTTTTGAAAGCAGCCCATGTGCCTTCCATCTACCTTGCCCAACCCTACTTCCTAGGATTTGATAAAAATTGTGAGGATCAAACTGATGGCCCACTAGCTAGGAGTATGATGGTTCAACCATGTGCCTCAAAAGCCATGGTTGAGGATTAGTTCCTAATACTCCCTCTTATGGTGTGTTTCAGCCATCTCCAACTTGTCATTACTTGAGTTAACACTATGATGTCTAAATGTTTGGGAATTCTTAGAATTGGGAATTCGTTTTCCTCAAAGGAAAAGATATTTTTGAATCAACCATTTTTTAGGAGGTTTGTCAAAGTTGGCAGCGCAACTCTGTTTTCAAATCTTCTTGAGGGCCTCACCTCTTATAGCCTTCCAAAATGCTGAAGAACAACCAATTCCTTCACCTAATAACACTCTTTCCAGTTGATTTGTCCATGGAGCAATAGGATTCTCCTAATGGCTCACCAACTAGGCACTGATTTGGGGCAGAAAAAGATGAGGTGTCCCAAGTCTTCATTGCCATGTATGCAACATTTACTTAAAGAAGGAGCACTACAAATTTCTTTAACTTTTACATTGTTCCAAATTCCCAAGTGGAGGATTTTCCACATAAAAACCACATTTTTTATCTCAATGAACGGATGTAAAAGGGATTGAAACTTAAAATCCCACTTCAAACTTGACAAATTCAGACATCACGTCCTATTTAGCCTGATGAAAGTCCACATTTTTCTTGAATCTTAGGATATTACCAAGAGTGTTGGCATTGTGCCATCTTAGACCCTCGAGGCAAAGGGGGTCATTCCCCATCAGGAGGCAATTCTTTAAGCAATATCAAGCATTAAATCTACTCCATAATAGGCACCAATCTTCATAGTCCGCTCTCCTAGTCAAGTCAATGTTCTCAAATATAATCCATTGGCTTGTGTCTTGATTCTAGAGGTGCTTCCAAGAATGGAAACATTTTTTTCCAAATCTTCATTATCTTGCTGTATTGTTTTATTTTGTTCTAGCTCTTGCACAAATAGCAAACTAAGCTCGAGCCTATGGGAGTTAGCTGATAGGGGGAGCACAAACGAGTGATAACATCAAGTCCCTTCCACCCTAGAAGTCCCAATAGCCTAAGAAAGCTTTTGTTTTTAAAAATACGTTGAGATCATGAGGCTTTCTTGTTGCTCCAGACTTTAATTAGCCATTTGGCTGCCAAACTATTAGCCATTCCTTCAATGTCAAGAATGCCCAAAACACCTTGGTCTCTTTGGCTTATGCAAGTAGTCCATTTAATATTGGGAACACCCCTCTTGTTTGGGTCTCCCATCATTAGAAAGTCTCTTCAAATTATTTTCAATTCGGCAATCTTTTGGTCCTTCAATCTCTAGTAAGATAAATCATAAATAATCAAAGAAAGAAGGAACGTGTAAACAACCAAAGGTCACCCAATCAAGTTGATCTACAAACATTTCTAGTATTAAAGCTTGCTATCAAGTTTCGAAAGATCTCGATTCCATCAACAATCCATAGAGATTTCAAATCCCATTGATATATATAACATGGAGAAGATTTGAACACTTAGGATCAACGAAAAACGAATATCAATCAAAATTTGACGTGAAGGCCGAATAATAGTATTGAAAATGCTTTTAAAGTGCCCAATTTTGGAGTGGGATGCCTCACAAAAAGTATTTAGGAAACACTAAAAGTTTCATTTTTGGTTGGATGGTTATGCACAAAAGCATTTGTGTCATGATCATCTAGTGTTGATTGAGGGGGTGAAAGAGGCCTTGAATAAGACCTAAGAGTGTGTGATGTTTAAGTAGGTTGTTGAGACCATTGGCAACAATTGCCAAAAGAAGAGGAACCAAGGGACATCCTTGTATGATAGAACATTTTAAACAAGTAGTTTAATAAAGCTGGCCATTGATGTTTATTTGAGTTGATGGATTTCCTCTAAAATTTGAGATCATCTGAACAAATTTCAAGTTGTAGCCGAGGTCATTCAAAGATTGGAGAATGATGTCCCACTCGAGTCTGTCATCAGCTTCGTCAGTGTTAATCTTAAGGAAAAGAAATTGTTGAGCAAACTCTTCAACAGAATCCAAGACGTCCAAACATTAAACATAGACTTAAGGATAGATCTCACCTTGATGAACCCCTTCTCATTCGCACTCATCGAGTTTTCTAGGTGACAAGCAATGCAATTTACAATAACCTTCATGAGGATCTTGTAACGGATTTATAATATCATAATTGGATGCCAATTTTCAATCCTATTTTGGCCTTCTTTAGCCACCACATAATTGGAGGTCTTGAAAAATGCATTTGTAAGGCCATCTAGTCCTGTGATTTTACCATTAGGAACCTAAATAGCCTAAAAAATTCATTATCCAAAATGGGAGCCTCAAGAAGAGGATTCATATTTTGTTGAATTCCATATGTTCTAACTCTATAGATGGTTGCAATGCTATCACATCTATGCCTAAGAGGCATGGAAACCCCCAAAAGCTAGGTGAAGTGATTTTTAATCAACCTACTATTTTCTTCATCCATCTTGCACTCAACACTATCAATATTTATAATGAATGGGAGTGTTTCCTTCAATCACCTCGTCTTAAGGAGGCTGCACATCTCTTTAGTAGGTTTGTGCCTATCAATCTTTGAAGTATATCTAGAGATTCTTTCTTTGAATTTCCTCTTCATATCTTAGCATGTGTCTAATTTTCTTGAGCCCTCACTAGTATTGAGAGTGGCCTCTTTTTACTTCTTCCTCAAGACACCTAAGCCTTTGATAAAGATTTTCCCTTCCAACTTGATGAATGTTTTGAAGATTCTTCTAAGTCCTGACTAAGATGAGTTGTGCCCTCATGACTGCTATCCTTCAAGACTTGGCTAAAGAAAAGTACGTAACAAAGGCATAGTTCTAGGTAGTGGAAATCTCTTGTTCGTTTGAGGAGAATGAGAAGGTTTTCGGCTTGGCATGAAACTAGGTAGCTTCTTGAGATGGACTTTTTATGCCTTGAAGGTAAGCACAATCGGGTACTGATCAGAGAAAACTAGATCCACACATTGGGGGAGGGAAGAAGGGCACCACTTATTGATGATATTGTATGTAATATAGCTCCTACTAGTTCTACTTTTCCTCATCTCCACCTCAAACAAGAGGTTTGAACAAGAGAAACCAACATTGTCTTTGATCTCCACTACATGAAGGTGCACCTTGACTTGGTCCTGGACATCCTTCTCATGACCATCAATTACCCGTGCTCTTTTCCCCCATCTATGAGAAAGAAGCTCCAGCATATTAAAGTCCCCATAGAGAACAACATTGATTGGTAAATATTCTACTAGTTGCCTTGTGCCAAGTCTTTCAGAATCCATATTGGGAGCATATATAGAGACTTTGGTGAACTATAGAGGACCTCCAAAGGAAGCCCCAATCCGCATATGGTTCTTATCTAGGAGTGTATCAACAAGTCTAGAGTACCAAGTAATTTTAATGTTGATAGTTAAACCACTGTTTCCCCTAGGGTGCATCGTGGAGAGCCAAACATGGGATGAAAAAAATACATTTCAATCTCTTTTGAGGGTCCTCAACATCAATTATGATCTCTTGAAGAGGGATGAATTTTGTGTTAAAGCTTTTTATCATGGATCCATGGGTCAATAACAGCCACTCTAGAAGGATCGAAAAAATCTCTAACATTGAAAGAAATGATGATCATTATCACACATTAAGTTCTTTGTAGAGAGGGTCCTTGTCTCCTTTTTTCTTCTTTTTCTCATCATCTTCTTTCCTCGTGGTGGATGAGTTCTAGAAAAACATTTTACCGTTAACAAGGTTCTTTCACTATATCTTAGGTGGTTGTTTTTTTTTATGAGAAGTCTTCTTTGAAAAAAAATCCGGTATCCCATTGGGAATTTTTTGATCCAATGATCAAGCTTTCTAGGTCTTGGCTATCATAATTTTTGGTGGTGAATCCATCCTCTCTGCTAGTGGTGTATCCTTCATGGTTTGTCTTCCTTGCAACTGGAATCCTCAAGAGCTTTTCCATCATTGCAAGAGTCATAGAGACTCATTCCCCCTAAGTAATCAAAGTCATTGATCTCCTACTCCAAATTAAAGAAAAATTTTATTTTGGAAGCCATGAAAGAGGGACTCTTCTGAATATTACCCGTTGGAATTCTTCACCTTGTTCGTCTCACTTCTGGAAAGCCTTTTAGGTTCATCTGCATGACTTGTGTTTCCTTGGCTTTCTTACCATCTTGAATTGTTTTGCAAATATTGTAAAGCAAATGTTCATGTCATTAAGAGTTGTCCAAAACTGGCTGCTAAAGAGGCAAAAAAGAAAGAGGTTGGAACGGTTGTTGTAGAGGCCTCTACACTGAAAACAGAGTCTCCTAATCTTGTGCAGGATGAAGAATGGGCATATAGTAGTGTTTCCAGTTTTGACCCATTTTCTCATGAGCATTGTATGTCTACAGTAGAATCAGATGTTTGGTATGTTTATAGTGGGGCGACCAAACATATTACCTCACAACATAGTTTCTTCTCTTCACTCAAGCCTGCCCCTATACAGAATACTGTTACATGCATCAACAACTCCTCTTATCCTGTTATGGGAGTTGGTAAGATCATTTTGACTACTACTGATGGTAGTTCCTTCACTTTGTCAGATGCTTTGTTTGTGCCAAGGATCAAGAAAAATCTGTTATCACTTTTTGCATTAGCCATGATTGGCTTAGTTGTGAAATTTGTTGATGACAAATGAACACCTCATGATCTATCAAATGGTGATGTCATCATTGCTTTGGGCACTTTATGTCGTGGAATGTACAAGCTCATAGACTATGAAAGATCTGTAATTTATTTGACATGGGTAGTACATGATTCTTAGGCTATGTCGGAGACAAAGCTTTGGCATGCACGCTTTGGTCATCTGAATTTTGCTAGTTTTCTATGCCTGCAGAAATCTGAAATGATGTCCTCTTTGCGCAAACTTGAGGCACCCAAAAAAACATGTTTCTGAAGGGTGTATTTTGAGCAAAATGCAACGTTCTTCCTTTCCAAAAGATGGTTCAGGCTACTCAGAAATTGCACCTTGTACATAGTGATGTGTGTGGTCCTATGCACACACCTTCTTTTGAGAACTATCTTTACTTCGTGACTTTCAGCGATGATTTTTCCAGTCATGCATGGGTATATCCATTGAAGGAAAAGTCCGAAGTGTTTATGTGCTTCACACAATTTTTGGTTTTGGGTGAGAATCTGTCAGCATGTAAAATGGGCACCCTCTGTTCTGATCGAGGGGGGGATATATGTCTCTGGACTTTAATGCATTTATGGCAGAATGTGGGATAAAACATCAGTGTACAGTGCCATATACACCTCAACAGAATGGAATTGTTGAATGAAAGAACATGTCACTGATGGAGATGGCGAGGTGTATAGTCAAGAGTCAGGCTTAACCACATAGTTTCTAGCTTGAAGATGTTATGTGTGTAGCATATGTACTTAGTAGGTGTCCCTCTAAAGCGCTATAGTCTGTCACTCCATATGAGGCTTGGGATGGTCACAAGCTATCTGTTGCTCATCTGCGTGTTTTTGGTTGTCTAGCATATGCATTAATGCGTGAACAACATTGCAATAAATCGGATGATAAAGCAGTATAATGCATTTTTGTTGGGTATAGTTCAGAAAGTAAAGGCTATCGTCTGTATCATCCACAGATTAAATGCATTTTGGTTAGCCGTGATGTTGTTTTTTTGGAAGATGCTATTGAGCCGTTACTCTCGTGTACTAAGGAGACATCTATTAGCTCTAAAGACATGTATGATACTTTCCTCCCTCTTTTTACAGGTGGAAAGTCTAGTGTTGGTCCTAATGAGGCAACTTCTTAGCCTTTGCATGTTTCATGTGAGGAAGCAAATCATTTCATTTCTAATGCAGATTTACATGATGCACTTCTTGATGAGAGAGCTGATATTGAGGAGGCAAAAACTATGCCAAAATGTTTGGTGACAACTTTGCGTGATTGCAAATTAGATGCACCTGTGTCATATCATACTCAATCAGGCTCTCATAGTGTGTCTTTTGCATCACATCGCTATGCTATGGCTGCCTCTAGTCTCTATGATGCGACTGAACTTATTTCATTTGATGAAGCACAAAACTTTGAACATTGGATGGCTGCAATGCAATCTCAATATGATGCTATGATGGAAAATGGTACTTGGTTTTTATGTGACTTGCCTCCTAGCAAGAAGGCCATTGGCGCTAAGTGGGTATACAAGCTGAAGTGTAAACCTGATGGAGCAGTTGACAGGTATAAGGATGGGCTTGTTGAAAAGAGTTATGCATAGCAAAGAGGCTTTGATTTCGATGAAACCTTTGCTTGTACTTGCCCAACGACTACTATTCGTAGCATTCGTGCACTTGCAGCTCATCCTGGTTTGAATGCACATTAGTTGGAGTTTAAATCATCATTTCTAAATGGTGACTTGCATGAAGAAGTGTATGTTTTTTAGCCCCATGGCTTTGTGTAGAAAGGGCATGAAAACTTGGTGTGGAGGTTAAAGAAGGCATTACATGGTTTAAAGCAAGCACCAGATGCTTGGTATGAAAAGATACATGCCTATCTCATTACACATGGTTTTAAGAATAGTCCAACTAAAAGCACCTTATATGTTAAGCATGCTCATGATGTGCTTCTGGTCATTGTGGTGTATGTTGATGACATGATGCTCACTCGTCCTCATGACACACATATTGCAGATTTTAAGGCTGATTTGCATGCCTCATTTGAGATGTCTGATTTGGGGTATTTGCATCACTATTTGGGCATTCAGTTTATGCAAGTTGATGGTGGAATGGCTTTGTGTCAAATGAAATATATTGACACATTATTGCACCATTTTGGCCTTGAAGACTCTAAGCCTATTGCCACTCCTATGCAGAGAGGTTTAGGATTGAGTCTTCATGATGCTAGAGATGCATTTGATGTTATTCTCTATCAGCAAGTTGTTGGATGCTTGATTAACTTATGCATTACTCGGCTAGATATTTAGTTTGTTGTCTCACAGATGAGCTTGTTTATGCATTGCCTAGGTGTCAACCAATCGGGAGGCAGTTAAGCGCATCTTTTGCTACTTGAGTTGTACCCTGCTACTTGGGTTGTTTTATCCCAAGGGGGGATCACTACCACCAGATTTGCATGCTTTTTGTGACAGTGATTGGGTTGGTTGTTATGACACTCGTGTGTCCACCGGTGGTTTTTGCTTCATGATTGGTAGCTCATGTATATCTTCGTTGAGCAAGAGGCAACCTTCTTTGGCCACTTTCAGTTGTGAGGCTAAGTATAAGGTAGCTCTCATAGTGATTGTTAAGTGTGTGTGGCTTAGATGCCTTATGGCTAATTCGGGTGTTGGCTAGTCTTCTGCCACCATCATATTCAGACTAGATAGTTAGAGTGCATTGGTAGTTGCAAGGAACCGTGTGTTCCATGCTCGCACTAAGCACATTGAGGTGCATTATCATTATGTCAGTGAGAGAGTTCTCTATTAGGGAGGTCAGCTTGGCATATGTGCCCACGCAAGAGAACATTGCAGACCTTTTCACAAAGGCTCTGGCTAGGGAGAAATTTGAAGCTTTTCGTAAAGCTTTGGGCTTACTTCCTTTTGTGGATTGATTCCACATAGCTTGGAACTTCCTTATACATGAGTGCCAGCTCCTTGGTCACTGCATCACTCCTAGGGGGGATTTGTTGATATATTTAGGAAGTGATGTGTGAAAACACACTAGAAATGCCACGCCACTTTTTCCCCTCTTTAGGAGGTTTTTTTCCTCGGCTTATATATATGCCTATTGCTATAATGGGCTACTTATCTTTGTACATTCTAGTGGTATTACATTCAGTATTGTGTGTTGTGCTGCAAGCTTCTTCTTCTTCCTTGTGTTGTTCATTTGTTGCCGCAGTTGTCGAACTCCAACAAGAATTTCTCAAGATAAGTCTCATCCATGAGGAACTATTGTTATCCTAGGCTTTGATTAAGTGTTTACGATATAGGTTGCTGGCTTGATCTTCAAGGTGAAGAATGCCCAAAACACCATAGTCCCCAGGGCAAGTGGAGATCTCCCAAAAAATTTTAGGCACACTCCAAGCTTCAAGTTTTCCTTGTTAGAGGACCTCTAGCAAGTCAAGAAAAAAATTGGAGAGGAAATTCAAAACATGTTCATCACCATTGCATCAACTAGTCAAATTGAATTGTGTTTCCTTTGATTGTTTGATCTTCTTATCTAGCTTGGATAATATCAAATTCCACCTTTCACTCGAAGATACAGAAAATCCCAAGAATATACCTATAATTCGGAATATCTAATTTCCCTTCAATCTCTTTTCATCCTTCATCAACTAAAGTCTACAGTGGAGGCTATGGTAGAGATACATATGCCATTTTAAAGAAATCGATTCCAAAGTGAGAAGCTTCAGAGAACATGTCCACGAATTACAAAAATAAGATGACACATTGCGTAACATTTTGAAGAAAAACATTCATATAATCACCCAATGCTGTTAGGACCACATGCTATTGGCGGTTGAGAAGTTTCAAGCCTCGAATATGCTCCTCTAAGGAATGATCGATAGCCAGATAACAGTGCCCATTGGGCACAATTGTGAATAGTAACGGGGCAAGAGGGAATCTTTACTTGCTAGAGTGCCTGACTTGAATCAGTAAAGAGAGATGACCATTAATGTTCACGTAAACCCCTAAACATGGGAACCTTCTTAACGAATATGAGCCCAAAGAGGATCTCTTTTAGGAACTATAAGATGAAGTCTCCCTCTAGTATTCCGTAAGCTTTCTCATAGTCTAGTTTTGGAAGAGGGAGTTTTGGGAAGATTCCTTTGCATATTCAGTACTTTTCGAATATAAATTATAGCCTTAGGGATCGATCTACACTTGATAAAGCCCTTTTTCTCTTCACTTTCCCATGGATAGATGTGATTAGTAACTCTGTTACGAATGACCTTGAGAAATAATTTATAAACCATTTGAAGCATTGTGATTGGGTGTCCATTCTCAATTGCGATCTCATTGGCTTTTTTTTTTGTAGATTAGCTTTACGAAACCCATGTAAAGACAATTTGGCAATGCTCTACAGCTGAGAGCCTCCCTGCAAGACAAGGAGAATGGATCTCAACGAATTCCTTAGCTAGGATGTCGAATCCCGACCTTTTCTCTTTTTGAAGAGATTCAATAGTGCGAGAAGTTCCTTGGGAAGAAAGCGAAGAGTCTAGGAAACACATACTGACATACGGAATGTTTTTTGAATCTAGCCCTCAAGATGGGACCATACAATCGCTTCTGTGAAGGTTAAGGGGAGAATTAGAGGTCCCAAAGGTACGATGCAAGTGGTTCATAATTAAGTCACACTTGGCCCCTTCCGAGGTGCATTGATTACCATTACTATCAATCATGAGAGACAACTCTTAGTTTGCTTGGTCTTGAGAAGTTTTGCACATTTCTTTAGTTGGTTTTCCGGACTTTCCTGTCCACCTCTCTTTAACGTAGGTATGCAGATTCTTTTATCTAATTTCCGCATTTATCATCATAATTTCCGCACTTATCATCATGAGAGACTTATGGACATGTCCACTCAAGAGTTGAACTCAGAACTTCTTCTCAGAGATTCAAAAGCATCAGCCATTAGTCTATGCGCCATTAGTCTATGCGGGCTCGGACAAGGTAGGTGGTTTTGATATATTGCTATATATTGCTCACTCGGAGAATTTTTCGCCGGTGGGTGGTTTCGACTTATTGCTCACTTGGAGAGTTTTTCGCCGATGCGTTGTTTTGCGGAAAGTTATTTTAAGGGTCGTTAAGTGCCGTGTGCAAAATTTGCACAGACAAAGGTGAACGTCGGCATGTACCGATCAAATTGAGTTGCGATCTCTCTCTCTCTCTCTCTCTCTCTCTCTCTCTCTCTCTCTCTCTCTCCCCTGACGTAGGTTGAATCGTGGGATTCCTTTGCGTTTAGTAATTGAGGTCCACGTATCAGCAATTGTTTCCAGCATGTCAAAATAAACCTTCTGTAGACAAGTAAACTAACTAGAAAGAACATGGCGAAACGAGATGCGCTATTTGTAAGTGCTCGAAGTATATTCAGAACAAGTGAAATTCCGCAACGCACTTACTACTCTACCTAATGCAGACTATTAATCATTTAATGTTTTAGGTGATTGAGCGATAACTGTAATTTGAACACCTAAAAAGTATCATTCTTTGAATCTTTTCAATTAAGCCAACACTGCCCGATGTCGTTCATGTTTATTTTCGTCAGCAATTTGTGACTTGACAAGATAAATCAACATAGGACAACTGGATCTGGGAGAGCGACCAATTCGATAATTAAGTGAAAACTCATGCATATCAAAAAGATGGAATACTCTGGACCTACCCTTGTTATACATCGACTGCTCTGAGCACACCATCTACACGGATCGCGTCCGCATGTGTAACGCATAGAGTCTGTGTACCAGGAGGGCAGATACCTTGATGACATGAATGAAGGTACAAACGAAGTAGATATGAATAAAGGTGCAATGAATGGAATGCTTGTAGTACATGATATTTATTCACCCTTATGTAGGATATAAATTCGTTGCAGCTCGAATGTAAATTCGTTACATCTTTCTAAAGAGTTCATTAAATGTATTACTGCAGGAGATGCCGATATGCTGATCTAGTAACTGTATGCAAAGAATTATCACGAGAATTACAATATGCTGGAATCATTTATTTATAAGACAATGTTAAGAGGAAGCCCTCAAACGGTGCTGTATAACAGCTTCTCTCTCTCTCTCTCTCTCTCTCTCTCTCTCTCTCTCTCTCTCTCTCTCTCTCTCTCTCTCACACACACACACACACGCACGCAGACGCATACAAATCATGACACGTATTTTTATGCTAAACGAATGAGTTCCGCACATTAAAATTTCTTTCTAAGTTGACTGAATAACTTAATAAACTTTGATTTGGATATGCAAACTAACTATAAAAGACTGGCTCAAGGAAATATGATGTTGATATCCGACCTAATAAACAGCGATCAATCGATTCCTGTAGGACATCACAGTAATCATATATTTAATATTGAAACCATAATCTTGCAATAGATTGAATCTTTCCTGGGGGACAAGAGCAAAAATTAATCGAACGAGGAGAACGGCTTCCTGTAGAAAATCAGACTAATATATGTCGTGACAATGTTTCTGCGTCATCCTGCTTAAAGAATTCGCAGAGGCGAGGACGGGAATATCAATCATACATACTCTTGGGCATACCGAGCCTTCATAGTTCGTTCAAGTGATATGAATTGATAAAAAGAGATTTTCCGACAGTATAACTAGTAGAGTCGCAGTTCTCTGTTACTAATACACGCAGATGCCTACATAAATAGAAAGCTGAGAAATACGGTTTCACATATAGGTCCCTCGGAATACTTTAACCTTCGAAACAATAAAAACTGAAAAGCAGAGTTCGTGACATTGATGCGAGAGGACGCGATTCTCTCTCTCTCTTTCTCACACACACACACATACACAAACACGAACACACACACACACATCGCGTGCATTGGTTGGACGATTTGACACTATTAAAAATAAAAATGATATGTTTCAGCGTACTTGAGTCGCTGGTCCAGATGACAAATATCCAAGATCTTTCGATTAACTATGAACACGCGTCCCCCTCGACATCCTTTTGGACTTTCTTTTTGGAAATGTGAATTTATATGAAGAATTTTGGGTTAGCAAATCAATCCGTTAACTAGATGAGCAACTTAAGAAAGCTGTCAAACCCTGTCGCTCTGAAAACAACAAAAGAAAAGGGGAAAAAACAATGCCGATGGGTTTATCACCTTTTTTACGAAGCAGGCAGCTCAATCTGCTAATAGTTGTGAGCAGCTTGCTCAATGCGCGAAGCATTGTGGAGAAACAGGAGCTCAGGGGACACAACCTCGAAGAGATTCTCGGCATTTTTTTTTTTGAGAAAGCAGGAAAATATAGATAGACAGAGGAAAGTTACATCAGTGCAGAGGGCAGGAGCACCTTAGACCAAAAGGTTTACAAAGAGTACAACATTCCATATCTCTGCCCAGATCATATTTGAGCTAACAGAGCTTTCCAGCTAGTGTTGTTTACATACAGAAGAGAGTGAAGTTCGTAGGGGGGCAAAGAGGGCCTGACAATGCTTTTAATACAATGGTTAGCCACTTTTCTAAGGATAATGGGGAGGGAAATGAGAAAGTTCTTCCTCACATGACCAAAAACTCTATTATTTTTGCTTAACCAGATGGCTCACAATATGTGTCCGCTCCAAGTATTCCACAACAATAAGTCCATATTTTTGCAACAACCAAGTATAACATCCAACTTTTGAAGCCTGGGAGCCTGTATACTTTGCAGGTATTTTTCCACAGAGTCCCAAAAGGGCTTAGCATGGGCACATTCAAAGAATAGGTGACAAACATCCTCCACCCGGCCACAAAATGCACATTTTCCTCCATCAAAAAATATTTTCCTGACTCTGGGCCTACCCAAACCCCTTAATGAATGATCAGCCATTGGAGAAAGGAATGTTTTCTACTATCAGGGTAAGCCCACAAAGATTTAAATCTGTAAAACCACTGAGAGGGGGTCCAGTTGCCACTCCGATTCCTGTTTAGTTTAGGAATGATGACATCCATAGAACCTTTGTTCCTTTTGAAATTACACTAGATAAACTCGGCAACATCACGGAGCCTCAGAGCCTGCCATCTACATTGGTTCAACTGCACTTCCAACATTGACTTATGATGTAGTAGAACCTGCAAGCAAGACAGGGAGATATTAGGCATATTTAGCAAGGCGTGATCTTCCATCATACCTCCATTAACCATAAAGTCTCTCCAGGATTTGAAGGAGAGCTTGTGACACTTGTGCTCCTTAATAGCAATGTTGCCATTGTTCCAGTGAGCCAACCAGCCCAGCCAGGGAGACTCCTGTAAATAAAAATTAGAAAAAGATCTTGAATTGCCTAGAGGGATAAAAAGAGATTTAGCTTTAAACGAAGCCTTCCATATCCTGCAGACCAGAGGGCTCCCAATAGGGGAAATGGGATGAGGACAACATAGGATATCCCACACCTTTATGTTATGCCAGGACCTGTAATTAGACAGATAAAATTTAGACACACTCCTGTGGACAAGAATAGACCATATTTCATGACACCCAATACTTCACCCATTTGGCAGCCATGTTGTCAGCCATTTTCATAGGACACTATAAATCCAGGCCACCTTTCTCTTTAGGGAGACAACAAGTTTCCCAAGAAACGTTAGCAATTTTTTTACTAATAGCAGAACCACCCCACAGAAACCTTTTAGCCATGGAAATTACCTGACCCAATTGCTTTTTGGAAGGAGACCAGCATGATAGAAAATACACCAATTTGGGAAGCAAGTATTGATTCAACATAAACGTTCTATGGGGAAGGGAACTGTTAGCATGATACCAAAGAGACATACTTTTTTTGAATATTTGTTAGAACAGAGACTCTCAAACACATGCGGGATCCACAACAGCGGCAACTTCTTTCTTATTAAACGTTAAATTCATTTATACGTAATAGAATACAACAAATAGGAAGATATAACATGACGTCCTCTTCATGAGGACTCAAACACTTTTTATTTTATCCACTTCTAGAATAAGGGTCATCCATTGTTTAGACGGAGAGACATTCGTACAACTTTCTATCCTGTTGCATAGCCAAGCAAAGGAGCTCATTATGGTGAAGAACTTTGGAGAGTTTCCAAATTGATTATACATCGGCAATAGGATCCCACACAGCCACAATCCAGCCCACCATCTCGCCTTACAATGTGTTCTTCGAGGAGATGTTCTAACTGATCATTGTAAGACTTTCGTTTTTTTATGTGTCGTTCCACACAATCTTGCTCTTTGGTCATGTGTAAAAAGGTTTCAAATATGCTTCCCCCCTTCAATTTTCGGGGGGCTCCACCCCTTCCTCGACATATGTCTGAGAAGGATCTTCCATAGAACGGTCACCTTCTCCAACTCTATACCGAGTACATGTGTTATGTACTCTAATGGCAATCAAAACATGATTTTATATGAACAAAAGTGAACCATGAATCATGTACAAAAAGTTTTATATTCCATAAATGAAGGATGTACAAGAGTGGCAAAGCACTTCCATATAGGAACCGAATACAAAACGTGACAAAATGCTTCCATATAGAAATCGATAACAAAATTATAATCATTGCCACATAGGAGTGTAATAGAAAATTGTGGCAAAGCACTATCATACATATATGCAAGGGGATCAAAACATTTATCGTGATCGATATCGTCAACAGCGAGATGCGATGACCACACATTTAGATACGATTGGAACGTGGCATTTAGGTAGCGGCGGACTCGATAGTATGCGCTACCAATTTGTAAGTATCATCTCAATTACTGAATTCATTAGCTTATAGATATCGTCATGGATTGGTTGCATTGTTGTAGGACTTAGAGGGACGCAGTGCAATTATTTCATGGGAGAATCTATGATTAAGTAAACTAATAGCTTGAGCAAGCTTCGAACCATCGATGAGACATCACCTCGCGTGCCATATGCTAAGTCCATTCTGAACTCACAATAGGATGCCTAGACGCTGGCTCGTACTCTTCATATATCGATTGTGTGACATAATTTTTGGAATCCTTATCCTCTTCGCTCCATTTTAACATTACAGAATGTTCAAAATCTATGGAGCAAAGTTGTTGAATCAGCTGACTCATGGACTTTCCGGCTACATCCATGACTGAAGCTCGATTACGTATGTGATATATTTTGGAGTCGTCATGACCATGCACTCCCCAAGGTGTACGTGGAGATCCCATCTAATCCAATGTGGAGATGTTTGTATGCATATGCATGTGTGTATGCATATGCATGTGTATGCATATGCATGTGTGTATGCATATGCATGTGTGTATGCATATGCATGTGTGTATGCATATGCATGTGTATGCATGTGTGTATGCATATGCATGTGCATGTGTGTATGCATATGCATGTGTGTATGTATATGCATGTGTGTATGCATACACACAGGCATATGCATGTGTGTATGCATATGCATGTATGTATGCATATGCATGTTTGTATGCATACACACATGCATATGCATGTGTGTATGCATATGCATGTGTGTATGCATATGCATGTGTGTATGCATATGCATGTGTGTATGCATATGCATGTGTGTATGCATATGCATGTGTGTATGAATACACAATATGCATGTGCATGCTTGTATGCATATGCATGTGTGTATGCATATGCATGTGTATGCATATGCATGTGTATGCATATGCATGTTTATGCATGTGTGTATGCATATGCAAGTGCATGTGTGTATGCATATGCATGTGTGTATGCATAGGCATGTGTGTGTGCATATGCATGTGTGTATGCATATGCATGTTTATCCATATGCATGTGTATGCATATGCATGTGTATGCATATGCATGTGTATGCATGTGTGTATGCATATGCATGTGCATGTGTGTATGCATATGCATGTGTGTATGTATATGCATGTGTGTATGCATATGCATGTATGTGTGCATATGCATGTTTGTATGCATACACACATGCATATGCATGTGTGTATGCATACACAATATGCATGTGCATGTTTGTATGCATATACATGTGTGTATGCATATGCATGGGTATGCATATGCATGTTTATGCATGTGTGTATGCATATGCAAGTGCATGTGTGTATGCATATGCATGTGTGTATGCATATGCATGTGTGTATGCATATGCATGTGTGTATGCATATGCATGTTTGTATGCATATGCATGTGTGTATGCATATGCATGTTTGTATGCATATGCATGTTTGTATGCATATGCATGTTTGTATGGATATGCATGTTTGTATGCATATACATGTAGGTATGCATATGCATGTTTGTATGCATACACACATGCATATGCATGTGTGTATGCATATGCATGTATGTATGCATATCCATGTGTATGCATATGCATATGCATGTGCGTATGCATATGCATGTGCATGTGTGTATGCGTATGCATGTTTGTATGCATATGCATGTTTGTATGCATGTGCATGTGTGTATGCATACACATATGCATATGCATGTGTGTATGCATGTGCATGTTTGTATGCATATGCATGTGTCTATGCATATGCATGTTTGTATGCATATGCATGTGTGTATGCATATGCATGTGTGTATGTATATGCATGTGTGTATGCATATGCATGTGTGTATGCATATGCATGTGTGTATGCATATGCATGTGTGTATGCATATGCCTGTGCATGTGTGTATGCATATGCATGTGTGTATGCATATGCATGTGTGTATGCATACACATTATGCATGTGCATGTCTGTATGCATATGCATGTGTGTATGCATATGCATGTGTATGCATGTGCGTATGCATATGCACGTGTGTATGCATGTGTGTATGCATATGCATGTTTGTATGCATATGCATTTGTGTATGCATATGCATATTTGTATGCATATGCATGTGTGTATGCATATGCATGTTTGTATGCATATGCATGTGTGTATGTAGATGCATGTTTGTATGCATACACACATGCATATGCATGTGTGTATGCATATGCATGTGCATGTGTGTATGCATATACATGTGTGTATGCATACACACATGTATACGCATGTGTGTATGCATATGCATGTTTGTATGCATATGCATGTTTGTATGAATTTGTATGTTTGTATGCATATGCATGTGTGTATGCATACCCATATGCATATGCATGTGTGTATGCATGTGCATGTTTGTATGCATATGCATGTGTGTATGCATATGCATGTTTGTATGCATATGAATGTGTCTATGCATATGAATGTGTCTATGCATTTGCATGTGTGTATGCATATGCATGTGTGTATGCATATGCATGTGCATGTGTGTATGCATATGCATGTGCATGTGTGTATGCATATGCATGTGTGTATGCATATGCATGTGTGTATGCAAATGCATGTGTGTATGCATATACACATGCATGTGCATGTGTGTATGCATATACATATGCATAAGCATGCGTGTATGCATGTGTGTATGCATGTGCATGTTTCTATGGATATGCATGTGTGTATGCATATGCATGTTTGTATTCATATGCATGTGTGTATGCATATACGTGTGTGTATGCATATGCATGTGTGTATGCATATGCATGTGCATGTGTGTATGCATATGGATGTGTGTATGCATATGCATGTGTATGCATATGCATGTGTGTATTCAAATGCATATGTGTATGCATATGCATGTGTGTATGCATATGCATGTGTATATGCATAGGCATGTGTGTATGCATACACATATGCATAAGCATGTGTGTATCCATGTGTGTATGCATATGCATGTGTGTATGCATATGCATGTGTGTATGCATATGCATGTGTGTATGCATACACATTTGCATATGCATGTGTGTATGCATGTGCATGTTTGTATGCATATGCATGTGTGTATGCATATGCATGTTTGTATGCATATGCATGTGTGTATGCATATGCATGTGTGTATGCATATGCATGTGTGTATGCATATGCATGTGTGTATGCATACACATATGCATATGCATGTGTGTATGCATGTGCATGTTTGTATGCATATGCATGTGTGTATGCATATGCATGTGTGTATGCATATGCATGTTTGTATGCATATGCATGTGTGTATGCATATGCATGTGTGTATGCATATGCATGTGTGTATGCATATGCATGTGTGTATGCATATGCATGTTTGTATGCATATGCATGTTTGTATGCATACACACATGCATATGCATGTGCATGTGTGTATGCATATGCATGTGCATGTGTGTATGCATATGCATGTGCATGTGTGTATGCATATGCATGTGCATGTGTGTATGCATATGCATGTGCATGTGTGTATGCATATGCACCTGTGTATGAATATGCATGTGTGTATGCATATGTATGTTTATGCATATGCATGTGTATGCAT
This sequence comes from Ceratopteris richardii, assembly GCA_020310875.1. Taxonomy (NCBI): domain Eukaryota; kingdom Viridiplantae; phylum Streptophyta; class Polypodiopsida; order Polypodiales; family Pteridaceae; genus Ceratopteris; species Ceratopteris richardii. The sequence continues at coordinate 5,843,174 of CM035430.1, read as the reverse complement.
ATGCATGTGTGTATGCATACACACATGCATATGCATGTGTGTATGCAAATGCATGTGTATACATATGCATGTGTGTATGCATATGCATGTGTGTATGCATACACACATGCATATGCATGTGTGTATGCATATGCATGTGTATGCATAGACATATGCATAAGCATGTGTGTATGCATGTGTGTATGCATACACATATGCATATGCATGTGTGTATGCATGTGCATGTTTGTATGCATATGCATGTGTGCATGCATATGCATGTTTATATGCATATGCATGTGTGTATGCATATGCATGTGTGTATGCATATGCATGTGTGTATGCATGTGCATGTTTGTATGCATATGCATGTGTGTATGCATATGCATGTATGTATGCATATGCATGTGTGTATGCATTTGCATGTGTGTATGCATATGCATGTGTGTATGCATATGCATGTGTGTATGCATATGCATGTTTGTATGGATATGCATGTTTTTATGCATATGCATGTTTGTATGCATACACACATGCACATGCATGTGTGTATGCATATGCATGTGCATGTGTGTATGCATATGCATGTGTGTATGCATATGCATGTGTGCATGTGTGTATGCATATGCAGGTGTGTATGCATACACATGCATATGCATGTGTGTATGCATATGCATGTTTGTGTGCATATGCATGTGTGTATGCATATGCATGTGTGTACGCATATGCATGTTTATATGCATTTGCATGTGTGTATGCATATGCATGTTTGTATGCATACACACATGCATATGCATGTGTGTATGCATATGTATGTGTGTATGCATGTGCATGTGTGTATGCATATGCATGTGTGTATGCATATGCATGTGTGTATGGATATTCATGTGTGCATGTTTGTATGCATATGCATGTGTGTATGCATATGCATGTGCATGCATGTGTGTATACATATCCATGTGTGTATGCATATGCATGTTTGTATGCACATGCATGTGTGTATGCATGTGTGTATGCATACGCATGTGTGTATGCATACGCATGTGTGTATGCATACGCATGTGTGTATGCATATGCATGTGTGTATGCATATGCATTTGTGTATGCAATTGCATGTGTGTATGCATGTGTGTATGCATATGCATGTGTGTATGTGAGTGTGTGTGTATATGTGTTTGTATGTATATGTTAGTGTGTTTACGTGAGTGTGTATGTATATGTATATGTTTCTCTCTCTCTCTATGTCAATCAAAAACAAAACAATCACTTACATCGATGTAATTGTTTGGATCGATCCACTTGAAGTTTTCCTTTGTCGAATTTCCAAAGAATTGATCCCAAAATCTATTGCAAAACTAAAGAGAGAAGATATTAGAAAAGGAAAAACATAAACAAAGAAAAAAGAGTGCTATGGTATGTGCGATATACTTACCAAAACTTCAGATCTAGAAAAATAGACGTGTGCTTAGCGAAAAAGAGAGAGAGGGAGGGGGAGAGAGAGAGAGAGGGTGGAAGAGAGAGAGAAAGAGTGACAAACAGAGATAGGTTGTTCGCACGTGTGAAGTCGATAGTAGAAGATCTAGTTTCAAAATGCCCAAAATCTCGAATTTTCGCTCTCGGGCCTGGTTAAAACAGAGCCTTGGTATAAGCATTGGTAATTTCCAATAAATTACCGATGCTTATACCGATGCTCATACTGATGCCGATGCTCATACCCAACTGTACCGATGCATCCATTGGCTTCATGTGTTGTAGTGAGAGATTAGTTTGTAGTAGTAAGATTTCTATATGTCATCAAACATACCATGTGTGTTTTCACCAATTATGGTTTTTCCTGTAAAGAATGCCAGCCTTCGCATATACATAAACTTAAAAAAACGCAGTTAGAAACTTTTAGAGGTAGCTTGCTTGTCACGTCCTTAAGAGACTCACAAGGAAACCTATTTAAAATTTTCTTGATGGATTTTATAGATACAATCAAGTGACCATAGCCCATGATAATCAGCATAAGACAACATTCATACTAGAATGGGAGTATATAAATTTAGGCTGATGCTCTTTGGTGTGTAGATGCTCTTAATACTTTTGAAAGCTACATCGGCAATTTGTTCAATGAGTTCCTCAAAAACTTGAAGAAAGTTTAAAATAATGTATTTTACAACTATATTTTGCAATGGGTGAACCATATATATGGTGTTTAGGATGGATTTTCCGAAACCATCAAACAAATCGTCCATATCGTAAGCCTAAGAAGTTTTCTCCTTTTCATAACATGGTAGAATCAAAGGAATATTTATTTAAATTAAGGAATCACCACTAGGGAGAATAGAATCAAGGTTGGTGTGATTTTATCGTGACCAAATACAATAACATAAGTATACACTTTCATGTCTTCCTATGGATACTTCGTACGATAGATTCATCGAGATGTATGTGATGATTGTTAAGCCTTTATGCATAATTTATAGAACTTGATTGCACTCTCATCGATTGGTTGGAGAGACTAAAGCTAGTAGAACATTTGAATGCATCTACATGCACGAAAAAGAATTTGATCCAATGGAAGCCGTTTCACATTCTTCATGTCAAGACTATATTGAAGAATCTCATTGGATCTTGTAGATGCATCCGAATTTTCTATTAGCTTTATTCTCTCAAAACTAATCGATGAGAGTGCAATCAAAGTTGCAATAGCACATTCTTTCAAGTGGTCAAACAAAGAAAACAAGAACCATACCATTATTAAAAGGAAAGTATTAGGAGTGGTATATTTTCTAATAAAGATTAGGTATTATGTCCGGGCTGCTCCCTTTAACTTCATTGTATACCATTAGGCATTGTTTCATAGATGGAAATCGTGCACTAAGTCACTAAACAACTACCAAGGATTACATATGGGCCTTGAATCAAAGTGGATAATGATCCATATGATGCTTATTTATTAAAAGGCGAATGAATATATGAGGTAAAAGTCATGGAAGTTGAGGTCGAGGTGAATTAAGAGATCAATCACGTATGAATTCTCTGTACATGGAAAACTTGGCCACAATGCAAGACTCCACTAAGAAGAGTAAGACGAAATAGGGTACCTATTCTCCAACTCCAAGTACATCATAGATTGAAATTTGCTACGATGCTTGGACCGAGCAGAAAAAAAAAAAAGAAAAACAGATGAACTCGACGAGGCATATGGACACTAGTTGTAATCACAACATGAATATCCCAAGAGAATATTTTTGCAGTTTTAAAATGCATGTGCGTAACGTAAACATGTGTTCTCCACCACATGCCAAACTATCAGAACTACAACACTCATAATACTAGAAACATCCAAACATTACATTTTGTTTATGTATATATGAATATCTAATGAACACTATAATGCAACTACCTTTTGATATGTGTTAATGGATGGGACCTATGGTACCTCTATTTGTACATGGTATCAAGATAGCATAAGTGCCGAAGCAATGGCCTTCGCTGATTTTTCCACCCAAGATCCAACTTATCGTAATGGGTAATGTGTGGGCCACACGAAATTATAAACTCTATAAGCTCCATGGATGCAACTTCCAACCTTGGAAACTGACCATAAAGATGGTCATCTAGAAAATGGATCTACTGGACATGCTCGATGGGACCATGGCCTATCATTACAAAGCAATCGACCCAAAAAGCACAAGGACATGGGATGAAAAAGATCTAAATGCTAGATTAGAAATTTTTTGTATGGATGAGTGGACCCTTTAAGATAGTTTGTTGGTTGCTTAAGACTACAAATGAAGTGTGGAAGGACTTGGAAGATACACATCAGACAAAATCCGTTGCATAAAATGTGCATGGACGAGGACAATTGTTCGCGCGTTTGAGGGAGGAGCAAGACTTTACATTAATAAATGTCTGAAAATTGCATGCACGTGTCAATGATATACTTTTGGCAAGCATGGAATTCCCATAATAATCAATCAGTGCTATTTACTTCTTCTCTACCTCTTAAATTATAATTGTTTCTTGCAGCATTGTTTGAATCGCCATTATCCTATTGCTTTAATTGTCGCTCTTACAATGTAGGAAGTTCCATTCCAAAGTGCCTACTTAATGTCTCCATCAACTTCTTATCCTATTCTTGGCACGAATTTAAAAGGGCTCAGTTATTTCGCATCTCTAGAGCAGCTTCCGATTTGAGTTCTAAGCATATTTCCATGTGATGCTTCGTAAGACCCTCTCCATTTTGGAGGTATAATTCTTAAAACCTGCACTACGCGTTCCCTAGGACCTCATAATATTCACAGGAATCATTGTAAGGAGAGATGGAAACACCCCGCATTCTTCATGGATTCACCCACTAAAAGTTCAGCGTAAATGGATTTTGTACCAAAATTAGATGTTGGTTCTAGGTATGATATGAACCCAATGTGACCTTCATGGCCTCAACTCTACCCTTCTTTATGTCTAGATATGCTTGGATCTTAGACTCTAGGGAAGCACGTCATTTGTCATGTCATAATGACAAATTAGCAGACAATATACATCTAATAACTTCTCTCAAAGTCTAGAAGTTTTATGTGCATGTTTATGTACTAGCCCATGACCTTATGTGTGTGTACACCTACATGTGTGAGATGTATGTATATGTGTTTATGAATGTATCTGTGAATGTGCATTTGGTGTGTATTGTTGTCTGTGTGTGTTTCATTCATGTGCATGGACGTCGTAAGTGTACGTGTGTATGTGATTGGTTGAATATGAATGTGCGTATATGTGTATCTGGACTTGAATGCATGTGTGTGTATGCGGGATATGTGTATGTTATCAATATTTGTATCTAATATATTATAATCGTTAAAGTAAAAAAATGTAAATCTAAGATAATAATTAAAATGGAAAAAAATTATATATATATATATATATATATATATATATATATATATATATATATATATATATATATATATATATATATAAATAAGAATAAATAAAACAAAAGTAAAACTATGGAATAAAATAAAAACGAAAGTTGTATGCATACATGTATAATCTAAATGTAATGTGATGTAGTCAACTATATGCGTTTGTTGAGTGTATGTTTCCATGTGACTGAGTGTTGTGTGATTTTCATGAATTTCTATGTGCCTGTTTGTTGGTGTGTATGTTGGTGGATGAATGTGATTTTGTCATCTTTTCTATGCTTTTCATTCTAGATATGTGATCCAGGGGGGTCGAAGAGAGAAAGAGAGGAGCGGAGAACGAGACGTACGGATGGAGATCGAGGTGCTATTTAGTTGCTGGAGATGCACGATGGAGAAGGATATATACACACACACACACATACATATATATATATATATATATATATATATATATATATATATATATATATATATATATATATATATATATATATATATATATAGAGAGAGAGAGAGAGAGAGAGAGAGAGAGAGAGAGAGAGAGAGAGGTTTTATATCATTTAATTTTTATGTTATTGATTTCGAGATTCAAAAATTTATTTGATTTATTTATTACTTTTTTATGAAATATAAGTTGAGAATAAAATAGATTTAATGATTAGTAATTTATCTTAATCAAATTATTACATTAAGATACTAAGAATTGGAATATGAAGATAAAGATAAGAAATTGGAAAAAGAATAAGAAAATAATAAAAAAATGAATAAATAAGAAATATGGATAAATATGAAGAAATAAGCTTATTCCTTAAATGAATAAGCAAAAAGAGATTAAAGAGATAAAAAAGGAAATAAACATTAAATAAAGAAGAAAATTTATATTAATAAAAAATAAAACGATTATGATTTCTATTCTTTTTTATTAGTGTAGTAATGATATTGTTCTTTTTTATTGTGTTTACTAGGGACGTTTTGAGAAGATTAAATTTTCTAGCAGTTGATCGATTTTTATAGCAGTTGATTTGCATTTCTTTTATCAGTGTAGCAAAGATATTGTTTGTTTTCCTATTGTTTTTACTAGGGATTTTTTGAGAAGATTAAATTTTGTAGCAGTTGATTTGCTACTTGGAGAAGCTTGGGGGATCCAAGCTTTAAGATTGGAATGTGATCCTCATGCAAAGGAGCTGACTTCATGCAGTGCGACAAGAGGTTTGAAAGTTTCTCTCGGGCTCCCAGCAAGGAGTTTTTTTTTTTAGATGGTCATTTCACTCATTGGCACATAGTTCATGAGTCACTTTGATACTGATTTGTGAGAATTTCTTTCATTGACTTGTATCATTGTTAGAACGTAGAAACATTACCATATATTCTTATTTTCTATTAAGCATTAGTCAAGCAACAAAATCGTTCTTATTAAAAATTGTACGTTATTTAAGCCCTGATGAATTCGTATGAACAATTAGGTAGAAATGAACCACAAAAAAAGAATTCGACTATGTCCACGCAAACCATTTCCAGGGTGTGTCCTACGGATACGGATAGGAACATGAATCCTCATGCAAACTTCATTTTTGAACTCGCGCTTGCACGACCAACGCTGTTTCCGCTCAAATGTCATCACGATTCACTTGATTATATCCAAAGCACCGAGCATGCAACACCATGGCTAGGAGCATTAAATGGATTTGTTCCACCTTGTCATATAAGCTTTTTCTAATGTGGTACATGTTTCTAATATATCATGTAGATAATTATGTGTTTTCAAACTTATTACACGTTCGGTACCTATATTCTTTAGTGTCAGGGTATGTGTGGATTAAGCACACTTTCCCATCCGGCTTTGTTACATCATTTCATTGCCCTCAGGTAGGAAAACTCTACCTATTAGGCTAGGCCGTTCGTCACCATAAAGGTAATGCCACAACTGATTCCCATTCTGAGAACACATCTCTTGTACTTTGGCACAACCGATTATGACATTTTGCAGCCGTAGAACATGATGTTTGTTCCAAAATTGCATTTTTCATCTCATCTTGCCAGTCCAAAGCATACGCTCATCTCCCTAGGTGAAGGGTGCGTCCATGGCAATATGGCCAATCAGAGGTGCCCAACAAGAAATTCCTCTAGCTATACGCCCTTAGTATTAATCCATTCGGATATTTGTGAACCTATGCCTCTTCTATCTATTAGTGATCAGAAGTACTTACAAACTTTCATCTATTATTATACAATACACTAAAGTGGTTTCCTTTCTAGCATATAAAGATGGTCTCAATGTTCTTTCCCTACTCCACCGTTCTTTTCTCAAAAGAAATCATTCATGGAGGAAGAAGAAGGCACTCATGTTGCAGAGATGGATTCGGAAGGATTCACCGAAGTAAGATGTAGGAGGAAAGTTAGCCCTCAAAGATGGGTAGCAAGGAACGTTAGGACCATTGCTCCTTCGAATAACATGTACTATAACCTAGAAAAGGAGATTAATGAGGTCGACCTCCTAGGGGATAACCTTTATGAAGAAGACCCTACTGATAAAGCCCTTGGGTGCCCTTCCAGCAAAGAAGACAACCAGGAAGGTTACACCACGAGTAAAGAGGAAGGCTTCACTACTAACAATGAAGACAACCCAGACAATGAAAGCTCGTTCCTTGGTCCTACTCTTCCGCTTTGCATGCCAATCTTACTGCAACAAAATTCAAAGCTTAAAGGGAAAAAACTGTCCGGCATGCCTTGGAAGAGCCCCCTCAAGAGTAGGATCCTAAGTCAAGAAGCTGGGAAGAAAAAATAAGATCACAAGAAAAAAAAAGATTGGGTCCCTCCCCCCAAAGAGGGCAACCATCAATAATGAAAAATCACATCGCTAAACGTTAGGGTTTGTCTGACCCCTCAAGAGCGGCGATTCTTATTGAAATCATCGTTGGCTTGCGGCATCTATCACGTCCCCTATTCAGTTCACTTTGGTCTCAATTTATGCCCCTAATGGAGGTGGATAGAATCGATATGTGGGCTTCCCTCGACTCCCTATCACACAATATTTTGAGTTGTGGGGACTTCAACATGGTTGAGTTTCTTGAGAACCGATGGAATAACAAGGGGAAAATTATTGATGGTCGGGAGCAAGAGATATGGGATAAAATCAATCTCCATCTCGACCTCGTCGAGGTAAAAGACATGAAGGGGTTCTCCTGGTCTAATCTCCAATTGGGGGACTCTTTGAGGAAAGCACTATCACACAATATTTTGAGTTGTGGGGACTTCAACATTGTTGAGTTTCTTGAGAACCGATGGAATAACAAGGGGAAAATTATTGATGGTCGGGAGCAAGAGATATGGGATAAAATCAATCTCCATCTCGACCTCGTCGAGGTAAAAGACATGAAGGGGTTCTCCTGGTCTAATCTCCAATTGGGGGACTCTTTGAGCAAAGCAAGACTTGATAGATGTTACATCGACCAAAACACAATCCTCCAGTGCGGTACTCCTTCGATCTCCCAACACATGGACCTGACTATCTTGGACCACTATGTGATTACTCTTTCTTTAAAATTGATTCCCATGATCCAAAAAGCTCCTTGGTTTCATGCTTATCAGAAGTCGTTTTCCCTCCCCTCTTTCCACCAAGAAATTTTCGCAGTGTGGGTGGAGGCCTTTACCTACTATAATGAACTGGCTAAGTGCTAGAGAAGTGTGGTGGAAAGGACATGACAAATTCTGATACAGACTCATTAGGCTATAAGAGATATCCAAAAAAAAAGAAGAGAAACGATGTACCGGAGGCTCTCACGGCTTGAAGAAGAAGTGAACAATGGTAACTTAGATTGCTAACAAGGGCTTCTGAAAATCATTGGAAGACTAAGACTCAATGAAGAGGTTCAAAGGAAAAATCTGCAAATATTCTTCAAAGATTGGTGGGCGGGGAAGGCGGACAAACCATCGAAAGATATGTGTAACATCCTCAAAAGAAACAAGCTAGAGAATCCATCCTCTTCTTGGTCGATAACAATGGGATCATATGTAGCACGGAAGTTGAGAATAGATCTATCATTCGTCGAGCAGTATACACATCTTCTTAGGGTCTCGACTCCATTTTCCCCACATACGCATGACTACATGGCAACCATCTCAAGGGTTGCTCATGGCAACCACCTCGCTGCGTCTGGTGTGGCAAAGGGCTCTCTCTTTCGGTGCCCTCTTTGAGTGTCTTAATAATGTTGTCATCAAGTTAATTCACAAAGATAAGAACAAAATTGAAAACTGGCAGCCGATTACCATGGTACAAACTCGATACAAGATAATTGCCAAAGTTATGGCAAACAGAATCTCTTGTCATTTAAATTCATGCCTTTGTGAGGACCAGAAAGGTTTTATCAAAGCTAGATCTATACTTGAAGCAATTGTCGATATTTGGGAAGGCCTTGCGTTTGTTGAGGAATCTGCACAAGATCTCGTATTCATTAAGATCGACTTTGACAAAGCATATGACAGATTGGAATGGGACTTTATTCTTCAATCACTAAAAGACCTTGGATGCAACCCAAAGTTCACAAAGATGAAAAGATCTATCACACAAGGCTGACCATTGGCTATTAAAGTATCGCATGGACGCTGACAATCTGAAAGGTCTTTCCCTACCATTAGATCACGGCTAAATGATTGTGAGACTCTTTGCGGATGTCATGAATGCCTTTGTACATGACGATATGAACAGGATTGAGGTGTTTTGGAGTTGCCTTGACACCTTTTGTGTGGCATCAGGTTCAAAAATCAAACATGCTAAAACTACTTTTAGAACAATCCGTGGACATCCACCCCAACTGTTGTTAGATCAGGAGTGTCAAGCTATCCCTAGGGGTCAAATCTTCCGTCTCCTAGGCATTCGGATGGGCTTCGACATCCCAACGGACCAACGATGGAGCTGGGTGCTATTGAAATTGGATATCAAACTAAATCATTGGAAAGGTATGCAAGTTAACTTTGAAGGGCGTGCAATGGTTGTTAACACATTTATGCTTTCTATGACTACTTACTTTATCTCGTGTTCGAGACCTAAGGAGAAAGAGTTGGTCAAAGTGGAAAGAATCTGCAAAAACTTCCTATGGACTCGGGACCCCAATAGAGAAGGATTCCCAAAATCAAAATCCTAAGGAGAAAGAGTTGGCTAAAGTGGAAAGAATCTGTAAAAACTTCCTATGGACTGGACCCCAATAGGGAAGGATTCCCAAAATCAAATGGGAAACTTGCATTAACTCGAAAGACTCAGGGGGCTTCGGTATTTTGGATATCGCTGGGTTGGCTGACAAATTGGTGGCAAAGTGATTTATCAAGACTTGGAGCAATACTGATGGTGGACTCCAAACTGCTTCTTTTTTGTTTCATCAAACAAAAACTTGACATTTGAACAGCGCAATTGTGCCGCCGGGGTACACTAGATTCCTGTCTCGTATAAAACACGTGCAACAATTTATGTGGTTCCAGCCTAAACCTACACTAGATTCATGTCTCATATAAAACACGTGCAAGAATTGATGTAGAAACAGAGCTTGAGACATAAGTTTCATAATCTGCGTATAAAACAAAAAAAGGAAAGCATAGGCAGGCGTCTACGCAGAAGAGGGTACGTACTGCACATTAAAAATGCTCCATAGACATAGATATACGTTGTTCAAATCAACCTAATCTTACCATTAAATTAGATAACATCATTTCGCGCTTACTAGCGCCTCCATAAATGGTCTAATCTTGCTTCGTGCGTCCGTACCATCTTCAGATAATTGCTACTTTCTTCTGAACACAAAATATAGAGATGGTGCTGCAAACAGATAATTATACCGATAGATATTTGCTAGGAATGGCGGGATCTAAGATTTAGTTCTTTCTGTTACCGTAATAGAGCATCACACCGTTTGTTGTCAAGTACTTTTGAACATCAAATGCCAACAGATTATTATCATTATTTTTTTTTTTAATAAGAGGGAGTTCGGCAAGCCCAACAGTATTGAGAAAGGGAATTCTCTAGTGTGTAAGGGCTATCAGCCATTGTGTACTGTACTGACAGATGAAACATTGAGCCATATGAAAGATCTTGAGCCTCATAAATTTCCCCATTAATAGCTCTATTAGCACGAAGAATTAATGCAGATGAGAACCAAATTAAGGATGTCAATTATGTAGGGGCACTTGTCCAACGGTATTTATTCAACAACAGAGAGTTATTGTCTACTATAACTTGTAGTTTCACTGCAGAAGTAAAAGTATTGGATATACGAAGAGTGCGGTAGACCGTTATCGTCATTTCAAAATGAAACTGCTCATCGTCAGGAATCTGGCTTGTTGCGATGCTCATGTATATTGCAGAAGAAAATCTCGTCGCGTAGCAATCCGGTAAATCTTGTTAGAACAAGCAAAGCACTGTGATAATGTCTCAGGGGGCGCCTAAACAGAAACCTTCAGCTCTACGAATCACTGACACTGATTACTGCCATTTTCTGCTTTAGCTGAGAATGTACAAGTTTGTGGAATCCCTTTCACAAGATTGTAGAAGCTAAATAAGGATTTCTAGCAGAAATCGGGGGTGAGTAGTGCAAGTGTATATCAGGCGGAAAACAATGGCAGTAGTAGATTTGTTTCTGAATTTCTGAAAGATGACCAATACTTGACTTGCATGAACTTCGATGCCAGTTGAAATGGATCAGAGCACTTGTGGAAGTACAAGTCAAGATGCAATGTGCCATATTGCATAACCAGTCTGCCCTTCTGACTTTTATAAAAGACTACACCTATATAATGAAGATATTTATTAACTAGTAAACTAGACTGCATTATCTTACCTCTAAAACAACAAAAAAAGAAAAAAAGAAGCCCTGAAGCTATGGTAGAAAATGGTTATACATTAAAAAGGATCAAAGGTTTATGAACGTTGAATTGAGGTCCAATGAGAATGATGGTTAATGTCATAAGCCGGAAAAGCATCCATAAGCATAGTCCTGTCACAATGGTCTGGTATATACAACTCGTAGACTAATTTGGGATTCCGTCCCTATCTTTTGGCAAGAAAGGAACAATAGATTCCGAAGCATTACATGATTTCAATGCAAACCGGAGTTGTACTCGATCGCCTAACTGAGGTAAAAGACGATAATGCGACATAAGTACTCTACAATGTTTTCAGATTGGATTTGCGCATTGTGGCTTGATAAAGGAAATACAACTTTAAAGGAACCAGTAAGTAATAAAACCATTTCCTTTCAAAGCAGCAGAACCAAAGATTCTTCCCCTGGATTCAGCGAAAGACAAACTGTATATTACGGGCAATCTAATTTTTACAAGTTTTGGGCTATTCATGACGTGATACTTCTTTTGACGACCCGCTGCAGTGCAGCAAGCACCTCTCTCTCTCTCTCTCTCTCTCTCTCTCTCTCTCTCTCTCTCTCTCTCTCTCTCTCTCTCTCTCTCTCTCTCTGTCTCTCTCTCTCTCTCTCTCTCTCTCTCTCTCTCTCTCTCTCTCTCTCTCTCTCTCTGTGTCTGAGTCCCTCATCCTCATCTAGAAGAAGAAAACTCATGAGAATGCATACAGTTCATCTCGAGTGCTTGCATCCTCTAGCCAATATTCCATGTCTCCGCTTTCTAGGCATGGAAACATCATTGAAGTATTATCTGAACATGTGGTGGATGGGGATCGCCCCTCTAGTTGAACATCATGAAGTTGAAGTAAGCCAGATTCTACGTCAGTGCCAGACAATGTTGCTCTATTCTCTTTACGGCTTAGAAGTGAGCGATCATAGTCATTTTTCTCGGTATTCCATTCAGTGGCTAAACAGTAAAGATAGCTTTCATAACCACTGTCACATAGATCAGTTCTGAATGAACAGGAGGTTACACAATTCTCCATGGAAGAACAGGTACCTGTGGTATCGTATACCTCATTCGACTCACAGGCGATGCACTGGAGTAAGAAATCTGGCTTGTACTGAGCGTCAGTACTAGCAGGAAATTGCATGTGCATTATCCGTTCAATGTTCTCAGCTGTATCATCATGGCTGCCCACGTGAAAATAACTAAGCATTATTAACTGATCTACTACTTCTTGGCTTTGTGGCTCATTGTACTCAGGTTTCTGTGCAAGCTCAACCAAGAACTGATCGGGTTCTTGATCTGCGACAGGCTGGCTATGGAAATAATGTTGGTTATCGAATGATTTTTGACATAGCTTACTGTGTTGGAATTCACAGTTTCTCATGATTTGTTCGTTGCCAAGTGACGAGTGGTCGAGTCTATTATCTTCATTCAACAATCCAATCACGCTTCCATTAGTTGGGATTGTATTATCCTCGACCTGTTCGGCTAGTGAAATTTCCATGTTTGAGAATGGAAACATTGGCATTGAGGGATGGCAAGATGAGCTTGGTTTGAACACCTGGTGAGGTGTAACCGACTGATCCGACTTTGATGCATCCGGCACACTTGGTACATTGTTTGTGAACCGCTTATTTTGAGCAATCTTCATTTCCACCCTCTTCTTTAGACAGGAGTTCCAGAGATTCTTAATCTCATTGTCCGTTCTCCCAGGAAGATGTGCTGCTATCCTAGACCATCTGCATGATAAGAAAATAAACAGATTATACAATTTCATACTCATATTACAGTGCATATTGAATACAGCGAGCAACGGAAATAAAGTCGAAGGAGCATACTTATTCCCATAGACTGCATGAAGTTCTGTGATGCGCTTCTCTTCCGCTGCTGAGAAGGAACCACGCTTAAGATCAGGGCGCAGATAGTTAATCCAACGTAGACGGCAGCTTTTTCCACACCGTTGAATCCCTACATCAGTATTGACGAGAGTCAGTAACTTGAAGAGGCATAAGAATGACATTACTATCAGTTTTCCATGCATGAGATTGCATATATTTGCTATACAATGGACCTCCTGTCATGCATCCGCATATATACCGCAATTGCTTGAATGGAAACCCAACTGCCAGGGAAGTACTTCATTATCACGTTATCCCAACCAGGCAGTTATTACAGAGTAGCTGACTAGAACAATGCCCACACTATCAATTCTTATCCATGAGAATGCAGATATTTATTGAACCTTGAATTCCTTGTCACGCTTTCACATGTATTAACCTGCAAGTGCTGGAATGGAGCTCCAGCTGCCAGGGCCATACTTGCTGATGCAATTCAGGAGCTTTTCGTCCTCCTCTGGTGACCAAAGGCCTCTTTTGAGCTTCTGTTTCTGACAGCATTTATGGGTATTAGCCATGTTCAATCTGCCAGCAGTTCTGCGAGACACAACGTCAGGAATGTGAACTTCTCTTCCGATAGTGCTATCAAGTTAGCAGTGCCTACGTATTATTTAGTCTGATCTCTTCAGAATTCCTTGTTCTGATACCCCCATACGTGCGTGGAGCAGTGACAGTTATGATGATTAAGGGCGTAAGCACTTTCAGGGAATGGCATGGAAATCAAGATGGCATCGGTATGGAACTGGCTACGATCATGGATCTTTCTTTGGGGATCACAAAGAATGATAAATAGCAGTGGAAGAATGTGGTGAAGAGAACTTTTATTATGCATGGTTTTATTATAGAGAGTGGGGCTCATACAATAGCTTGGACGGAAGCTTCAGAAATCTAAGTTTAGGGCCTAGTAACCGAGGAAATGTATTGTCATGTGTGTTAGTTCTATGCGTTTCGCTTCAGCGTTGTACTCGGGTGCGAGAATTCAAACATATGTGCCATTTAGTCGCAAGATGTGTGTATGCTGTATGTACGTGCGGTGTGGGCCCTAAAAGACATGAAATACTACACGGTTGAGCGATGGTTGAAGCCCTCCCATCTGTATTTAGCCGTTCGGGACGTTCAGACGTCCTACATCTTTCGTGTGGGTAGCCAGTTTCCTACAGTCCTACTTACAGAAGAAGTTGCCCCTACAAAGGAAGTTGATTGATTTTTGGGAGAGCTTTAAATTTTAGTTTCCAGCTTAAACAGTTAAGAGCAGTAACAGTTAGGCTTCGGCCGAATTTCCTCTTAACAAAAAAAAGAGCAATAACAATCTGAACGTCTGAGTGTCGATCAAGTCCCCTTACTATGGTACATTCCTCTGGCGCTTCACAACTATTAAAAGGATTCATTGGATTCATTAATCCTTCTACTCGGAAGCTGGCATTTTGGAATACACAGATTTCCATGAATTTGAGTCACTATATGGATTTTGGAGAGAGAGAGAGAGAGAGAGAGAGTGAGTGAGTGAGAGAGAGAGAGGGGGAGGTCAAAAGCCGAGGGAAAGAAACAAAAAAGTAATACGCTCTCTTTCTTCATTTGTCTCACGCATTTCTTAGATTGTCTCAACCGAGTTGGGACTTTCTCCTTCTCATTCTCTCTCTCAAACGCGCAGACATATCGAGAGGTCAATAGCGGAAGGTTACAAAAGGAAATACTAAACCCTTCTTTGTTCGTACATCTACCAGACATCCGAATTTGTTGTAACCTACTCGAGCAGAACAAGATATGTAGATTCCTGTAAGGCTGGGTTCACACAAAGACGGAGGAACAAACATTAAAAAAACAAAGTTCTTCTACCTTGAACATTATTTGAATTCATTGTTCAGTTTTTAATTTCTTCATAGCCGGAAAATTATTTGAATTCATTGTTCATGTTTTTAATTTGTTCATATCTGATCTGAGCCTAATACTCCAAACTCGATGTAGCTAACCGGTAGCACTACACAAAACACTCTGCATGACAATCAAGCCATTGCCAGGTTTCCTGCTGCGTTGTTTCCCGTATATATTCTTCCGCGTCATGAGGTAACTCTATAATCAACTTTTAACAGCCTTCAATCTTTACAATTGTTGTGGATGAACTTTCCTTACAACACGCATCCATGCGGATTTCTGCCGCACACACGCTGGCGCAAGTTATAGCATAAGCTCATAAACGTCAAGTCGATGCTACAGGCGCCGACATATCCGTACAGAGGGCCTTCCAGTGAGTGGGGCAGCGAACTACATCAGACCAGACGTGTATGCAAACGTCAGTGATTGCGTCAGATTGAAAGTCTGCAATGACGAGGAATTAGGAATCCTAATAAAAAACCCATTACGATAGGAAAGAAAACAGTAGGGGACCTTGTTTAAATTTGTTTATAGTCCTGAATTTGAAGGAAGCCTAGCATTTCTGTTGTTCCGCGTTGTTGAAGCATAGGTAGCCTTTTATAGTTCGCCTGTGTTGTGATGACACCTAACGGCCTCCAGTAAGCATTCTCCGGAGAGCTCATGAAGCTTTTTGACAACGCTGCTATCAGCGGCTTATTATACATATGCAAAACGTAGTGTTATATATTAAGAATGCATATACAGTTGCAAAAGTTATATTTCTGTATTCGACATGTCATTTTGTCTGTCAAATAGATTCGAAAGTTATTTATCTCATAAAACCAAGAAAAGCTAGCGTTTACGATTACATATAAGAGAGCTAACTCAAAGACCATCTTTCTTTTGTGAAGAACAAGATCTTTCTCAGATTACTTTGTGACTTGAAGTTGTTCGAAGAGCCATACATCCAGAAGCTCTACCGAACTTACTGCCTCTTTTGGACATATTTTTTTGGATCATATTCTGGTGCATCATTCGAAGGGGTTCATCATATGCGTCTAAGTACATCTCATAGCTACAGCGTTCAAGTTGTGGTTGTTCAGCATTAATAAATTTATCACAAAACTATAGAAGTTTCCACATGATGGATCGCGTGCCCTGAAACAAAAAACTAAGTTGAAACCTCGCCGTCTCATTATTTTCTACATGAAACAATCGTTTCTCATGGTCAAATCTGGATTGCATCGATGTCCTTTTAATGCAATCGGAATTTACCTCAGTATATCTCCCGTTTTTCATGCACGTTCTCATTAACAGAAATCTCCAATGTGCGTATGTCATTATATTCATATGCGTCGGAATCTCTAATGGCCATTGGACTCTCTATCTTTTGCTACATATGCATTTGTTTTATTAAGAAATCGTCTTGTCTTTATCTATGTGTTTGAAATTAAAAAAATCATATGCCGTCATCTGTGATTGCGAGACTATATTCTACCATTTTCTTGAAATCTACACAATCTAAAAAGGATCAATGAAATTTCTTTCATAGTGTACTCTTCCTGTACAGTCTATGTAGACCCTCAAACTTCCAAGGCTACGTAGGCCATGTAGGGATGGTTTCTCACCTATCAATGCTATTGTTAGCAAAGAACAAGGAAAAGCAATAGTAATTAAAAAAAAATGAAAGCTAATGAAATTCAAGGGAATTTTTTATAAGGAATCTACTTCAAAAGTTCTCACAATTTCAATAAGGAATCTCCTTCAAACGCTC